>OZ008344.1:4071797-4377563 GCA_963931975.1 Cataclysta lemnata | reverse complement strand
AGTTTTGACAAGATCACTGGTCTTTTTTATTATTTTATTAGTTGGGTCAGATTTGACATGTTTATAGGTCTTGTCATCCGATAATAGGTGGTTTATTTTAGCATTGTAATCCGACGTGTCCATAATAACCGTTGCGTTACCTTTATCTGCGCGGAGAAAGAGAACACATGAGAAAGGAAGATTTAGAAGACTTACGGCAAGATATATCGTCCACCTTACGTCATTCCAAAGTACCAAAACTGAATCTTCCTTACAACGAATACATTGCTTTAAAAAACTTACGTTCCAAGCCCGACATAACTATTCTCCGCGCAGATAAAGGTAACGCAACGGTTATTATGGACACGTCGGATTACAATGCTAAAATAAACCACCTATTATCGGATGACAAGACCTATAAACATGTCAAATCTGACCCAACTAATAAAATAATAAAAAAGACCAGTGATCTTGTCAAAACTCACACCGAAGCATTGAATCTTGACGCTAATTATCTTATTCCTACATGCGCGAAACCCCCAAAACTGTATGGGTTGCCGAAAATACACAAAGATCACGCTCCGCTGCGTCCTATAGTGAGCCAAATCGACTCACCAACTTATCGATTGGCCCAGCACGTAGCTAGGATACTTTCACCACTTAGAGGTAACACTAGAGCTCATGTGAAGGATTCTTACCATTTTGTTAGTGACATTAAAAACCTACATGTTACTGACAATGAAACCATGGTCAGTTTTGATATACAGTCCTTATTTACTTGCCTACCAGTCCAAGACTGTATTGATATCACTAAAAGAAAACTAGCACAAAATAACATGCCTATTGAATATGCAGATCTACTGGAACATTGTTTAACATCTGGTTATTTATTGTGGGATGGAGAATTTTATATACAAATAGATGGTGTAGCAATGGGTTCCCCTGTATCACCTTTAGTCGCAGACATTTTTATGGAGGACTTTGAGGAGAGGGCCCTGAGCACATCACCTGTAACACCTAGGTTCTACAAACGATATGTAGATGATACTTTCACAATACTACCAACTAACCAAATATCTGCCTTTTTACATCATCTAAATTCCATCCATCCTAAAATTCTTTTTACTATGGAGTTGGAGGCTAATAATAAACTAGCTTTTCTAGACATCTTAATAATTAGAAATCCTGATCAAAGCTTGAGCCACACTGTGTATCGTAAAGCCACCCATACTGATAGGTACCTCAATGGTGACTCTCACCACCACCCATGTCAGCTATCTACCGTAGGCAAATCTTTGTTTCAGAGAGCACACGGCATCTGCGACAATAAACACCTGGCATGCGAACTTAATCATGTCAAGCAAGTACTGCGGAAAAACAAATTGCAAGTACCACGGCCCCGTCGCAGAAGTCGAGTAAAGCCCGTCACAGTCGAACGTCAGCCTGCAATACTGCCATACTTGAAAGGTGTCACTGACAAAATTGGAAACATCTTGAAGCGTGCTTCAATCAAAACCTACTTCAAGCCGCTGAAGAAGATCAACCAATTCCTAAGACCTGTAAAGTGTCACATCCCACTTCAAGATGCAGGAATTTACAAGTTAGATTGTGACTGTGGTCTCTCATACATAGGCCAAACAAAACGTAGTGTAGGCACCCGGGTGAAAGAACATATAGCTGATGTCAAACACAAGCGCGAAACAAAGTCTGCAGTATGTGAACATGCCTTTGACGGACCCAGCCATTACATAAGATTTGACAAGCCACAAATTCTAGCAAAAGAGAAACGTTACATACCTAGAATGATAAGAGAAGCTATTGAAATAAAGAAATACCCCAATTTCAATAGAGACAATGGCTGGAATATACCACCTGCTTGGGACCCGATCATCAGGATAATTAAATCCCAACACCGTCCTCATACTGCCAAATCCATAGACACAGTGAGCTCCATCTGCTTAAATCGGACCACATAAATATTAAATAATTTGACGGTAGTTAATTATAACTTACGATGAAGACACCTGTCATCTTTAGTCACCCGTGACCACGACCGCTGTAAAGTGATCGAAACGTCGGGATAAATAATAATGCCAAACATCTAAATATACGCGAGTCTAATCCGTAAAATTTGTTTTATTTCAAATGTGTAGTGCTCGTGCAAATATAAGAGAACATTAATATTACATACATACAAAAATCACGCCTATATCCCCGAAGGGGTAGGCAGAGGTGAACAAGCACCCACATTTCGCCAATTATGTTAGATCCCATGTAATAGGTGGCGAGCCTATTGCTATTTATCGGGCACAAAAGTCGCAGTACATTGCTATTGCTAGGTGGTACAAGAGGAACGCTGCTCCCCATTCATCATCTTGATTTATCCTTAGTCGCCTTGTACGACACCCACGGGAGAGATTTGGGGTGGTGAAAATTGTATTCTACTCTGCCGTCACCACACGGCCAATATTACATACACATCAATAATAAGTGAGACGATGCCTAAAAACAAAGCTAATTTCTGAGATTAACGAGAAAGAAACCTCACTAGTTTTATTTAAATACTTTATACTTTAAATGAGAATTGAGTAAAATAATACAGGCAAGCCAGCCCAAAAGCAGGTATAAAAGTTAAAACTGGCTCTCTCATTCTCATGAATAGAATCATATGAAAAGATTATGTTTTTCCTCGTCGTCTGCTCCCGTAAAACAAAGGACTATGGGGAAAACGGTTCCACCCACGAACAGAATTAAGAATTTTCAATTATGTGCCATTTGAATCGCTAGTAGATTAGATTTTTTTTACTGTGGCTTCTTTCGTTGCTTTATTCATTTTAGTTTGTTTCTTCATAGCTGAGGGATTTTTCGAACCTGGTTACATTGGCTAAATGATAAGTTCACTCAATTACAATTAATTATAATAAAGTGGCGATTACACAGTAACCAGAATCTAGTTTCAACTTGTCACAGCTAATATATTCACCGTTCAAATGACTTGGAGTGGTACGACATACTTCAAAGTAACGTGCGGTTATTAAGAATGCGAATACAATCGCGGCATTTCCTATCCAACGTTTACTACAGTATTTTATTAATAGACCGGGATTTGGCAAATAGCCAATAGAGATGCAATCGTACATTACACTAATTGCCTGACAGTTAGGGCCCCCGCAGACCATGCGATTAAGTTGGACAACTAAATCACAGATCATACAAATAGTCATAGCCCGCACACCTTTCCAAATAAATCGTACATACGTTGCTATGACTATTGGAACGATCTATTGTTTGCGGGGGCCCTTAGCCGCACAGTAGGCAGTTGTGCCCACACCGTATCCGTCGTGTTGTATATGGGATTGGAAGACTGGTTTTCATCATAATCGGGTTCATTGACTATAGCTTAGATACGGGCTGCAGTCATAGAGCTCCAGCTCGACACCAGGACATAACTCGGGGGCATCAATAAGTCGCCACCTACTATGACGTGTTTCTATAAATTGGACTATGGAAGACTGGGGGTGAGGTTCATACAAAATCCCCCACTGTCCTTTTAATTTTAGCCTGTCGCCTGCTTCTTCTTCCTACGTATGTTCCCAATTTAGTCGGGGCCAGTGCCGCAAGTATATTGTCATCCTTTTATAGAATTTGGTTAGGTTTTTGTAACGTGTGGTGACGGCAGAGTAGAATATAATTGTCACCACAACAAATCTCTCCCGTGTGTTTCGTACAAGGCGACTCAGGATAAATCAGTGATGAAGAATGGGCAGCAGCGTTCCTCTTATACCACCCAGCAATGCACTGCGACTTTTGTGCCCGATAAATGGCAATAGGCTCGCCACCTATTACATGGGACTTAACATAATTGGCAAAACGTGGGTGCTAGTTCACCTCTGCCTACCCCTTCTGGGATAAAGGCGTGATTTATTTATTTATGTATGTAAATCACGCCTATATCTTTGAAGGAGTAAGCAGAGGTAAAATAACACTCACGTTTCGCCAAATATTAGCTCCCATGTCCATAGGTGGCGAGCCTATTGCCATTTATCGGGCAAGTAAATCGCAGTATATTGCTAGATGGTATAAGAGAAATGCTGCTGCCCATTACTCATTGCTGTCTTTACCCTTAGTCGCCTTGTACGCCACCCACGGGGGAGAGATAGGGTGGTGACAATTGTCTTCTGCTCTACCGTCACCACACGGTCATGCAATGATATAGTAATATACAAATTAAATCATCAAAAATAAACCATGCCTTTGAAAATATCTGCACCCACGTATGGACTTTATTTCCCTTTTAATGTCCCAAACCCGGTTTGTTAAACTCTATTATAAGCTCACTGGTTTTATTTAGGCTCTGCCAATGATGATGATTACTATTTTCTAACCACATGGCCGTTGTGAAACGACAGAAAATAGGCAACATTAAGGTCAATGGCCTATTGTCAGGAAGCCACTTACAATACAAACATGAATTTATAACTTTGCATTCTTTTTTTCATAATTCTGTTTTCCTAAATTGCGTGACATGCAGTGCTATTGGTCAAATTTTATGTAATCTATATTTCGGTTATATTTCTGCAACAGAATAACTACATTTGATATATTTCTTTATAATAAATAATCAGCAGTAATTAAATGTTTTACTAAGCGGTCTACCTTGTAGGCCTACTAATATAAGCCCCATAAAGAATTAAGGGACAATGGGCTCTAATAGCCCACCAATTGCATCTGGCTGACGACTGCAGATGCAGCCAGATGCAACCACAAACTCAAAAGCTCAATGCCTACCGAAACTCGGAGGCATACATATCCCAAGACGAGTCTTTAATGCCAAACAGGTACAACTCAAAACTGCATTTTTATTGGAAATGTCAGCCTTAATGATATATAATTTTTGAACACGCTGCGTTTCTGTATAACTACTGCATAAACAACTATGACTCGAGAACAAATCCCGTGTTCGTCATACAAATATTTTCATTTACCAGGATTCGAACCGGGGCCGAACCTCTTGGCGTTCTGATCTTTTCGAACAAACTGATCGTGAAAAATTTTTTTAAACAATATTTTTGGTCACCCATCCAATGACTGGCCTAGACAAACGTGCTTAGGTTTCGCAATCACAGTGATTATCTGCGCCATCGAGCTCTCGCATAAAAAGGGTACCCACCTACTTGTAATAATACCTGTTATGAGAAATACCCGAGTACTTGTAAGTATTCCCGTTAGCTTTCCCTTGAATATAAATTTGATGATTGAAATTCCCATATTGTCCCCTCTGGTATTTGCGAACAATTTTATACATAAAAGTGTCCGTTTAGGCAGCATATCCGTTTTGGGCCACCTTCCCCTACCAACAGGTTCACACATAAGTAAGCACCCAATTAATAAACTTGTAAAGTAAATAATTGGCAGTGATTTAGCTGCAGCACTTTCCAAGCCAAATTTAAGGAACGACTTGTCAAAGAGACGTTCTAATTTTAGCATAACTAGCAGTTGGGTATAATAACGCTACTTTTTACTGCTTTAATGTGAACTAGAAATATAATGTAACATTTTTAAATTGTACGCTGTCTGAACTCTCGCATTATACTTTCTCTGTGATGCACGTACGAAAAGAAGACACAGAATATTAAAACAAATAAAATGCTCATTATGAAATTAAGTTCGCTGCTTTTAACTTTGTTTGATTAATGAAATGTAAGAATTTAAATTGAATTAATGCGTCCAGTTCTCTGCTCTTTGTCTGCCCGCATACCCGATGAATAATTACAGTATCCTAACTTGCGCTGCAGTTTTTTAGTTATTTAAGCGCATCTTACCACCTGCATTTTTTACTCTCTTCTTCTTCTTCTTCATCTTAATAATCATCAGCCCTGTAAGTTAAGACAGGAAGAACATAGTGGAGAATGATTATTTTTTATATATTGGTGACGGCAGAGTAGAATACAATTGTCACCACCCCAAATCTCTCCCGTGGGTGTCGTACAATGCGACTAAGGATAAATCAGTGATGATGGGCAGCAGCGTTCCTCTTATACCATCTAGCAATGTACTGCGACACTTTTGTGCCCGATATATGGCAATAGGCTCGCCACCTATTACATGGGACCTAACATAATTGGCGAAACATGGGTGCTAGTTCACTTCTGCCTACCCCTTCGGGGATATAGGCGTGATTTATGTATGTATGTTATTTTTAGTAATTGCATTCAGAACTTGTAAGTTGGTTAGTAATTTTAGACAGAATTGATATACTTACACAATGTTTTGGGGGACTCTCTATACTTTTAAAAGAGTTATCTGACCTATCTAGCAGAGCCCCATTAGATAGACAGGTGATTTATTAAACTATCCGATGCAACAAAAAAATAAAAAACAGATCTTTTAGATATTGCTTTTTGACTTATGACAGCAGTTTAAATCATTGAAGACCATAGAAAGCTAATCGTTTCATAACTTCAACAACTGACATAAGAATGAGTAATTAACGTCGGTTTTAGGAAATGCTAACCGGATTTCCTTTATCCCAAACAAAATTATTAATGTAACAACACTGACATTATACATCATAGGTAAGCTGTAATTAATGTTCTTTAAAATAATATTTGAAAAACAATCATTCAGAGTCAAAAACAGTGTGTCTCGATGTTTAATGTCAAAGATAAATAACCGTCTAGTTTTGATAATAATAATACCTAGTCTATTCTTTGACGATAATGACTACATTACTTTCAGCACACTTGCTGCCGCACTCAGAGACGTCAAATAACGTTAATGAGTACATAATGTCAAAAACTGAGAATTCAAAACTCGTCGCTATTCTTTCCGGGTCTATGGTCTCGATTTCAATGAATTTTTTGACACTAAGTACTCATTAAAGTTAATTGACGTCTCTGAGTGCGGCAGTTACCAAGGTAAAATTTAATTGTTATCATGCCTCAAGGGGTTTCGAAGTCTAGAATACAATAGTGAACGCGATGGTAAAGCCACTTTGGCCCCTTCGCCCTCTTAACAAATTTTATTAGTTGAATTTTGATTGTTTCGATTGTAATAAAACATATTCAAAGTCGTACGTCTACTAGTTGGCAGTGGGCAACCAAAAAACGTTATTCCGTTGACCGCGCGCGTAACCAGTGAATGCAGATGCAAACTAAGCCTTATCACAAAGCGCTAAGATTGACACATAAAGCAATTATAAACGCTTTCACATTTTAAGCCGTCCGTCACCAAAATTGGCGACTGGTGCAGCCTTTTATTTTCTTTAAAACCCATCCTGCACTCGAAAAAATTGTTTGGTGAATTGCACGCCGCTAGTTGGGTATGTTTTCTTTGCTTTTTTTTATTTTTGCAATCTGTTCTCTTAACTAAGTAACTACAACAAAAAAGTGGTAAGCCATTCGTCTTGTTAAAATAATAGTTTAGAAATAAACACATGCATACACAAATCATGCCTATTCATCCCCAAAACGATATGGTCAAAGGCTCTTCAATATACCAAAAGCCTTCAAACTGTGCTAGATTGCAGACTAAATGAAAGAGGGTTTAAAAAGTAATAAAAACATAATGTCGTTTATTTACAATAACTTCAACTAATGTACAAATGAGTATAAAACTACTCTATCATTGAGCAAATTAAATAACTTAAGCAATAATTTATAACAAATCACTTTAAACAGCAAGTCAAGTTAAACAAAATTCCTTCTTTTGTCAGTCACATTTTAAGCCCATAAAATATTACCGTAAAATCATTTTGAAAAAAAATATTTATATAGGTTGGAACGAGAATTAACGCGATTATGATTCTTTTAATCGCGTTAATTCCCGTTCCACCTATATCGATTACGCAACGCGAAAGTTTAAAAGTAAAAATAAATTAGCCTAGTATTTCCAAAATGCTCATAGATTTTCCCTTTTAAAAGGGTCTACGCCCCGCAATGTAACCTGTCATTCGTAATACAATTATTGCTTCCTCGATTCATTCATTCAAAAAGAACACTAGTTAATAAATAATCCAAAACCGAGAAAGCACTTGCTTATTATGAAACGGCATGTATAGTAATCGTATATACAGTTATTATATTTAATAATATCACATCGTACGCCGAGCTGAAAGTCAAGTTAGTACTTATTATAGTTGGAATGATAAAAAATTTACACTGACGATCCCACAATTATTTTCTAGCAAACATCTAATTACTGAGATACAGTTTAATCAGGTTATTTTATGAAATATTCAGTACCTTAATTACCCAATGCATAGGTAGGTACAATTATTTTTGTATTAAAAATGTACACTGCGTTAAGTGCCAACAAAATTTTATCACCAATATTACAAAATAATGTACAAAATCACACACATATACCTTCCAAATACTTTCTGCAATAAAATCACATCTTATCTTTGAAATCAAGTTATATCACTAAATCCATATTTTACCACCTGCTGCTTATTTCCAGCTCAATTATCTTACAGATAATCTTAAAGGAGTCCTAAAACGAATGTAACAACCATTACTATTCTAAATACGAAGACCTTTTGTACGACCGATGTATAATAATCTGGTATAATTATCTAGGTTCGTTCTAGTATACCTATTATAGTAATGCTCTAGGATTTGGCTAGGTGTTTGAGGCCGGTTTAAGGGTTCTAAGGGAATTTTGTTATGTGTTGGTTAATCGAAACCTTGTGGTGCAAATACAGGTCCAGAAAACGCCCTTAGATGTCTATGATCATTCTCTTCCTGTAGCAACATTCCAATCTATAATGCTCAAAGTTTTGGCTTAGGTTTTACATCAAACCACCTTGTCAGATGTACCTACATAGCTAATTGATTTGTCAAAAAGTACTTCATAGTCAAAACAGTAGTAGTATTAGTAACTTATCAACAATATCTGGTAACTAGATTCACCATAAAACAATATTTCTATATCAGGAAATACTCTGGTCCCACATAGGAGCCGCACTTGGGAAAATCAGAAGGCGCCTGTACAAAATCTCTCTCGTCGCCGACTTTCAGTATGAAGTCTAGTCCCCTGGTCCAGTGGCTAGATCTCTCGTCTCTCATTATCCAATAACCGGGATTGTCCGCTTTGAATCGCAACGCTGCCACACCAAATTTGGGAATGACAACGGTGTCTTTGAGAACGGGCCTATTTAAGTTTTTGTCGAACAGAGTTCCGTCTTCGTTCATTTTCTTTATGTCTTCAACTTTGATGCTCGCGTTGAACGCTTTAATGCTGACGACGTAGAAGCTGTAGCCGTGCAGATGAAATATGTGATCCGATTCTCCGCCTGAAACCAATAAAAAACGGTGTTAGTTAGATGATCGTGTTCCGCCATTGGCAGTTATATTCTGATTTACGACTTGGGAACCGAAACTAAACTTTGTAAATCAGAGGCTTTTGCCTACTTCAATATACAAGGCTTGGCCATGTAGTGCGTACCTACTATTTTCCAAACTGGCAATTTGACGAAGATGTTGTGAATAATTGATAGTCAAGACATAGTCATTATGATAGTACCAATTGGTACTAGCGTCTCGTAAAGACATTCAATTTTTTTTTCAATTAAAACAAAATGATAATGGATAGTCCGGAGCCACTTACATCTAGTATTGGGATTTTTCATTGGCATTGTTCTGTCAATAAAGTTACTATTTGCAATTGGGTACTCGGATTTAAACCTTTTGACGCTGTTCTTAGAGTTCTTAAACCGAGTTAGGGCTACCACTTTCAAACGAAATCCCCGGGGATATTTAAATGAAATGTGCCTGACAGTCTAATCTAGAACTTTGTCAGTATTAAATAGGATTTAATTTCTTTGTTGTTGGACCTTCTCTGGTAAAGTCATAATATTTAGTCCTGAAGAAGCTGTCATTATCTTATCATTGTTGATCCGTTAAAACATTTGTAGGTAGTATATCTTATTTTTGGTATCTCCACTTCTGATATACCAGTTAGTGTATCAATATTAATATAAAAACAACACAGTAATAAACAAAATGCTGACACAAGAATAGCTTTTAAGTACACCCTCGCCTTTTAGGCCAATTACTGGAGTGAACTCGGCTGCAAATGAGCTTTGAGTTCCAGACACAGCGTAGTTCGCTTTGTGTCTGTCAACGATATGTATTTCAGTCGGTTTTACTTTAGCCCTCGTGAAAGATTACGCTAGCGACAATATGGTTCTGTAAGCGTGCGAGACGAGAATAACTTCATAAGGCTTATAAGGTTGTTTGAAAACGAGAACCTCTTATAACTTTCCTCATATAATAATTTTCGTCGCCTCGTTAGTAAGTAGGAGTCAAATTTTAAACACGGAAAGTATAATAGTTTTGGGTTTTGAAATAATTAATGGCAATGTTCCTGAATGCCTTCCGTGCTGGTCTGGAAGCAGCAAAATGACATAGAATGTGCCAGCCCCAAGCAGTATGGGTTGGAATGTGGTCATCCAAATCAGTCTTTCCGTTCATCGGTTTCTCGACTTAGTTTTCCATCACTTTTCTATAAGTATAATTATATAAATTGAAGCAGATGGGATCGCTGTATGATATCTGACCGATATGAATAAAAAATGAAACCTACTGCGCCGACCATAGATAGCCTGGGAACAGGGCATGAAGATAATGATGAATAGGAAGTCTTATTGCAATGTTCGTAAGTAAACACAATGTTCTTAAATATTTTAAGATTTGCGTATCTTCTCTCTCTTGTATGAAATGATCGTTATGATAATTATATTTTACTCTGCCATTACCACGCGACCACGTACTAAAAATACTTAAGCCATTTTCTTGCTCTATCTTGAATAAAAATGTTATTTCCATAAGGGAAATTACTTTAATTTAAAAATACAAAAAATCAATTGCCACCATGTATGGCTTAACGAGTGTTACTTGGATTGGCATTAATTAATATTCAGCGTTACTTTTAAATGTTGTCAAGCTGTCGACATTGATAACTTATTAGAAAGTAAATCAGCAGTCAATCTAGAGCACTTACGTGTTAATGGCCTAAATTAATCAAATTAAATATTGAAATTTAACAGTATTATCGAATTGAAAAAGATTAGTACAAAGATTTTGGTGGTTAGAAAAAGAATTTCGAAATATTATGATCTTGACGCGTGATGAACAATGTGAAGTGTAAAGGTTAGAAGAATTTCGGCAAGGTAATTAGTGTCTTGGGTGGCCGAGCGGTCAGGCACCTGCCCGGATAGCAGCGGACGCGGGTTCGTTTCCCGCCTCAAGATCATAATTTTTAGAAATTCTTTCTCTAACCACCAAAATCTTTGTACTAATTTTTCTAACATTTATATAATGTTAAAATTAAAATGATTCTTTGTTATTCGAGGGACTTGTTAGCGGAAATTATTATAGTTTCAACGAAATTATTTTGCCCCATTTTTATTTATATTTTAATGCAGCTGAACTTTGAGCTAATTGATAAGCGTGAATAAAAGAAATATTTATTTTAAAGCTGAATTGCCAAAAATATGGAACAAATCTTCACGTAAACATGGTACGAATTAACCTCGATAGATACGGCATGTAAGTCTTGATTGAGTGCCTTGATTAACCTCCTTTAAATGACTTTAGTTACTAGAGACTATTTTTTATATGTGGATTTACATCGATACAGTTAAGTAATTGCGGTACAATTTAAAACTAGTTTTAGCAACATGCCATTTGTTAACATATATTAATTAGTTCAAAATAAAAAGGACTATTCGTAGTTTGGTACCAAAGATAGAAGTATCATACAAGAGGAGTGCTGCTATGATTATAAAAAACGTTATCCTATGCCGTCTGCCATACTGTCACCACCCCCCCAATCCCCTTCACGGGTTTCCTACGAGGCTTAAAACAATGGTGAGGAATGGGCAGCAGCGTTCCTGGTAGACCAATTAGCAATATACTGCGATTTACGGGCCCGATAGATAGCAAAAGGCTCGCCCCTTATTACATAAAGCCTAAAATAGTAGTAGATTAGTAATCTGCAAATATTAATAATATTTCTTTTGAAATCAAAACATCAAATAAATATATAAAATTTTCAAAAATACTCAGTACCTACATTGAAATTTACATAATTAAGGATAAATACACTATGTGAGCATTTGCTCTAAGAGCAAAAATACTTGTGATCTTTAAAAAAATGTATGTAAAATTGCGAAAAATTTCTGAGCCAAATACAAGACTAAATTTTATTATGCTAATATAATAGTGATACCTACTTTATTAAATAATTGAATATCGCCCACTTATACTTTCATTCTAACATAAGACTTCTCCTGTTTAGTAATGAAACTCGAACCCGATTAATGTGACGATATCACGTTACCGAGAAATCATGTAACTTAGTAACATTTGATCATACGAGCTGTAACCAGACACCAGGCGCAACTAGCTATCAAGTGAACACGGTAATCTTTACTTAAAATTCCATTATTCCTACAAGTGCACAAATCTATCTATTATCTTAGGTACTTAGTGAAAGGTGATAGATGGACTTAGAAGGAGAGGAAGACCAAAGACGAGATGGATGAATTGTGTAAAGGAGGATATTATAATAACGAGAGTGGTGGGAAATTTGCGAATGATATAGAGGAGTGAAAAAAGAAAACATGTTGTGCCGACCGAAGAAAGGGAAGGTGGTCTAAAGCGGTCATACTGCACAATACGAGTATTCTGGAACATAAATAAATAAATTCTATACGCAAGGCAAGGCTGGCTAGAATATATCCAATTTTAAATCCATTTCATATACACTAATATATTTCTATAGAAACTAATTTTACCAGACAAAGTAACTAGTTTCGGCGAAATGTTAGTATTCAAATAATTAAAAATACTCGTTAAGGGGTCTTTTATTTAATTAATGGTTCAAGAGTATTTTGAATGTCTGTCAGTCATCAAATATTTAATTTTTTTTCCATTTTTCATCTGATATCACTCAGCAATTTAAAACGCTAAAATCAAATTCATTCAAAAACTCATTCATTAAAACTTACGTACTACAATATAAAACAGAATAGTTAATTAAAAAATTGTTAAGACATTACAATATCTAGGACCTCTTGTTTCGCAAAGTAATTATGAAATATAATATTTGTTTATATTTTTAACAAAGTATTCATAAACTCAATTTCTTAGAAAAAATAACAAACATATTTTGTCTGAGCTCAAAAATGGTACAATGAACAGCGTCCATGCAATACACAACATATATTATTGTCTGTCTAAGATTTTACAGAAACAGGCTTTAATGTTTTACGAGCTATTTTTCTGGCGAAATAGATTATGTAAGTACTATTTTTCCACTTTTGAATTGGTGTCTGACAAAGGGTGCGAAAGATATTAACTAGTAAATGACATTGATTAGATAAATAAATACATTAACATTGTTTTAAGATCTTCAGTCTTTGACCGTAAAAGGAATGTCTCAAGACATTATAGCCTTTGATGTCGAAGTGTTTACTAATACTTAACACATTCTTCACAAGCCAATACTTGCTCAAGTATTGTTTGCAAATTCCATATCGGCACACAGAACAACTTACGTTATTTAAGTGACAGGAAGCACCAGCGGTGTAGCTTTCGAATGAAAGTTAAATGTTTAAATATACTACGAATGAACTGTGACTGTCCATGTGTCAATACAATTCTTAGAAGCTAAATGAACCCGAGTTCGGTGCCAATGCAATGGAGTCAAGTAGATTAACTTCACAAAGCTTTATTGATACGATGGCAATCCATTTAATCTTTTACTTTAAGATGTGTGGTGACGGCAGAGCAGAATGGTACCACACAGCAACGGTACGGCATGTTATGTCGTGAGCTAGACTCGATTTGATATAATTATATGTTGTGTCAATTGCTGTAGACTGTAGAGTATATAAGTAACAATAGAGGTAGTACAACGCAAAATATTTTGGTTGGTGGTAGGACTTTTCAAGCCTCCTGGCTAGCTACCATCGTCTTATTTTAATTGTGACCACCCCAATCACGCCCGGCTGTATTTTACAAACTTGGAAGGAATAGGCAGCAGCGCCCTTGTTGTACTACCTAGCAATATACTGCGATTTACGTGATCACGATTGCTTATTTATGTGGTAGGTATAGTTCCAATATTTGAAAATTATAATTATTGTGTATCATTTAATTTTTATATCACCTAGAATCAAAAACATAATGTGCTTAAATTGTGCTAGTGTAAAGAAACTGATTGACATTTTCTTTTGAGACAATATTATTATCATCATTTTACGAAATTTACAAAATGGCGATGTTAATCATATACTCGTATATTTATTCAGATAATAAACCATTATATTTTAGTGCCATCGACCTCTAAATTGCGGTATAATTAACTGGAACATTGGAACATTGCTTACGTAAAAGATGACGTCACGTGATTTAATAGCTTTTGCGAAATCCAATGTGTTAACTGACACTTTACATTTGTTACCGATTTCTCTAAGACAAATTAGTACGTGTTACCTACATCTCTTTTCGATAGGTGTGAATTATGCTGTTTAGTAAATAAGTATTTTTAGACAGGGACTTATTTTATATTAATATTAAGTTCAGCTTGTCGAGGCCTACCTAACAGTTTTATCAATTTTCATTATATTACCTATATATTTTAATAAACACTGCACGACTTCTCTAAACCTTGTGTTAAAAAAAATTAAATTTTTTTGAAGAAATAAACAATTTCAATTTGGAATTGACTTCTCTAAACAGATAAAACTATGCATATATTGACCTCATTAGTTTTATAAAGGTTATTTAGGGCTACTACAAACTTATACCTATCCTGGCAATTTATACAAGTCTTCGATAACAACGAATAAATCCTTCTCGTTTATCTCATCATATACAAATATGAAATGACACCGACATTATGATGTATCGACATGCGATCGTTTCAAAGATTGATGACTCATGTAAACCAGGCTTTGTCTGACTGAACTTTGGCATGTACACTTTCATTCGAGGACATGAGTGGATGAAGGTGATATGTAGCTTAACAGAGTTCTCGAGAAAATCATTTACAAAGTTTCAGAAAAAAATATAAGTTGTTTAACTTATTATTTTGTGAATTTAAAAAGCCAATAGAACATTTACTATATTTATTACAGAAAGAACGTAAAACATTTTTGGATTTATTTAGAAAACAGTTTAACATTGCTTTCCCCTGCAAATGAAATGTACATGGCAACTTCATCCAGAAGTTACTTGCTGTAATAATCACAAAATAATATGCTATTCCTAATGGTTTATTACATAACATTCATACATTAATTACGCCTATTTACCCCCGAAGCGGTAGGCAGTGGTGTATTAATACGCACGTTTCGCCAATTATGTTAGGTCTCATGTAACGGAGCCCATTGTCATCTATCGGGCATATAAATCGCAGAACATTGCTATGTAGTATAAGAGGAACGACAAAGAAGAAAGAGATAGTTATCGCTCATGTTTTTTTTGCACGTAAGTCCATCCATGCATAGAACGGCGAAAATCTAAAATTGCGACATATCACCTTCATACACCACGAGTGTCCTCATTTATTACATCGACAAAAAAATGAAATCTGACGGTATATCTTCTATTGTTCTCCTGCGGCCCATTTCAATATTCTTTCTGTAGATCAAGATAAACCTGCCACAGTTAAATATTATTGGCAGTTTAACAATCAATACCGGGTAATAACAGTTCAGTAAGTTTACTATAGTATCTGTAAATAAAATATTACAACCCACCGTCAATAAAAATAGATACTGCTACGGTAAGTATTTAACGTGGTGACAAAGTATTTGAATTAGGAATTAAAAAAAACACAAAATTAACAATGCCCGTTAACGGCTTCTACTTTTAGCAGCAATAGTTGAAGCTTTTAACGGGCATTGCACTTCATAAAAAAGGAGGAGCAATTTTCTTTTTAAATAAAACTGACATCGATTTTTTTTGGTACCCATAATTCGCCAATTCTGTAAGGTCAATAATTTAAGCGGCGACCCTATAGCCACATACGGGGCACGAATATCACTAGGTGATTTATGAAGAACGCTGCTGCCCACTATACGAAACACGCGGGAGAGATGTAGGTGGACAATTTTATTCGGCACATGGTAATAAAAAATTAAAAATAAACCATGCCCCCCTTATTATAAAACATTAACTAAAGTAAGGCATTGTCTAAAATTGGAGCTAACTCTGTCTTTCATTCAGCAAACAAAAGTGACAGCATCAGTTTTAAACTATGTTTATAATAAGGGGGTGTATGTATAAATGAATTTCAATTAGATTAAAGGTCCTCACCTTGATCAAACATGATCATTTCCACAGTAGACTGAAGCCGCACGTTCTTCACATTGACACACTCCTCGCCCTGCCCCGGTTCTTGAGGACACAAGGACCCAGGATTCACATCAGCGCCTTGTGTCAGCAGCGGTGACGCCGGATATGTGAAACGATGCCCGTCCGTCTGACCCCAACTCTCTGTAACAAAGGTATTGTCGTTTAGCCTTATTTTTTACTTGAGTTTTAAACACTAACGTGCTGGATGAGTCATTTTTATATAAATGTCACAAAGTTTCTAACGTTAATAAATAATTGAAAAGCTAACACAAGCTTGACCTCTGCTTTGGATTGCTTAGATTTTAGAAATATGTATAGAATTATAGATGTACTAGTCGTAGTACATTAGATAACTACCTACGGCTTACTGTTGGCTTACAACATACATACATACATAAATCACGCCTATATCCCCGAAGGGGTAGGCAGAGGTGAACCAGCACCCACGTTTCGCCAGTTAAGTTAAGTCCCATGTAATAGGTGGCGAGCCTATTGCCATATATCGGGCACAAAAGTAGCAGTACATTGCTAGGTGGTATAAGAGGAACGCTGCTGCCCATTCCTCATCACGTATTTGTCCTTAGTCACTTTGTGAACATGAAGTTGAGAAATCGCAGAAATATCGGCAAGATCGATTCGAGAGTGATGAATGAATGTATAAAAAAGTGACCATGTTACTAGAGACCAAAGAACGGAGAGACTTATTGGGTTAACAACATTCCAATTGATGCTGCTCAAATGTTTGGCCTAGGTTTTACAAGTTGACATGACTTTGAGGTATAATAAAAAAAAAAATTTGCATAAAACAATGGATCCAAACCATTAACCATTAAGACAGAGTTCACAGAAAAAAAACTCGAAACTGAATATCAATCGATAAAGTCAATTACTGGAATGACAAGAGCTCGAGGAAAATGTCGCAATATTATTGAAAGCCCTACTTGAGCACGAAGGGTATTGTACCAAGAGAGGATAGCACTCGAATTATTTTCACTTTTATCGTATCCGAAAATGGGTTGAGCCAGTGTCGTAAAATGTGTTACAAAAGCCCGCCAATTTCCATGTCCTGTGTCCACTTCGCCCATATTGACGGCCGCCTTGGTCGAATGCTCAGATTGCTGGGTGTTGGCCAAGAGGTCCCGGGTTCGAATGCTGGTAGGTGCAAACTTTGTGATGACCACAAATGTTTGTTTCCGAGTCATGGTTGTGTATATGTTTGTGTAGTATATTTTCAACATTTATATATGTCGTGGCCAAATCGTAGAATTGATCACTTCATGATGTGGCCGACCATTTCATGAAATGGTTGCATTTCATGAAATGGCCAGCTAAAACTGACCATATCGTTGAAACGTCAACGTTTGATTATATGTCCATCCACGTTTGGCCATATCATTACTGTAGAATATGTTTGGTATTTTTACGTTGCGCTCGTTTTTTGAGAGACCTAAAACGTAAAATTCTAGTAATTTGATGTCGTAACTACATTTCACTTCACTTTTATCTTCCATTACAACAATATTATTAGTTTGTTTAATAGGATAGTCCGCCGCCATGATGCATCACAAAACAAATCGAGCGCCTCTTACGGTGGTTAATGTAACTATTTTACGATTTGATTATTAATGTTTGGCTATTTCATGATATGGCCATGCGTTTAGCTTTTCATACGTTAAACGTTGTTTATTCATTGATCTGGCCAGACCATTATCATGATATGGTCAGTATTAGTTGGCCACTTCATGAAATGCCACCATTTCATGAAATGGTCGGCCACATCAAGAAGTAATCAATTCTACGATTTGGCCACGACATATACATAATTATGTTAAAAATATGTCCGTCATCTAGTATCCATAACACAAGTGCTTAAGCTTACTTTGGTCTAGATTATAGGTGTGAGTGTCAAAATATTTATTATTTATTATTATTATATTCATCACTCGGACCCCAAATTATGTAAGGTGGTTTCAGTTGCTTTCGTCTACCCTTCACTCTCACACTTAGCTATTATTCTCAATGAGCGAGAGAGACGGAGAGCCTAGAGATGCATAACATAGCTTACGACCAATTCTCAGAGCTACAAAATACCTATACACAAACAAAAATCCTAAAAATCAGTCAAGCCGCTTCGGAGGAGTTCGATAACAAACACAGTGACACAAGATTTTTATTTATATTACATGATAAATTTTGTTCTGAATGACCGTCTCATTATAAAACGCTGAAGTTGTCGATTAACAGTGGATATCTGCAGATGGAAGTACGTTTACTTAAGTTATTTGTATGGCATTTTTTGTTAAAAAGCTAAAAATAACAAAGTAGATGAAAAACTTAACTAGGTAGCTATAACTTAATCTGTAGATAGTAACGGGCCATAAAACAAAAATGTCCTCTTACAGTACTGATTTTATTTTATAAAATTGGCAAGATAACTGGTTCTAATGAACTGCATTCGTTACTATATAAAAGCATAATGAATATTTAGTTACTCAAGCGAGTTTAAATTTCATCTAAAGAAAAGATTTAGCAAAAATATTCTACAGCCTGCGATTCTTCGTGATATTTATTTACAAAAACAAATTTTATCCTCCGTTACACGATTACGGCAATAATTATATTTTATAATAAATGAAGATAATAATTATGACTCATGTTTGTGTGCTGAGTTGCAATTTTGGAATTAGTTATCACATACCACTATTAAAAAGTGGACTGACATTTTAGAATCTGTGACGATATTACGTAAGTCGATCCGCGATCTGTGTTATGTTGAGGCGATTTCAAAACTATCTGGTTCACGAGTTGTGTAGCCGGAAACCACAGAACGGAACCATGGCTTACTTAACAAAGTAGGTAACTTTTAGAGTTTTTGGCATATGCATTTGCTAGATGATACGAACAAATTGCTTTTTTACTAGCGGTCGTTTCCTACAAATTGCAGCTTAGATATTTGAAATACTAGCATAGAGAAAGGTGTAAAATAGTTGAGGCAATCAATAGGTCCAAAAAATTTTTTTTTTTTCACAAAAGCAATGTAGGCATTTATTAAGCGGTATTATATTTATTAACTTGTTTATTTAAAGATTCAAAACTAGTTTTGCCTGAAAAAAATCAGGCAAAAATAGTCTTGACTGACTAAAAGTGTTGACTGTAACATATGTTTTGGACTTTTTATTAATCTTATTATTTCAGATATTATTATTATTATTAACTAAGGGCTTAGGCTTAGAGCCCCTTGTCAACGTGATAGATAGCATCGTACCTACATGTAGGCTGCATTTACTTAATCACCGCTTGTAATGTAATTATTCACGCTCTACAAAACACAGTCGTCGGGGCGAGCGGTTCTTCGTTACAAAATCATTACTTTCGATGTGCGACTCCTAGCTGAATCGGTCCCTGAGGGAAACAAGTTGGTTTCACTAGCTACATGCAACCAATAGACCGTATTGCAAGGCCATTGGGACCTTTCTAGAGTGTAACGAGTATACGGTAGTATGATATTTTTGACCAAAACAAAACAGTCATATTCGTCCAAATTTCAACCTTTAAATGTTGGATCTAATGTGCTATTTTATGAATGGAAACTAAGCAATGTGGTAAGCTGTTGTTTGATTGACGGCAATATAGTAATAAATCGTGGTGCTTTTAAAGATTATGGTAGTTTATGGGATCATCGTTGTTATTGTCGCTTACTCATAATTAATAACTGTGTCTAAAGTCTGTACCATCTAACTTGACTTATTTGCTAAAAAATCTTGAAACAACTATTTTTAAAAATCATCCATTTTAAAATAAAATAATAACAAAATCAATAATCTATTATTGTATAATAAATCGTTATTATAGATTGAAGCCTATTGAATCTAATTATCAGTTGATTTTTAATGCTGCATTTTCAATAAAAAGGTGTGCCAAGATTGATAACCAAATAAGACAAGTAAGATGGTACAGACTATAGTGAACACAGTTTTAGATACACCTACTAGGTACTAAGACCCTTTAAACAGATTTGATTTTTATTTGAACATTATATAAATATTAGAAAAAATATTTAAACAAAATAAAGTCAGAAAAATAGGGAAAAATTGCTTGTCCTTTTGCTGGAAACGAACCCACATTCTCTGCAATTCGGGCAAATACCTATACCACTCGGCATCACTTCTTTTCGCATCTTCAACTTCCCGCATCATGACAAATAATTGATTTTTCAAAATTTATTTAAGGTTATTTTCTTTACCCATTATACATTGAGAACCGCGCGACTACGCATGACATTCTGCATCTAAGCTGAATCGCGTTTCTATCGCTGCAAAAAGTTGCACTTTATAAAGGAGCCAATTATTGTAACCCTCTGCTACTGAAATTTGATCACAAGAACTTTATATTCTTAAGATGAAAGGACACGTATATTCCATTTGGATTCTATTTGATATTCGAACCATGTTTTGAAGACTGTAGCTATTATTGACTTAAGGCTGATTCAATACTCCGAATGAGTTATCTAAGGAATAAATTATAAGACGCACAAATAGAAAGTGAAATGTATACATTTATTCTCCTTGCTGTAAACATTTTTGCTCTGTATTTCATCGGATGTTTAGTTTGCGTTATTAAAAAAAATAACTTTTCGTGGAAATCATCATCTCACGACGTTCTTATTTAACTAAGCACAGTCAGCGTGACAAACTGTAAAATATTTAATCAATTGGCAATGTAGATTTTCGTAATCATTTATTGTTCTTGGTATACCTAGTTAATTTAAATTTTGTCAAAAAGCTTATTTAATGGCAGACTCCAGTTTAGTTTAAATTATTCTTTAGAAAAAAATTTTTAGGTAACACAGAAGAGAAAAATAACATAATATTCAAATTGTTTCCCTGGGGAGGCATGAAAATTTGGTTAGGTACTGATGGCTGCTCCGTTCACAAATCCCGTAGAGAGGTGGGGGCGGTTTAAAAGATGCCATCGGGCGAAGTGGCCCGTGACAAATCCCATGGCTGAATTTTGTTTTAAGATAAGGAGATGGGATAAGAGGCCTTAAAAAGAGGGGTTCAATGCCGTGAGAAACGGTATAGCGCACACTCAAGGGTGGCACAAAACCATCGACTGCAGGTTTTATTTTCAAAGGTTATTTTACTTATTTTCTAAAGTTATTTATTAATTATTTCCCACACATAAATAACCTGAAAAATATTTGAAGATGTCATCAATTCAAGCAACTTGTACAATGAAATTAATTCATAGTGGTTATCGGTTATGTGCGAAATATATAATCTTGGCTAATCTAAAAGTATTGTCTCATCCAATATAATTATAAGCTTTGGACGAACCGTTTCAGCTGTCTCCAAAACTGATGTGTGTTATAAACCATGTTCCACCACCTCTCATTAAGTTCCCAATTAATTGTTAAACAATTATGGTGTTATGATAAAAAGTGTTTGAGACGTGTTTTGTTTGAGAAGTGTTTAGTCTGATGTTGTTACTTTTTGGTCAATAGTTAGTGACAGAGACAGCATCCGATATAAACACTTCTAGAACAAAACACGGCTTTTCAAATAGCGAATTCTATAACTGAATTTATCTTTTGAATAGACGGTATCCGTATATGGTGAGACAGGCTTTCGATGTCTCAAAACCAGCTTACTGCCTTGTTCGATTATGCCTCTACGACTTGATTCACAATGGACTAAACACTTTCAGTTGCAATATCGATTGGAAAGTTTTTTTTGTTATTATCTTCTTCGAAAGTTGCATCGTAGTTATCCAGCACCGAGCTTAATGTCACGGTGGTGTGTAGCAGGCGTATATTAAAGAAAGTGAAGCAAGCTATGGCGGACGTAATCGTCTGAGAAGGGCTGATGTCCGCATCGCTCGCTTTTGATTTATTCGCTACTGGCCCCGTTTTGTTTCATAATCAATGCCTTTTTTTCTTAAAGTAGGATCAGTTGACAAACCAGAAATAATAGCATTAATTATTTAGTCAAGGCATCCCGTGGGATAATTTATTGCGGGATCAGATTATTACAGAGCCAAAAATTGTGCTACGAAAAATATCTATTGGATTACACGGGTTGGTGCCTATTACAAGGGTTAGTAACAGAAAAGTTGAGTGTTGGTGATTCAATTAGGTATTGAAGCTTTTCTTAGGTTAATATCATAGAGAAGAATTCTAGAAACACTTATTATTCAGGAGAAGAATACAATCCATTATAAATATTAAGCAATTGTAACAATTATATTTCGTAGAATTAAAACCTACCACAGTAAATCCATGGAAATTATTTTCATTTAAAAGGAAAGAATAAGCAAGAGAAATAGATTAGGCGATAACGATAATTTCCGGAATATTATCAAATGCGGGTAGAATATTTCCCTATACTCTTCCACATATAGAAGAGTGCCCCAGCAGTGAGGACATAAAGGGCTGGTGACGATGAATAGAATGTCGGTGCTATCACAACAAAATACACAACGGCAGCAATACCAATATATTTAAAAAAAAACCGAACAGTTACTAAATCCTACCCACTCGGCTCGTCGACCTCAAATAATATGCCTTGATTGCAAGCGTAATTGCGTAGGTACGCCAACCGACGCTAAAACAGTGTAGTAATTTCATTTGCGGCTGTCGGTTTCACATAAAGTCGTATGGTGCTCGGGTAGCCCCCGGGCGCCTGTTATATTATGTTTTTATCTTCTTACAATAATATAAGGAGACAATGAATGCCCTCTGCGTTGCATTTGAAGCTGTACAGAATAATTAATGGTCACCACCCTTACCCGGCCGCTGAGATTTTACGGGGCGCCTCGGGGCTATAAGTGGGTATATACGTACAGCACTGGTGAAATAAAATTACATGCAGCAGAGATGAGAATGTACAGATGCATGTGGGCGTAACAAGAATGGACAAATTAAGAAAAGAGTTTTTAAGAGGAAGTTTGAAAATTGCACCAATAACAGAGAAGATACAGACGGGAATATTTGGTTGGTATTATTTGATTAGTGGTCAAAATAAATAAAATAATTATCTAAAATCCACAATGTTTATATTCTATAGATATGAGACTTGAGATGTTCAATTCTAAAATTCATAAAACTCAATTCTCAATGATGAGTAGCAATGTTTAGTACCTATAATTTGTAACCAGTAAAGACTCGGAAAAATACGATTCTCTGCGACAGATACCCAATCTGAGCCTTCCAAGAACCGAGTGAATGCGGTAACTGCGTAAATGCGCTGAGATTCTTAAAATTTGATGAAAGTATCTTTGTTCTTTAGGTGTATCGGAAGCAGAGAAAGCGCTCATTTCGCGCGCGCCTCCAAATTCCGCGACCTCTTTTGTTTTTTGACCACAACTGCAGCAAAGTGATCGAAACGTTGAGGACAAATAAAAGAAAATAAATCAAATCACTTTTCTTTTATTACGTCAAGTAACCGCCTAATTTTGACAATACAATAAACATACATTTATATAAATGGCACAGAAAAAAAAATTTAGTAAATTAGATTAATCGCAGTGATCCTGCGATTAATCTAATTAATTCAAATTAAGTAGTAAAAAGCGTCGATCGTCATTCACATCTTAGAGTTCATTTATTCGGTTTTGTAAATATTTTGTATTGAATTACTTACTTAATATTTTTTTATAGTATGGCATCATCGAAACTTAGTGGCAGTCCTTGCTGCGCTGTTGTTGGTTGACGTTATTTATTGGTTGACAATCTGCACTAATGGCAGGGTTTGCTTTTCCCACCAACAAGTTCCAATGCCACCAGGGGGCCTACCGCCTAACTCGAATAGCTACATAGCAATGCACTGCTTACGGCTATAGCAGCGATCCTGAATTTATAGGCAGTACGGATTTTGTGCCAAATTCATACAAAATCGTTCGGTGATCATTCGTTCAAAGCTATCGCTAATAGTTTAGGTACATTTGGTGCGGAATGGCAGCATGACGTCATAAACTATAGCTTTTGCTTTAGCAATCGAGTTAGGCGGTAGGCCCCCATGGTAGTATACAACAAACAGAAAAAACAAATAGAAAAAACCTATGGGTAAATTTTAGTTCCTATTTTCGCCGCCTGACAAGATAACTTGGTGGCACTGTAAGATTTTGGCATAGAGCAATCTAGCTAGTCTTGGCGGTTGAAAGTTGTATAAGAGTTCGCCTTCCCGCTCTGTTCCCAGCTTATCTGGATTAGGCGATGCGTGTTTTTTTTTCCTATTCAATATTTCTTAAGCGCGTGAATATTCCATTCGCCGCATGAGTGTCGCAATATTACTATGCAAAAATTAATGTTTCTTAATTGTTTTATGTAATATAATTATGGTAACATACATAATAGATTGATTTAATTAAATACATTTTCCTTGATAAGGTTGACGGGCTTACGGAATGTTTTATATTATCAATACTTGAAGCAAAGGTACTTATTGATTCTTACCGAACTCTTAATCTGCTCCTTTCTCGGACCTTTCACGATTAATTCCTATCAGTTAAAGAGAAGGGACGGAACTATCGCAATAAAGTTCGTAAGCGTTTGCATTAATGACATTTATTAGGGTTCAAGACTAGAGTGCCTCAATGAAGATTCAGAACCATACCTTCTAAATCTGAGCCTAAAAGAATTCAGAATAGCTTTAAATGGCAGGGAAATTTAATTTTTGGCTAGACAGGGAAGCTCTTGCCCTTCACCTCACCTGATGGTAAGTGACGTAAGGGCTGAAGATGAAATCGAGCTTCACCTGGACTCAACCACTGGCTGCTGGCTATCTTATCACAAATTCTCGGAACACAATGATATCTAAGTGACGATAAGAGCCGAAGATAGAACTTCACCTGGAACCTTCAACCACAGAGAGACTGGCTATCTTATAACAAATGGTCGGAACACATTAATGCTGTTAACTATTATAGCCACAGATTTTGATAAGATGGTGGTAGGTAGCCAGGCGGACTTCAAAGAAGTCCTACCACCAACCAAACCGGGCACAAATTTGTACCCCCTAGGGATCCAACCCGGGACCTCTGGATCTTAATTCCCGTGGACAACCCACTAAACCACGGAGTTTTTACACTTTGAGATTTCAATCTAGCAAACTGCTGGAATCGTCTTGACATAAATTTTCCCAAAGCACGTACATAATGTATCTAAGCCAGACGGCTTCTTAATGGATTTTAGCGAGTCTAAATGGGATTTGACGGAAAACGGGCACTTCGCTAAATGAACGCTAGACCATTACTTGTCCGATGCACTTCCTGCAATTGGAACTTCGCAGAATTTGCGAGAATGCGATACCTACTGTCCATCGGCTCTACCGCCTATTTAAATTCCTAACTCTACCAATAGCAGCAGCCGCTTAGCTACGGCTGGCGTTGTGGTTTCCAAATATCCTATTTTTGGTAATCAATCGATTTGGTACAGTTTGCCACTTGGCTATATAAGCTGAGGACCTGGCCAAGTGGCTTAACTATTCGAACGTATAGAAAACAAAAGTATGAAACGGACGTATTGGTTTCTCTGTAATAATACATCTCAGTTTCATACATGGCCGTGTGGTGACGGCAGAGTAGAATACAAATGTCAACACCCTAAATCTCTCCCGTGGGTGTCGTACAAGGCGACTAAGGATAAATCAGTGATGAGGAATGGGCAGCAGCGTTCCTCTTATACCACCTAGCAATGTATGTACTGCGACTTTTGTGCCCGATAAATGGCAATAGACTCGCCACCTATTACATGGGACGTAACATAATTGGCGAATCGTGGGTGCTAGTTCACCTCTGCCTACTCCTTCGGGGATATAGGCGTGATTGTATGTATGTATGTAGTTTCATACATTTTATATTTTGCGTTCGATAGATTGGCCACTTGGCTGGGGGGGCTGTGGTTTGGTCGAATATTAAGATCGCTAGGTATCGGCCAACAGGTCCTGGGTACGTATATGAGAGGGGTGAATGTTTATGATCAATACTGACATATGTTCTCGAGTCATAGTCGCTTATCTAGTTTGTTATAGATATTCATAATTTGTGATTATTATGTATTTTATTATAGGTAATTATTGTGTAAATAACGTCATCTGTTATCCACAACACAAGTCCTTATGCTACTTACTTCGGACTAAATGATAGGTGTGAGTGTACGAAATATGTGCCTGTTTATATAATTATAAGTAATCGTCATTGCCCTATAATAAATAAATATTATAATAAATATAATAACTATAATAAATGCGGAGTGACAAAGATGGATAAGATAAGGAATGACTACGTAAGAGGGAGCCTGAAAGTGGCGCCAGTGACAGAGAAGATGAGAGTATGGACATGAATGTCGAAGTAGAAGAAGACCACTGAATATATAGATGGATTGTATGAGGTGTGCTATAAAGGTGATGGATCAGGAGATGACGAGTGACAAAAGAGAATGGAAAGAGAGGACATATTGACCCGACCCTAAATAGGATGAGATAAGTGCAGAGCAATGATGATTGCACTAAAATAAATACCAGCCTATCAAATGAATTTGACATACCTAAAATGAACAAGAGTAAACAGACCACATTGCTACACATCCAGCACACACCACAAGATATTCTAACTTTCACGCATTGAATTAATTATCATATTTAAAGCCAATACCACTTCGCTTACACCTTTTTTAGTAAGATAATTATCCCGTATGTTTATAGATTGTGACTGTGTTACTTTACAAATTTTCTAAAAACTGCGTCTCCGATCCCATAACCTGCCGATGATGAAAGATGATGATGATGATAGTCTCATTAATAATGCCTTGTGGCAGTGCAGAGTACATACATACATAAATCACGCCTATATCCTCGAAGGGGTAGGCAGAGGTGAACTAGCACCCACGTTTCGCCAGTTATGTTAGGTCCCATGTAATAGGTGGCGAGCCTATTGCCATTTATCGAGCACAAAAGTAGCAGGAACGCTGCTGCCCATTCCTCATCACTGATTTATCCTGAGTCGCCTTGTACGTCACCCACGGGAGAGATTTGGGGTGGTGACAATTTTAGTCTACTCTGCCGTCACCACACGGCACCCACGTTTCGCCAAATATGTCAGGTCCCATGTAATAGGTGGCGAGCCTATTGCCATTTATCGGGCACAAAATTCGCAGTACATTATATATACATTATATAAACAAACGATATGACAGAATAATTAGTAATAGGCAGCAGCATTCCTCTTATACCACCAAGCAATATACTTCGATTTGCGTGCCTGTCAGATGGCAATATGCTAGTCATCTTGTTACATTGGACCTAACATAATTGAGTGTTAATACAACTCTGCCTACCTCTTCTAGGATAAATACAATATAAATAGATGGTGATTTGTGTATGTTTGTATGTGTGTTAATAAGTAAGAGTACCAGATTTTGCATTCGTCCATGTTAACACTACGTTTGCAGGGACAGGCCGCTTGCTTAGCATCTACGCCTGGCTAGTCAACTAAAGCGTAGATTGGTAAAACATTCTAGGATGTTTGCTTCTATTTGTATCCTAGCAAGAAAGTCTTAGAAAACCGATATTGCAAACATTACACGTAACAAAAAAGAGGAATGGTGTTAGGTTGATTTTTGTGTTCAAATTTTTCATTATAATTATAATTTCTTTCTCTATGTTGGCCAAGAATTTAAGTTATACGTTTTGTGTTTAGTGTTGTGCACAGTTGTAATTGCGTATAATGACATTTTGACATAGGTATATTGCAGACACATGCAATGCTTGTCATTATTTTTCTGTACTTTATGCTGTCTGTTGTATGTTAACAAGAATAGATAAAGTAACCGGGCGCTAGACGTCTTTGGGATGAGACCAACACAGTGACTATATGAATGCAACAAAAAATATTGCGTCAGGAAAGTTGCGTAAAAAACTCCGATAAAACCCAGCACTTATTTTTCACAGACAGGGCAGAATCAGTACTAATTTAGTTTTCGAACTATGCCTCTCCTGTTTGTCCTCGTAGTAATTCGTGGTACCTGTTCAACTGAATTAAAAGCAGCTACATTTCCCTTCGTCCACAGGTATATCTTTATGTATCTCTATGGTTCATGGGTTCATACAAGCCGTGCTCGGTCCAGTCGAACTCACTGAAGTGTGTGCTGACCGGCATCGCGATAAGCATTCAGGTATTTAAAGGTACATTGAAGTGAAAAAATTTAACACGTGTTCTATGACATAACAAAGTTTTAATTAGATAATTAGCCTTAGGTAAGTAATGTTACTGCACTAAAGTTACAATGACGATTTCTATCGCAGTCGCCAGTTACAGTTATTATTTTTAAATAAATAAATATATACATAAATGCATCATGAATCCATCTATATATTAAGTGAACGTTGTATCGAGATACACTGAGAGACAGAGATTTATGACTTATCGGGGCGAGGAAAAACTATAACAATAGCGTGCGAAAAAATATAACAATAACGAAACCCTAAGTGGCAGTCGTTTATTTATTAAAATTCTAAATGAATTTAGAAAAACATCTCTTTTATGGAAATAGTTCATTGCCCGTCTAATGAACTTGATTTTGGGTTTCAAATAATAGTCCGTTTGATTGAAACGAAAAAAGGGGAATTATAAGGTTCATCTTTGGGTTTTTTTATATGGAGAAAATTACTATTATTTCTGCTCTTTTGTACTTTACTTTAGTGATTAGTCAACTCTGACATAATTTGAAAACCTGAACAACAGTAGTCGGGAATTTTCCCGACTACTGGAGTAAAACGTTATTGAAAATGTTGAATATAGGTAGCGCCTTAAGTAGACTGGTCCGACCTTGAGCCCTGTCCCAGTTTAAGTGACCACGCGACTCCGAGCGCGTTAGCACACACTTATGTCACTTGTGCAACGTAACAGTCCATGTTTACGCGCTCCTTTTGTGGAGAACCATTCAAAACATTGAGCTCGATTGCTTAGCGGGCTCGGCCTGCGATTGCGTGAACTAAGCAGTGTCCGCTAAGACCGGTCATTGGGTGGGTGACCAAAAATATTGATCTCGAGTGCCTCCGTGGTTCGGGAAGCACGTTTAGCCGTTGGTCCCAGATATAACAGCTCTTAGGAGTTACGGGAAGGTACAACATACTGCGCCGAGCCCAAATGGAATGGGACAAGAGGATGATGATAAATAAAGCACTAGAAATCAAATTGTAATTTATTTTACTTTCGCGATTGAAATATATTATTATGGTATATCGAACTTTCAGAAGCGATGTTAATTTTTACTGCCTTGCCAGATTGGATTAATTATCTATGTTAGTAAAGTCAGCAACGAAAATAGACTATCAAATTCAAATTGAATCGCCATAGCATCAAAGCAATACATAAAAGATATGTATCCAATTGGAAAAAAAAACGATAAAAACAATACTGACTAATCCTTGCCTATGAGTTAAGAAAAAAATTTAAACATCAAATTTTGATGCTAACTATGCATTCGTCAGCAAAAGTAAAAGTAACCAATATGCAAGGTATTCATGTCAAAAATTTCATTAACTAGTGCTATTAATAGGTAATGCAGACTCACCAACTCGCTTCGCCGTTATCTGCCTGGTGGAGTAATTGAAAGGCACGTATATTAAGTCATCGACGTCTGCCGACAACTCCTTCGGCATCTTCTCCGCCGCACGCACCTCGTTCAAACACAATACTTTAGCGTCCGCACACCGTTCACTATTCACTGTCGAGAAATCCCGTTCTACATCGGAATCTATTGTTTCGTCCTTATACAACACTTTTGAGTCCACATTATCGTACACCAACTCGGCGATCCCCTTCAAGTTGCTCTGACAAGACTTGTCAGCTAATACTCTTATAGCATACTGCCCAGGCGCCCGTTTAGCGTCCAGAACGAAATCCGCGCGCTCACCCCGACCTAACTCAATAGATTTAACCAGCTCCGGTTCTATTATATTGCCGTCTAAAGCAACTAGTTTGAGCATGTGTTCTTCGATTGAGAATTTCACAGCACAGCTTTTGGAGCCTCCTCCGTACGCTAGTCGAAAACGATATCTCTTCCCTCGCTGTACTTTGAACTGAGACAGTGGCGCATCTGGCGTGTCTGGAGTCCTCCCTTTACCATTGATAAGTAGGGATTCAGCGTTAGGCACATTGGACATCATACCAGCGAGTGGACCCATTGAATGACCCCATTCTGCTATGAAAATAGTGTGATCCGTGGAGTCCACGTCGTAGTACTGCTTCAGAGGGTCGAGGCGTGGTGACTGGCGAACTACGAAGGCTCCGGCTAATCCGTCTGCTGCGTCTGCTGCTGAATGGGCATGGTACATGTGCGTGCCGACAGCTGAGGCACGGAATTTGTACTGGAAAGTGGTGTAGGCGGGCTGAGGGCACTGGGTTAGCATTGGGGCGCCGTCCATGAAAGGGGTCTCTTTCTGCGGCTGCCCACGCCAATGGATGGAGAGGGCGTGGGCGGGGGCGCGGTGGACCACGTCGACGACGAGGATGTCGTTCTCGCAGATGTGGAGAGCCGGCGCCGGCAGCGCGCGGTTGGCTGTCAGCACGCCCCGCTCCCGACCGTCCGCCGATATGCACGTCGCTGGACAGTGATCACCACTCTTCTCCGTACAACTGCCACATGACCTGTGAATTGGTCGTATTTAGTATGTTGATAGCACTATGTAAGACAAATCATGATTCTTTTCTTACATACCACTCGTCAACGATCTCTTTCATGGCAAAAAGAACCGGCAATTATATATTACTTATGTGACGCATCATCATCAATTTAATCACCAGCCCTATAATGTCCCCACTGCTGGGGCACGGGCCTTCCCTATGGATGAAAGAATATAGGGCGATTGGGCCATAACCCACCACGCTGGCCCAGTGCGTGCTAGGTGGGTATTAACGACTGCAGGTGCTGCCGGGACCAACGGCTTAACGTGCCTTCCGAAGCACGGAGGAACTCGAGATAATAAATTTTTGGTCACCTATCCAATGACCGTGGTGACGGCAGAGTAGAATACAATTGTCACCACCCCAAGTCTCTCCCGTGGGTGTCGTACAAGGCGACTAAGGATAAATCAGCGATGAGGAATGGGCAGCAGCGTTCCTCTTATACCACCTAGCAATAGTACTGCGACTTTTGTGCCCGATAAATGGCAATAGGCTCGCCACCTATTACAATGGGACCTAACATAATTGGCGAAGCGTGGGTGCTAGTTCACCTCTGCCTACCCCTTCGGGGATATAGGCGTGATTTATGTATGTATGTATGTATCCAATGACCGGCCTTAGCGAAATTGCTTAGTTTACGCAATCGCAGGCCAAGAGCGCTAAGCCACTAAGCTAGCGAGCTCCTCTTTAATGTGACGCATACCAATGTAATAAATAAAACCTATTATTATGGATTTTATTTCGGACTACAGCTTAGGATGACGATAAATGATAGGTAACTGAAATACTCACTTGCTAAGAGTTTTGTAGACTTCTATGACTAGCTTCACTCTACATATCATAGGCCAATCCAATTCATGGCACTCTCGATCACAGTTTTCAAAATATTCCTCTGGAAAAATATAAAAAATTGTCAGTTAGCACCCATAACACGAAATGAGCTAAATAACACACATCGGTACCTAACTATGAATTGACTGGCTAAAACTGACTGACCTAACATAATATTGGTAGTGAATGAAAATTATAAATAGTTATATGTAAAAATTATATGTAAAGGATCTACTCTATTCTACACCTGGTCACTTTTTATATATGTGAATTTGGAGTTGCTCCCATAGTGAAATTTGTTCAATTTGATGGTCTGAACGAATTCCAAAAATGTTTGCAGTGAGAAAAAATTGACCTGGTATAAAGGATAACTTTTATCTTCGGCATCGCGTCAGCAAAAAGTTATAAACGTAGGTAAATAAGAATATAACTGTGGCATTACCTAAATACATTTCTCGGCCTATTAATCTTTATAAACTCCATTCATTATAGATAGAGAAAAAATGTAAACATCTTTTGTTTCTTTATGTTGTATGCAGATTATGGTATACAACACTTTACCTACAAAAACATTTAAAAATAAGAAACAATAAATTAACTTTATTTTTTAAATAATAGCGAATTTGGTATAACACAACAAGTTTGTTTACATTTTGTCTCTCGCTATAATGTGTGGAGTATAGATAAGTATAAGTTGTTTATTGAAAAATGGCACAAATAGGTATTTAAAAATCAATCTCTCCGGTGAACAAGCTATACAATAATGTTTCTTAAACATTAGAAGTCTATCAAACAATTAGATAGGTGTATAATTACCAGGCATCGGTGTGTAGTAAACAACCACAACAACACCAACCAATATGACAAACAGTACAAATATCCTCTGCAAGGACATCAACATGTAGTTCGGTTTCATCACCGGCACCACTTCGTCCGTTTTCTTTTCAGACTCCATGATTGAAAAACCTGTGTCTAAACTTAGGACAAAAAAAAACAAGGTTTCCCGCGCGATTTAAGTTACATGTTTAGCCACTTTCGTTGGCGTAGCGCGAGTGTACAAGCCGGCTATGTAGTGGCAACTGGTTGGCGAGCAAACCTTTCGTTCGATTGCAAAACTGCACCATCAGACCATGCCTTTCGGAAGCGAACAGCGTAATTCTGAATTACCTCGGCGGGCTCTCCCTCTCTCTGGTGAAGAGGTTATGTAAGATTGCGCAATGAGTATAATAAACTTCGTATACTTATTTACAACAAGTTACGTCGACTGGACCTACTTACATCATTAATCTCAATCTGAACGTGTATAAGTTATTGTTGGGCCAATTATAAGTTATTCGTGGAACTGAGTTTCGTTCAACCCTCAAGTTGAGCATTTAGATCCGTGTAAAGGGTAACCAACATAAATTTTATTTGCTTCGGTCTTTACAGAATTATGTTTTCTTCTTTTGCTGTAATAGCTTGAGAAATAGGAGCTCGCTAGCGCAGTAAGCTAAGCATTGTTTGCTAAGGCCGGTCATTGGATGGGTGACCAAAAATACATTCGGAAAGGCACGTTAAGCCGTTGGTCCCGGCCGCAACTGCAGTCGTTAATACTCACCAACCCGCACTGGGCCAACGTGGTGGGATATGGCCCATTTTCCCTATATTCTTCCATCCATGGCGAAGGCCCGTGCCCCAGCAGTGGGGACATTAAATGGCTGGTGATGATGATGATGGTTGACTTTTTCCAAACAAAACAATAATTATTGCGAGTATTAAGTAGATATATTATTATTATCGTATTATAAATGAACTTTAACTAATTTTTCATCCCACCATCTCGGAAAAAGCGTTTTTGCTCTTCGATATCTGAGTGCAAAAGCCGTTTTTATCCTCTAGAGGGTAAAGTAAATTTGAATTTAGAACATCGTGTGCAATGAGTTTGTGAATTCAAAACATCATTAAACCTATTTATTTCTACCTCCATGGTGCCGAAATTATCATGCAACCTATTTTAATTTGTTAAAAACTTAGACTCGGAACCTTCTTGGTGTATTTTTTTTGTAATTTGCTTTGCGCGCGCCATTTTCTTTTCACGTAATAAATTTGTTAAAACCTTGTAGTTCCGTGACGGTCAATCAGCTTGGCGTCAATCTTGCTTTAAACATTTTGATCGTCTACAATGCTTGCTTGATGCTTGAGTCAAGCATTTAAAAGCTTTTTAGGTTTGTTTGATATGTTTACGCTATAAACGGAACAAAAACATACAGAAAATCAACTTGCTTGACTCAAGCTGATTGACCGTCTCGGAACTCCATTAGGGACGGTAATTTTTATTAGGTACTTACAGGTGTGTCTGGATAAATTTTTCGGGTGTGGCTGGGTGGATGGGTGGGTGTTGGAGGTGTGTCTGGGTGAATGGGTGTTTTGTGGGTGTGTCTAGGTGAATGGGTGTTTTGTGGGTGTGTCTGGGTGAATGGGTGTTTTGTGGGTGTGTCTGAATGGATAGGTGAGTATTGTGGGTGTTTCTGGGTGAATGGGTGCTTTGTGGGTGTTTCTGGGTGAATGGGTGTGTTGTGGGTGTTTCTGGGTGAATGGGTGTTTTGTGGGTGTTTCTGGGTGAATGGGTGTTTCTGGGTGTTTTGTGTGTGTTTCTGGGTGAATGGGGGTTTTTTGGGTGTTTCTGGGTAAATGGGTGTTTTTTGGGTGTTTCTGGGTAAATGGGTGTTTTGTGGGTGGTTCTGGGTGAATGGGTGTTTTGTGGGTGTTTCTGGGTGAATAGGTGTTTTTTGGGTGTTTTGGAGTGGATGGGTGTGTGTTGCGGGTGTGAATGTTGTGGGTGTTTCTGGGTGGGTGTTGAGAGTGTTTGGGTTAATGGGAGGGTGTTGTGGAAGTTTCTGGGTGAAAACAGAAACTGTTGTTTTTTTTGTATTTTGCAATTTCCTCGTTGGGGGGGATGAAAAGTTACGTGTTGCACTCGAGTGCAAAGATTTTTCACCTTGTGCTCTTTTGATTCCCTCGCTGTCCCTCAGGATTCTAATTTTTGAATCACTCGCTACGCTCGTGATTCAATTTTAGAATCCTTCGCTAGCTCGGTCATCAAAATTGAGCACGCGGTTAAAAAACAACTTTGCACTCACGTACAACAAATAACTATTAATATGAAATGTAATACCTAGTATGAAGAAAATGTTTAAAGTGATCATTCTGTTAATTTTGTATACTGTATAAACTTGTGGGTATATTATACAAAAAAATACAACGAATGTGAATTAATAACAAACGTTTGTTATTGATTAAGAAAAAAAAACAAAAGTTTAAATATTGATTAATGGGGATTTGTTAACTTTTGGTGTAGTACCTAATCCCCTTGCCCGGTCTTCCATTCTGGTCTGGGAGTGAAAAAATAACGTAGAATGTACTCATCCCAGAGGTGTCGTCAAAGTCAACTGAGGGAGATTGTCCAGTAGTACCTAAACCAATAAGCACCTTGGGGACACCGGAATGTTGGAAGGCACACCATCAACAACTACATACCAAGAGGGTTGGTGGTGTCAGACAGGCTGTAAAATTGGATTGGAATGTTGTCATCCCATCACTCTCTCCGTTCATCTGTCTTTCGACCATTTCGTCTCGTTTCTATATGTACCTACCTACATTCATTCATCCCCAGCACCATTCCGGTGAGATGGATGATACGAATCAAAAGAGAGTGAATGGCTTGATGAAGTCCGACCGGTGTTAATGGAAGAGGAAACATACCCCAGATAAACTGGGAACAGGGACAGGAAGTGGTAGAAATCCCCTGCGGCTGCGGCGGGCGTTGGTCAGGGAAATCGTACACGAAAAGTCGAGCAGGGGATTATGTCTGGGGATTTGTGGAATAAGCTAAACTATTTGAACAAAGAAAATAGACTATAATATTTAGCTGTCAAACAATATACAAGTAATTATCTTACGTAGTATTGTATTCTCTTTGGTAATTATTATACATAACTAAACGTAACGCTCACACGATTTTGTATACGTAAATATTGTAAGTGGTCAATATTCAAAAGTTACTTTTCGTGGAATTTTCAAAATATATTATACTCAAATATAAATAATTTAAACGATTTAAATACTTTCCATCAATCATACATACATACATAAATCACGCCTATATCCCCGAAGGGGTACCTACAGGTGAATTAGCACCCACGTTTCGCCAATTGTGGTAGGTCCCATTAATAGGTGGCGAGCCTATTGCCATTTATCGGGCTCAAAAGTCGCAATACATTGCTAGGTGCTATATGAGGAAGGAACGCTGCTGCCCATTCTTCATCACTGTTTTACCCTTAGTCGAGTGACAACTTTCTACTCTGCCACAGGGCGCTCATTAATCAAGCTCATCAATATTATGATCCTTGTCACAGTACTTCGCTTCATCACTCTTACTCACATATAGATTTTTAGTTGACCATTTTTGCCAATACTGATGTTTCAGATAATAATTAAAAGGACAAAATTTCTGCGTCAATCGGACCCTTTCTGTCGAGTGTCAGTGTCAGCTCGTCTGACATTGACATGTTATTTTTCATTTCACTTCTTTTCCTTATTACATTTCATTCTTCAATTCAAAATTTAAAAAAGACTGTGTCTTAAAAAATAGTGGATATTTGTCCTTTTATGATACTTTTATATAAATATAATAAGCCTTGAAAATCCATAATAATGGAGGTAACTAAGGCCAACTTCGTAGAAGAACTGGAAAATATAACCAATGACTTAAAACGTGCATGTTTTGTTGGGTTCGACGCTGAATTTACAGGAATTTTAACAGGGGAAGCCTTCAAATACAGGTACAAATAAGCTGTCTAAACGCACTATAAAGTTCTCACAGTTTTTATTATAATTAAATGTTTTATAAAAAAAAATTTTACTCTACCTTAAAGTTAAAATTTTTTATCCCAAATTAATTTTTTATAAATATGAGTACTAATAGATTTGTATAGACAATTATCATCTTGGCTTGCAACCTACTTACTCTTTTTTTTACATTTCAGTCTGTTTGACACTAATGAAGAGCGCTACAAAAATACTAGAGATAAAGTTAGTCAAATGATAATGACACAAGTTGGTTTGACTATATTCCAGTACGACAGAGATATAGACACATATGTAGCAGTTGGGTACACTTTCCACCTATGTCCCCAGGCCTTTGGGGATATAGATCAGTCATTTAGTTTCCAAGCATCTACCCTCAATTTTCTATGTAGGCATAATTTTAATTTCAACAAGGTAAACCTTTGATTTAATATAATTATGAGTCATGACTGTTCATACTTAAAAATAATGCAATTTTTTGAAGTTTGGATGAATAATTCTAATATGACATTATGTGATGTCCTCATTTTTCTCATATTACACTCATATTAAACTTTATAAGACTTGAAATGTTAAAAATGGCCATGAGACTTAATATTATATGTAGACAAGTTATTGCTTAATATACAAACACATTGGCCCAACCAGGGGAAAAGGCTCAGTGCAGAAAGGCTCAGCTTTACGCTATTACATCATTAGCAATTTATTTATCAAAATTAATAAAATAGTTTTACAGAATCTTACCAAATATGGCTTGGCAGAGAGAGAAGTCAGGGTGGGGAAGGTGAATGTTGACTAGTTGTCAAGAGGCCCCTTAAACTTACACTTTGGTCACAAGTCCCAGGCGCTGCCACTGACCCCCCTCTCTGCCATACTATGGATACACGGTAAATCCATGGAATGCTATCTGCATGTCTAAAGTAATAATTAACTACCTAACATGTTTAAAAATATTTTTTTCAGTTTATATATGAAGGCATTCCATTTTTGAGCAAAGCTGAAGAATTAGGAATAAGACATCAGTTGAAAGAGAAAACCTTATGTCAAAATCTTTCTCGAAATTTAACCATGGAGGAAGAAAAAGAGTTGCAAAGTTATTGCTCTGAAGTTTCTAAGTATGTATATGAAAGCTTTTTAATTCTTTACTTCATAAGCAAATATAGCATTATCAATATTACCTCTTTAATAGAATAATGGGACGAAACACAGAGGAGGCCTGTGCTCAGTGGAATCTGATAGCCTAACGAAAAAAAAAAGTATGTCTGAAATAAACTAAAGTGCAATTTTTTATCAATATCAATTATCTATATAACTTACTAAAATGTGTAAAAAAATCTTTTGAAAAAGGACTGTACAAATGACTGAAGTAGATAATCATTATGGCTATTATATTTAAAACAACTGTCGATCAATCACTATTTTCAATGGATCAGATTATAGGGGCAAAGAAGCAATAAGATGTGCTTCTTTATTTTGACCATTAATTTATCCAATATTAATTAAATTAATATAATTAGTTATTGGATCTATTAATAATAAGTTTACAATTGTTTTGTGTAATAATTTGAATGTGATTCTAGGTGGCTATCAAATAGCGAGGAAGGTACAATGTACATAGATGTAAAATGTCAGATACTAAGATATATACTACACAATGAGATCAGGTTGAGATTTCCAGAAGTACTCACTACTGATAGCTTAGGTAATAGTAATAAGGTAATTTGCTAGCTCGTACAGCTTTTTGTGTTGATTATCATATACAATTTCTCTTGGAGGCTAATTTTTCAATAAGAAATCTGTTGAAAAAGTATTAAGAAATCAAATTTTCATGTCTATTCAGGATAAAATTTCTTCAACAGACACCTCTTGAAAAGTGAGCCGTGGTATTAAATATTACAAGGCATTTTTAAATACAATTTATATTGCAAGGAAAGTGTGTGCTTATACTGCCTATTTTAAATATACAGAATTATTTTTTTAAGTGGGTGTGACTCCTACCTACTTCTCGCTATTACTGAAAATATTGGATTTGACACTTGAAAAATACATTCTGTGTATGAAACATTTTGTTCCAATTCATACAACCCCAGTTCTTTGATTTAAATTGTAGTTGACCATAATGCGCGATTTGCCTTACTGGCACATGCCTTCTTGCAGAAAAATCCGGTCGCTTGTTGGGCAGGGCTGATTACTATTGTACCATCTAAATACATACGTAAGATGATACATAAGGGGTAGGTGCTTAAACACCACTAGTTTAGATTGTAATAATCGCTATATCACATTAATTCCCGTTCCAACCTATACCTATTGAGTTTAGTTTGTGTTAAGTCCGACATAAGGCACAGTAGGTGCTGCATGATGCTATTAGACAAGTAGAAATAAGGAGGGTAAATAGAAGTACTTGATTAATTGAACCACCAATTTAACTTTAGAAATGCTTTTATGCCATCCTAAGAAAACCAAACAGAGTTGCGAAAGTGGTTCAATTTACCTAATTTTCCTCTAATATTGTTACCAATTTTCCCAGTATACTTGTGTCCCTAAGAATGTGACTGCCAAGAGATAGTTGTATTCTGCTCTGCTGTATAATAAGTATAAAATATTGATATGGGGTTTTGTGTCAAACAAATATAGTTTTGTTTTGTAGTGCCATGCAAATGTATATTTTATTTTAAATTAAAGTCTATGTAATGTTCTTCAGTAAAAGAGTTTCTACAGCAATATAAATATCTTCTTCGCTTTTTTTAGGTCCTTATTTACAGAAATAACAAAGTTGAAGGTGCGAATAGTGCCCCTGAAGATGTATTGGAGCGAAATATTTTGAAGCACCTATCAGGATTTTCTCAAATAATTTCCTTATTAGAACAGTTAAAAAAACCTATTGTGGGCCATAACATGATTATGGACTTGGTACTTTTGCACAACCAGTTTATAGGACCGCTTCCTAGTCAATATAGTACATTCAAGCAAAACATAAATAATGTATTTCCGATTGTCTACGACACAAAACTAATTTCCCATGAAATGTCAAAAAAGTTGACATTGGATGAAGTGTGGAAATCGAATGCACTAAGAGAGTAAGGAAGTTTTATTTCTTAATTGTCAATTAATACCGAAAAAACGGTTGCTGTCTTAATGTGGAATTCATTGTTCACAGTTTATATGAATTTTTCGCTGAAGGAAAATGTAAGAAATTGCAAATTGGCAACAATCCTATCAGACTGAGTTCTCCGTTCGATGCTAAGCAGTCTTACCACGAAGCTGGATGGGATTCATTTTGTTCAGGTAATTCACTTATAATATTAAATAATTTTTTTTATTATTATAAGCAAGAGCTACACACATTGGAAATAAAAACAATATTCACAGATTTTTGTTATAATGTAATGTCTATTTTTAATCAAGAATTATTAAAAATAGACATTACATTAAAATACGTATAAGCCAATACGGTGGTTGTAAAAATATTAACTACCCTTGTCAATATTTCTGTTCTACCCTATTTTTATGGTCCTTCTAGCCGGATTAAACGTGTATCCATTTTTTATTGCACAATAAACATCTTCTAAAATCGCAATATCGTCATCATCCCCATACCCATCGAGTACTGAGGCACATGCTTCACCTATGAATTCATAAAAATGGGAATAAAATAACCCGTCACTCTGCAGATTGGTGTGTATTACCAAGTAGATGTAGATGATGAATGTACAGATGCAGCCTGGTTAAACATACCTTCCGAAGCACTTAGAAACTCGATATAATTTGTTTTTATCAACCATACATTGACCTGACATGTCGCTATCGTAGTGGCATAGTGCGCTTGGCCTGCGATTGCGTAAACTAAGCAATGTTTGCTAAGGCCGGTCATTGGATGGGTGACCAAAGTTTATTATCTCGAGTTCCACTATGTTTCGAAAGGCACGTTATATAAGCTGTTGGTACCGGCTGTATCTGCAGTCATTAATACCACGGGCTATGACCCTTTCTTCCTATAATCTTCCATCCATAGGGAAGGTCTTGCCCTAGCAGTGCGGACATTAAAAAATGCTGGTGATGATACATTGACTTGACTTAGCGAATATATAATTTAAACTAATTAATGATCTATATGAACCATTGGTTTTAGGGTATTGCTTCATCCGTCTGGGACATTGGGCGGCGTGTGAACTAAGCGGCATTTTCCGACCGCTGGGCCCTACCGAAAAACTGACAGCCCTAATGCCCTACAGAAACAAGATTAATGTCATACGCGGTGCTGTGCCTTACATGGTGAGATTTTTTTTTAATAAATCGTTCTATGTCCAAATAGTACCTGCCTAATCTTTTTTTGGGTTATATTTAAGGGCTTGCACACAAAACTGCGATGCGAAGTCGCATCGTAAATATCCAAAAACTCTTCCACGCTGCGTCACAAGAACTAGCGAATTGATTCGCATCCCGCCTTGCCGCACCAAATCGCATCGCAATATGCGTTGTCATTTTTTGCGTTACGAATTCGCATCGCGCCAATTCGCAGTTTTGTGTACTCTAACGCTGAAACTAAAGCTCTAAAGATTTGGGTTGTCTCGCGGGTGTCGTACAAGACGACTCTTCTTCTCCCTGCCCTTATCCTACTCGAAGTAGGGTCGGCACAACATGTCTTATTCTCTCTTCTATTAGACGTGAGCTCAGCATAAATTCCCCTTTCCCATATCATACATACATACATAATTCACGCCAATATCCCCGAAGGGGTAGGCAGAGGTGAACTAGCACCCACGCTTCGCCAATTAGGCTAGGTCCCATGTAATAGGTGGCGAGCCTATTGCCATTTATCGGGCACAAAAGTCGCAGTACTTTGCTAGTTGGTAGGTATAAGAGGAATGCTGCTGCCCATTCCTCACTGATTTATCCTTAGTCGCCTTCTACGACACCCACGGGAGAGGTTTGGGGTGGTGATTCTACTCTGCCGTCACCACACGGCCAATATCACATTTTCCTATATCATCTTTCACACAATCCATCCATCACTTCTTCGGTCTTCCTCTCATACTAGGTCCATGCACATCCATACTTAACATACCTCCAGTTACGTAACATTCATCCCTCCTCATTACATGCCCGTACCACGCTAACCTGTTACTCCTCAATTTTTCGATCATAGGCGCTACTTTCAAGACGACTATGGGTTATAATATAGCGAGGAATGGCAGCGTTTCTGGTGCAGTACCTACCTATCTACCATCGCCCCTTATTATATGAGACGTTTTGGCTTAGGTTTCACAGCCTGCCTGACACTACTATACATTTATTCATCACTAATACCTTTCCTGTGTGATGGATTATAAATCAACAGTCAAATTTTGACTTTGACTTTGTAGATGGCTTGATGACATAAATGTCACCTGTATGAATGGAAGAGCAAACATACTGCGCCGAAACAAACATTACTACATTGTTTCGATAAATCAAACCGCCATGCTAACTGAATAATCCAAGTTATAGAGAATATAAGACTAAATACTATATATTTAGACTTTCATATTGCGGCCACATGCAATACCTGTTAAATAAAAAGTGTTTTATTTACTTTGTATATTTGTTTCAGAACTTAGTCGATTCAGACCCTGATAAGCATCGCCCTACTTTGTTGTATGTAAAGTCTTTAAATGAGAGAGTTATCAACATCGGAAAAGTAAGTAAGCAGTGTTTTATCCGTCAAATTGCCTACCATACCTACCATGATATTGATTAAACAGCCACACCATGCGATTGTTAATTGTTTATAGGTGCCGTGTGGTGACGTTAGAGCAGAATATAATTGTCACCGCCCCTATCTCTCCCGTGGCTGTCGTACAAGGTGACTAAGGGTAAAGACAACAATGAGTACTAAGGAACACAGCATTCCTCTTGTAATGCCTAGCAATATACTGCTATTTATGTGCCCGGTAGATGGCAACAGGCTCGCCACCTGTTACGAGAAATGCTGGTGCGCATTACTCATCGCTGTTTTTAAGTTTAGTCGCCTCGTACGGCACCCGTGATTGAGATTGTGGGTAGTGACGATTGTATTCTGCTCTGCCGTCAATATGGTGTCTAACTGCCGCACTCAGAGACGTCAATTAACTTCATAGACCCGGCAAGAATAGCGACTAGTTTTGAACTGTCATTTTTTGACGTTAAGTACTCATTAACGTTATTAGACGTCTCTGAGTGCGGCAGTAATACATTAATTTTTTTCAATTGTATTCGATTGTTGTTCTAGTTGTAGACTTTGGTACATGGAACCTAACCAACACCCACGTTTCGCTAATTAGGGGCGAAAAAGTGGATGTAAATTCACTTCCATACCCCCATCAGGGTTGCCTATAGGTGTGATTTATGTATATAACTGTAGACTTGCACCACCTACTGGTGAAAGCTGATACCAACAGCACGCGGGTGTATTTTATAAAAGCCAATTACAAATTGGTGGTACATTTTTACAATGGTCCCGATTTGTCATCGGCACTGAAATAAAAATGTACAAAACAAAAGAGTTCCCATGTGCCAATTACCGAGTCGTACGTACACAAGTACTCGTTCGTCTCTGTCGACAGCTTCGTTCATTTGACACCAAACAAGTAGCACCTGTGATATCTCTGATTAGTCTTCGTTTGGTATGCTAATAAATTTAGCCGTGTGGTGACGGCAATGCAGAAATACAATTGTAACATTCGCATTTCCGCAGTCTTTAGGCTGCTTTTCCACCAGAGATGTGCGAGACAGAACACCCAAGAGTATTTCTATTGGTTCTCCTTAAACACATCTTTGGTGGAAACGTACCCTTATTCTGAAGCGTGCAAAAAACAAGTTGCCCATCACTCTGCACGTACAAATTTGTACACCAATTATTAGTTCAGTACACAAACATAAAACTAGAGTTTACCTGAAAACAACACCCATATAACACTTTTCCAGTATTGAGGTTTAATAACTGTTACATCCTTTTTCCCTATTAGCATCTATGTAATTCATTTATAATCATTATCATCCTGCCATGTTCCTAGGTTACCTGGGGCGTTGTTTCCTATTGTTTTTTCATATCGCTCAGACGAATACTCCTTAAAAATTTTGAATTCATTAGTGATTCATAACTGTAGAGAAAGGACCATGTCAAGAAACCGATGAACAGGAAGGGTGATTGGAATAAGAACATTTTAATCCACACAGACTGGTTTTGACTTAGATTTTACATCCGGCCGCCTAGCTGACAGAATCCCACTTTGGGTATGGTGTTGGCTGCCACAATTTGTTCATTGGTATACACCGGACAGTCTGCCTTAGTCGACTCCGACGACGCCCTTTGATGAGACGGGAGACTAGAGCACTTTCTACCTTATTTTTCCGCTCCCAACCATGGAAGATAATTATCGTCCACTCTGTGTAATTATAAATATAAATTTCTTCAAACGCGCCTCCATGAAACCAAACAATGTAATAAAATCCCATATTCTCCAAGATAAATGTCAGCCATCTCGTTATCTCAGGCGTGCAAAAAACAACTCTCCTCGCGCGAAATACATTTTTTTTCGTCAGACGGTTACGTAAATAAAAGACGAAACCAATAATTGAAATGCCAGCTTTGAGAAAACTTTTTATTGCGACACGTTTAAAGATAGTGGTGTTTTTTGCTCGGGATGCCATCCAGAATTATCTGCACGCACTATGACGCACCGCGGCTCGTCAATCACGCGCGCGCGCATATGCTCGGCCGGACGTCACTTCACCTTTAATTTTCACCGACTGACACCATGTGGACACTACTGGACACACCAGCCATTCATACCGTGGAATTATTGATTAGTTCTATGTCACACCTGACCATACAGTGGAAGCCCACTTCCTGGTCAGGGGGTGAGATAGAACTATGATCTTTCCTCGGTCGATGAAAAAGAAGGCCTCAAATCGAATAGGTATGTCAGTTCCTTGCGATCTGAGGCATTCCTTGTTTTATCGCCCTTGGTTTATTATAATGTACCTACTATTACTAAATACCTACGTAAATCAAGCCTATATGCGCTTGTATTGTACACAAAACTGCGAATTGGCATGCGAAATCGCAACGCTGAAAACTACAACATGAATTGCTGCGGCAAGAAGAAGAATGAAATTGAACGAATGGAACCCATTTCAAAGTTCTCGCGATGCGTCGTGGGAGCTCGTAGATTTTTAATATGCGACGTCCCATCGCAGCTTTGTGTAGAAGTCCTTAATCCGCGAAGGGGTAGACAGCCCTTGTAGCATTGAACGTGGACAAAATCTCCTCAGGGGAAAATAAGATATTTTCCTCTCGCTCTAACTCGCACTAAATCCCGAGACAAAACACTGTCAAGTGGAGGAGAGAGATTATGTCCACGTCCCGTGCTAGGCCTACAGAGGTGTATTAACACCCATGTTTCGCCAACTATTTTCAGTCCCATGTAATAGGGGGCGAGACAATAAGAATGAGAACGCTGCTGCCCATTCCTCGTCACTGTTTTAACCTTAATCGCCTTGTACGACAGCCGCGGGAGAGATTTGGGGTGGTGACAATTGTATTCTGCTCTGCCGTCACCACGCGACACTAACCGCTGCACTCAGAGACGTCAGATAACCTTAATGAGTACTTAACGTCAAAAAATGACAATTCAAAACTAGTCGCTATTGTTGCCGGGTCTATGGTCTAGATTTGAATGAAATTTTTTGACATTAAATACTCATTAAAGTTAATTGACGTCTCTGAGTGCGGCAGTAATACTACTAGTTTTACTACGATCCAGGAGATTCGCGTTAATTATTTAATTACGCATAAACGTTAATCGCTCCGTTTAAACATCAGCGGTTTATGCGATATGCCTCATCGTTTTCTGTTAGCATAATCAGAGCAGAGTTGTTGCAACAGCGTGTGTTTCTAATAACAGAGCATAGATGTTAGTACAAAACTGCTGGGCCCGCCAGTAATTACGTCCCGTGAAACTCGTAACTTCAAATACCGCAATTACCAAAGTAACAATGTTTACCGCTATTCTGGCGCAGTTCAAAAGGCATCGCATCGCGTAACTAGCTGAGCGTAAAGCTATTTCGGTCGGTATTGTAAACAGATTTGGGCCCATCCGCGTTGTCTCAGCCCTCAGTGCCGAAATTAGCGGCCATATGTTACCGAACAGTTATGGTAGTAATAATTGTCACCTACGTCGCCGAAGCGCTGCTCGCAATACGAGTGTCCACTTGTGAACTGGTCGGTTTCCGTGTCGAAGCCGAAGATTCTGTGCACTCGTCTCTAAGGTTCCTTTTACGACTCGCACGACACAGTGTCAGACACAGACGCGTAGTTGGAAAACGGGCGACAGTTGGCCCGCGGCCAAATTCGTGGACACCCATACACTCTAGCGGCACACCCACACACGCATACTATAGCCACGGCGTGCACATTTCCCGTTGCTAGTTAAAACATATTGATAATGCCCAAGTGTCACACACAAAACTCTATTTTTACATCGCAATATTTTTTCTGTCGGCACCCCGGTGTTTGATTTCTGAACTGTACGAAAATCCATTTTTCATGCCACTGTCAAGGTTGATTTAAGGTTAAGATATAAATACTATTATCGCAGAGCATAATTCGTTGCGTTACAGTCGCTATTGTGTGAACTTTATTTTTAAGAGGTTGTAATCCAGAAAAAAGTTCGTCATTTCTTTGCATGTGTGTAGATGGCGTCGGCGCTCGCAGGATACGGGTCCGTCGATGTTAAGCATTATGGAGGTAGAACAGCGTTGGTCGCTGCCGCTACGAAATATACGTAAGTATTGCTGTAGTTGCTTGTTGTCAAAGGGCAAATATTAATGGTGATATGGGAAAAGACAAAGACCAGCAGACAAACAGGAAGATGAAATAAAAATAATCACGGAAAAGGAGTGGATATGTCGTGGCCAAATCGTAGAATTGATCACTTCATGATGTGGCCGACCATTTCATGAAATGGTGGCATTTCATGAAATGGCCAACTCTAACTGACCATATCATGATAATGGTCTGGCCAGATCAATGAATAAACAACGTTTAACGTTATGAACAGCTAAACGCATGGTTATTTCATGATATGGCCAAACTTTATTAATCATATCGTAAAATAGTAACATTAACCACCGTGAGAGGCGCTTATTTCGATTTGTTTTTGTGATGCATCATGGCGGCGGACAAATAACCTAATAAACAAACTATTAGTAATGTTGTAATGGAAGATAAAAGTGAATTGAAAGTTCGTTACAACACCAAATTTTTAGAATTTTACGTTTTAAGTCACTTAAAAAAACGAGCGCCACGTTAAAATACTTAATATCAACTACATTAATGATATGGCCAAACGTGGATGGACATATCATCAAACGTTGACGTTTCAACGATATGGTCAGTTTTAGCTGGCCACTTCATGAAATGCAACCATTTCATGAAATGGTCGGCCACATCATGAAGTGATCAATTCTACGATTTGGCCACGACAGATATATAAAGATCTGGCAATACCAAATACTTACACCAAACAATCATCTTAGCTAATTAAGACATTTGAAATGATAATCTACAATACTTGTATGTTCTATGAAAAGTATCCTCATGAATAATCAGAAATACAAAAATTTACACGCAGTAAATTTTCAACACAGCTAACCAAAAGTACGAGTAAGTTTGATCCCTTGGATTGCCTTAAATTCTTGGCAAACGAGAACCACTACGGGTGTATAAATTGGAATTGAATGTCTTATTAAGTTAGTCCACACCTGGAATAATTAGACTTAAAAATCCGTTTTTTTATTATCACAAACCTACAGACAAATACATGTGCATTGTTTGCTTAAATAATAGTGGTGTCATAAACAATCTTATTCTTCTTAAAGTTAAAAGTTTTCTTAAATCGTCTTCTTTCTTTCTTGGCCGTGTGGTGACGGCAGAGTAGAATACAATTGTCACCACCCCAAATCTCTCCCGTGGGTGTCGTACAAGGCGACTACGGATAAATCAGTGATGGGAATGGGCAGCAGCGTTCCTCTTATATCCACCTAGCAAAGTACTGCGTCTATTGTGCCCGATAAATGGCAATAGGCTCGCCACCTATTACATGGGACCTAGCATAATTGGCGAAGCGTGGGTGCTAGTTCACCTCTGCCTACCCCTTCGGGGATATAGGCGTGAATTATGTATGTATGTATGTATGTCTTCTTTCTAAGAATGTTAGTATATTGAGGGATACAGAGGCAGACCGGAGAATAGATGAATTTCGGATTGCCTGACTACTCGAACTATAAATATTTGTTCTAAATATAGCCGCCTTATTCGTATTAACTATGTGGATTGCTATAATTATGTAGGTACTAATTAATTTAATTGCCATTTGGAATCAACTTATTACTGTTAACAAAAGGTGTTGGCATTAATCTGAGCGTGGGATTTTGGCACTGTAATACGGATACAAGGGATATAATAACCTTATTGATATATTGGAAGTATATGTTAGGTTAATAGGTAATATGCATTATTTTCTTAATGTATTTTGTGGCGTACAGCAAATAAGATAGGGCTCACAATATATTGAAATTATTTAAAAGTTTTGTGTAGTCGTACAAGTGTACGCTTTGGTGTATTTAGATAGCGTGCATATTTATAGTCATCATCACCACCTCCTATGCTGAGGCAAAGGCCGCAAAGAAAGGAATCCTTTACTTTCTATGGATGGAAGAATATAGGGAGGGATAATGAGCCCTAATTCACTGCAATGTCTCAGTGCAATTGGTGGGTAACTGCAGACGAAGACAGGACCAACGACTTAATGTGCCTTCCGAAGCATGCAGCAACTCTGTATCATATTATATTTGGTCACCCATTCAATGACCGGCCTTAGGAAATATTGCTAGGTTTGCGCAATCGAAGTACAAGCCGTCAACTCCGTTTTGATTCATATCATCCATCACACCGGAAAAGTGAATTTTAATTATGAGTGCTTATATTATTTAGTAGTATACTACTAGTATTATCAAAAACACTATTTTTTGTTCGAGAATTAGGTTACGGTTAGGTAAAGTTACTTTGGGGAAATTCATAAATACCTATTGTATAATTAATCCGAATCCGAAGACCCCATTCAAGTACTGGAGCTAGCAATTACAAACCCATGCTATGCTATGATAACATAATAATAAGCATATTAATTTCTTTACAGGGCAGATAAGATACTCAAGAAATACAAGAATAGTTCAGAGTACAAAATATCTGTATTCAACTCCTATCGACACGGACTTACGGGTCGGGTTGCTTTTTGGTAAGATATTCTTATATAGTTAGGGTAGGGTCACCTCGATTCACATAGATCGAGACCTGCTATAGCTGGCGAAATGTGGGTGTTCATACACCTCGGGGACAAACTAGCGGTTTATGTATCTTACCCCCGAATACAGAAACGCTACTCAAAGTTTGAGTCCTGCTTAGCATTTAAATATTATCAATATTGACGTTTTTCCATACGTCTTATTGTCCACTTAACTTTATGAACAGTACTCAGTCAGTAGCGTTTCTATATTCGGGGGAATGTGGTTTACTGTATTGAGGTAAAAAAATATATTTTATTGGGTATTTCTTAACTTATATCCGGATTGCATATTTGTATCTACGTTTCAATAAGTGTACGCTCATAATACGTGCGAATTTATACGTCCATGGGAGTTGACAGTTTATAGGTTTTGAAGATGATTAGGTTTTGATATGATTTTTTTTTTGCAGGGGCGGTGCCGTTCTTACCGGGAGCCTTGTGTTATACTTTTTGCATGTAAATATTAAAAGTAAATAGCTTAAGTAAAACTTGTTGAAGTATGCTGATTGTTGCTGGCTCAAAGTCATAAATAGTAGATAATAAGGTTAATAAATATAAATAAGTTTAACATTGTTATTAGATCAAGGTTGTTATTTAAAACTGTCATAATATTTTTTGTTCAAATATACAACTGGTTTCTTAATATCGTTTTTTTAATAATTGCCATCATCACGAACCCTTTAATGTCCCCACTGCTGGGGCACGGGCCTTCTCTATGGGTAGAAGAATATAGGGAGATTGGGCCATAACCCACCACGCTGGCCCAGTGTGGGTTGGTACGTGCCTTACGAAACACGTAGGAACTCGAGATAATACATTTTTGGTCACCCATCCAATGACCGGCCTTAGCGAACATTAATTAGTGTTGTGTGTCTTCGTAATCAATGTCTAGAAATTTCCCACTGCTTAGTTGCACCACGGAGTTAACGCTTATAGATCATCATCTACCTACCCTTTTTCCCGTTCATCTGCTGTCAGGGCAATATGTTTTCTTTTCTTTGATTCATTTCATTCATCACTCCGGAACGGAAAGGTGTTTATGATGAATAGATAAATAGAAATTTTATAAAAAGGACCGTGTCGAGAGATCGATGAACGGAGAGTGATTTGGGATGAAAACATTCCAATACTTGCTTAGGTTTTACAACCGGCCGCCTGCCTGACACAATCCCTCTTAGGGTATTCTGTTGTTGGTAGTATGCTCTCCACTATTGGGATGCCTCAAGGATCTCTTATTGGTATGCACTGGGCGATCTTCCTTAGTCGACGTTTACTATATCCCTAGGGTGAGTCTGGGCAAACGCATTCCGCCACCTACGATATAAGTGCCTAGCCTAGGTGCATAGGGTGCCTAGCCAAGTGACAAACGATGCAACGTTTCTATCGAACGAATGTAAAATTTTGACAACTCCCCTTACATTTGACACGACGGCCGCCATGTTACTTTTTCGGTAATATGTCAGTTTCGTACATTTTTATGTCTCTTGTCTGGGCCCCCAGCCCCCGTAGAACGGGACGTGGACACATCTCCTTTGGGGGAAAGAAAATCTTTTCCTCTCACTTTAACTCCCACTAAATCCCGAGACAAAACACTGTCTAGTGGTGGAGAGAAAATTGTCCACGTCCCTATATGCTAGGCCCGCAGGTCAGTCTGGACCCAACGCCTACACTGTAGATAAATAAATAGAGATATATAGCAAATTGTAAAACAAGTATTGTGTCCACGCAAATTCGTAACGTGGCACATAAACCCGAAAATCAAGTCCGCAAAGGAAACACTACAGGGTGAAATCGAAATGAATCGACAATTTTTTATGGGGGGTTCTAGTGTTATCAAACATGTGAGGTTTAAAAACAAATCTAAGTCGACAAAAAAAGTATCAATATTTTCCTTTTCTTTTACTCAAAACTGGTTAATATACAGATTAAAAAATTAAAACAAGAAAAAATTAAATATAAAATTAATTTTAGAAAAATATTTAATTTAATTCTTAATATTAAATAAATCGTTCGTAATTCGTGGGTTGCTAACCGGACGGGTGCGCGTGGCTAGGTAGTAGAACGCTGTAGGTAGGTAATCTGTAGGTAATCACACGCAAAGTGCAAAAGACTGCAACTAATAAATCTAATAATTGCGTTCTTGTATTTTATTACTTAATGTTACATTTACAATTTTAGTTGTTACTATAACTATCACTATAGCTGTTAAAATGTCCTGTATTTTGTCGACCGATTTCAAATTCACCCTGTACATTGTTTACGCCATCTTGATTTACGCTACTTTAATGACTTCCCCAATAAAAACTTTATTCTCTCCGTACTTCGAGTTCCGTTTTATAAATATCTTGACCTAATAGCTCTTATTAGATCGATCAATACATGCGATGATGTCTTAAAAATCTCCGTTACTGTTTATTCTGCAAACCCAAACAATGTACAGACTAAACAAACAAACTTCGCTGGCCCACTAATGTAAACACTTTGTGAATGACACTATTGTAAACTATTAACTACATCAACTATTTGTACACAAATATAACACATAACTTAAAGAATACAGTAGTGCCATCAATTTATAATTCGGCAGGCGGCGAAAATTGGAATTACAATATACACATAGATATTGACATTTCTATGACAGTCTTTGTTCACCACTAGCGACACCTACCAACTGAAGATAAACCGGTGGCACTACAGTAATATTTTAGTTTTGTTGTTTTTACACACACTGGTAGAGAGACATTAAGGCAAATCATCTTCGATATGATCGAAGTTATAAGATATGAAGGTGGCTAATAAAATAAGAGTATCTAAAGAAACAAGACATACCTACCTACTGCGCGCGCCGACCACCTAAATAGGGTTCCTGAAACAATTATAAGTATTAAATATATCCAACACAAAAATATTTTTTCAATTTGAACCAGTAGGTAGATTCTGAGATCAGCGCGTTCACCCAACCAAATAAACAAACTCCTCAGCTTTATAATATTAGTATAGATATTTAACCTTTAAACACGGTGTGTAATAATACCGTTACACTACAGTAATTATAGTTATATGCAAATACCGTTTTTAATTTATTTGCCTATTTCTCGTGTGTTTTGTACTACACATCAAGAAATAACTACAACAAATCTACCGGCCGTTCTGTCGTTTGTTAACTCTAGTTAATTCTGGATTCTAAAGGAACCATTTACTGTTACCCTGTTACTGGACCTATTTGGATGGAGTCGTCACCCGTCTCCCCGCGGAATCCGTAGCGTTGTGCTAGTAAGCGATAAATCAAAATAAATCGCCCATGTCAAAACGGAGATTCGATTAGTGCCACTGTGCGATGTTTACTGGATGTTATTAGCAAACGTCAATCCCGGCCGATTGTATACGGAGTCGGCTGCAATTCATAACATGCTACGCCAAAATGATTCTCAATGCGTTGGCATAGAGCTGTCACGCTGATTACGTTGTCGAATACAGCGGAATGAATCGCGCTAATTGTCGATAGTTTACACTGTCCCGATGGCTTGCGTGAACTTTGGTTGAATGCTTTTCCTAATTAAAAGTAAGTCGGCTATAAATCAGTTATTCCATCAACAAGACGGGCAGTAGGTAATAAAATTTGATTGCGAGATATTAATTCTTGAGGATCGCGATGGCGCCATGGTTGCACTCAACCTGCGTTTGCATATTACACTCCACAATGTTTATAACACCGACGTTTCGCCAATTATGTTAGATCCCATGGCATAGGTGGCGAGCATTGCCATATATCTGTCAAGTAAATTGCAGTATAGCTATAGTATAGTAGTTAGTGGTAGAGGAACACTGCTGCCCATTACTCATTGCTATCTGAACCCTTAGCCGCATAGTAGGTAGAAAGATTGGTGGTGACCAAGTGGTCACCATTGTATTTTGTCATATCGTCACCACACGACATTTCATAAAATTAATATTAAATACCAAGCCCCCATTTCCTGTGTTGTAAATCATTTATTTTGTTTCCGTTTTACGTAATGTTATGGCTCAGGTCATTTACAATTACCCAGTTACTATTAGTTAGGCGTTAACAGATCCGCGCAACTATTTCTAGTTGGACCGCAGCTGTTATTTCCATGCAATAAATTTGCTACGGCCGAACACGAGTACAACATTGTTTTACTGGCTTCACTTTTATTGTTTTAACTAGAGTATTAATAGGATGGCTTTATTGAAAATTTACTCTAGATCAACGTTGGAGAAGATTCTAAATCTAAATAATAATAGAGCGAAATGAAGGCAAATTGCAATGCAATTTAAAAAGTTGGTATATAATATCTACGAATAGTATATGATCTTCCATGCTGGCCTGGGTGCGAAAAAATAACGTAGCTTGTGCCAGCGCGACTCACCCCAGGGGTATTGTAAAAGTTGACTAAGGGAGATTGCTCGATGTAGAGCAATATAAGCACCTTGAGACACCCAAACGGTGGAGATTTTTTTTTATCCGTGAATTATACTCATTTGACTTGCTTATGTACTTTTACATAAAAAATATATCTGTTCCTTTTAACAGAAAGTTTCACGACCCAACTATACTTATCAGCTCAAGCGGGCATGTCTGCGGGATGTCCGTGTAGAGAATTCCCCGCTTAAGCCCAACCGTTCGGTAGGGGAAGCCGTTAATCAATGGACACGTACCTAATGATGATACCAACACGGCCGATTGGATGACGTTGGCAACGCAGGAACCACACGCTCTTTTTTATGAATAACGTCATCCAGACAAACAAATGCTTACGTTACTTACGTAGCGCGTACTAAAGTTTGCAAACTTTATTATTCTTGACGTCGACTCTTTAATTGCAATGCTCAAATAAAAATACTTTGCTTACACTGAAGCTACGTTAAAAGAAACATAAAATGCGAATAAAAAACGGACATGTTGCGTTTATTTTTCCTCGTAACGGCTTATTTACAGGAAATAATATAATTGTTGAAAACAACGTTAAAGTTAATTAACATAATAGCATGAATCAAATCTCAAGAAAATAATTCAGATGTAAGCAACGCCTACATGTGCCTGTATGAAGCTGAGTCCGAATGAGTTGTCAGTTTTACGTAGCCATATCTAATTCTATCCAAAAATAGGTCGTAGGCTAATTTTTTATACCTCTAGGTGATAAAGGCAAAACAACGCTTGCCGGATCAACTAGTATTGTTATAAATTATTTGAATTCGAAACTAATCGATATCGCAGTGAACTGTTTAAAAAGGTATGTTTGGTCAAATACTACTGAATAAATCACCACAATCTGTACTATACTACTACTATAGTTATAAAATACCAATAAAATTATGATGCAAAAACAATCATAGGCAAACACAGGATGACTTAGAGATTGACCAAACATAAACTTAAAAAAAAACAAATTATAAATAGGTAAGGTATAGGGCTAACCGTCTCACATAGTAGGTACTCTACATTAGGGACTAGGTCCTAGGCCCATAATAATGGGCGAAAGTGCTACCTCTTCGGGAATAAGTACAATTTCAGTTTTAAACTAGTATATTTAGACATTGCATCTATCGTATAAAATATCTGGGGACCATTTATTGTACCGCGAGCATGTGTAAAGCAGCCACGACATGGCCACGACACAGCGGATAAATGGGCCTGGCTGGCGCGCTGGCGTCACAACCGGCCTTCCCTTGCTGCTACATCCATTGTTTGGACGACAGGGTCGACCGTAGGGCTATTTTTACTACGATAATTGCTTAAGGTCAAGACTACCCGAAACCGACGGGCATGCATGAGGACATTAATGAGTTTGGATGGAGAGAAATATGTGTAAGGATAGGCAGAAAAGCGAAAACTGATGGTCATTGGATGGCTGACCAAAAATTCGAATCCATCCGGGCGCGGAAGGCACATTAACTGCCGCACTCAGAGACGTCAATTAACTTTAATGAGTATTTAATGTCAAAAATTTTCATTCAAATCCAGAGCATAGACCCGGCAAAAATAGCGACTAGTTTGAATTGTCATTTTTTGACGTTAAGTACTCATTAACGTTATTTGACGTCTCTGAGTGCGGCAGTAAGACTTGGTTTTGGTTATTGGTTAGCCTGCTTCGTTCACTGGGGTAGCGTTGTGAGTTGTGATCTATTCTCCCTACATTCTGCCATTGATAATAAGAGGTGAGCCTGTTGCCATTCACCGGGAGCTTCAATTACAGTTACTTGTTACACGGTGCACCAGGAACGCTGCCGCTGTTGCCCAATCCTCGTTATACACTCGTACGATACCCACGAGAGAAGTAGGGGTGGTGAGGTAGGCTTTTCCACCGTCACTAGAGATGGCCATATTTTTGAAAACCGCGGTTAGCGGTAAAAGCGCCTTGACCACCGCGTCCATTAAAAATTGCCAAGAAGTCCATTACACATTAAAGCACCTACGAGCTCTTAAATAAAAGACACGTGTCGTTTATCAGCGGCCCCTGATTGCGGCCCTGTCAGATCTATTGTTCACGTGTCTGTCCAACTGAAAAATGTACTCTATTTAATATCTTTGGCAGCGGCGGTCGTCAAGTATATTTTCATTTGGGCGGCGCGTGGGCCGCCCGGTATAACGGTCGCAGGCCGCCGAAGCTGATTTTTATTGCGTTTGCGATGCAATATCGTATTGTTTTATTGACCTGTAAAATAAACGGAGGTGTAGCGAACTCCTATTTTCGTTGAAACGCGCTAGGATTGCCGTGTTCGCTTACGATTGGTTTGAGATCAGAAAAAGTTCGAAAAATTATAGTATGTAGGAATTTTTTGTTCTATGCTGGCCTGGGAGCCAATAAATAACGTAGAATAGGTCAGCCCCGACTCATCCCATGTGTGTCGTAAGAGTCGACTAAGGGAGATTGCCCGGTGTAGACCAATAAGCACCTTGGGGCACCCGAATGGTGGAGGGCAAACCACCAGCAACAGCATACCCAAAGAGGGCTGGTGTCAGGCAGGCGGCCGGCTGTAAAACCTAAACCAAAACCTTGAGCAGTATGGATTAGAATGTTGTTATTCCAATCACTCTCTCCGTCCATCGGTCTCTCGACATGGTCCGTTCCGTCTCTTTTCTATACATTTATTCATCACTAGCACCCTTGCGGTGGATGACATGAATCAAAAGGGAGTGGATGGCTTGATGACGTCTGACCAATATGAATGGAAGAGGAAACATTCTGCCCCAGATAGACTGGGAACAGGGCTGGAAGAAGAAGATAGTATGTGGGAATTTTATTTACATACATACATACATAATTCACGCCAATATCCTCGAAGGGGTTGGCAGAGGTGAACTAGCACCCACGCTTCGCCAATTAGGCTAGGTCCCATGTAATAGGTGGCGAGCCTATTGCCATTTATCGGGCACAAAAGTCGCAGTACTTTGCTAGGTGGTAGGTATAAGAGAAATGCTGCTGCCCATTCCTCATCACTGATTTATCCTTAGTCGCCTTCTACGACACCCACGGGAGAGGTTTGGGGCCACGCCTATTTTATTTGTAATGGTTTTTTCCATCACTAATAAGATATTTCATAATAAACCATCTACCTGCCATCTACATTTTAGGTATTATGCCTTATTTAAATTTGTCGGATTATTGTACTGATAAAACCGCGCTTTCCTCTCTGACATCGGTAAACTGTCGGTGGTATTTTATTTTAATAAAAATCGTACAAAAATCATCATCATCGCCCTTCTTCTGTAAAATAAATGCCTATAATTAGTTATTGCATTATAAACGAGTTACGTATATCTTGGTTTTAGTAACACCCTTTTTATATGACATTCGAATGATTATTAAACAAAATATTAATTAAAGATTATAATATAGATTTAGGAACACGTATAAATACATTGCAATACCTACGTATTATTTTCAAAGTGAAAATGGGGATCAACGGCCGCGCACATTACATACGCCTGTCAACATCAAAATCCAATAAAATTATTTGAGATCTAAACATTGGCATTCTTAAATATTTTAAAACTCTACTTGCCAGATGTTATTCTAAAAAGTTATAAGAAAGCAGGCAAAATCTGGACACTCACTAGAAACATGATTTTTTTTTTAAATTATGCGATAATACTTCAGAAATGGCTAAACCTACTTATTTTGCTAATGCAAAGTATCAATGAAGATATCTGTAATAAATTGAAATTAAAATTACCAACATAATTAATTGTAGAAAGCTGCAGGGATTTGCAATTTCATCAATTGATTTATTATTTTTTTAGGAATTTATCTAATTCCGTCTCTGAATTTCACCTCGATCGGTTCATTTTTTATAAAAATATTATCTATCCTCCTACGCTAATCGAGCAGAAGATGTTAAAATTTCGCACCACAAATAAATAAATCAAACGTAATGAACATTCCAAAGTATAAAAATACAAAGGAGGATTTAACGTAGACACGTCGATTTGAAGACCTACGCTCAGACAACAAAAGCGCTTTCTGTATATTTCCCCATAGTACGTTACAACTTACAGCTACTAAGTAGAATGATTTGCATGGAAGCTCAGCAAGCCAATTTCGGCAAAAATTTTCATTGGTATTTGCAATCGATAGTCATTCTAAAAGTGTTTAATGTAAAGCACCAAGTCGAATGAGAATATTGATATATTGTGGTAGCCTGCTATTGACTGTACACTTGAAAAAACGCAAACCTTTTAACATAAACGAACAATCTAATCCAGCGGTTGATAGTAGACCTCCTTATAGAAATTAGTGGTTAGAAAACTTCGATAAATTATAGTATTGGTGCGGGAATCTCGCATCAAGACTTACTGCCGCACTCAGAGACGTCAATTAACTTTAATGAGTATTTAATGTCAAAAAATTTCATTCAAATCTAGACCATAGACCCGGCAAGAATAGCGACCAGTTTTGAATTGTCATTTTTTGACGTTAAGTACTCATCAACGTTATTTGACGTCTCTGAGTGCGGCAGTTATAGTAATTTTAATAATATTTCTGACATTTGTAAATAATGTTGAAATAAAAATCAAAATAATAAGTAGACCTCCAGTTACGTCTCAGACGGCATATTGTCCGCCCAGGGTTAATGGTCAGTGACAGCGCAGTTATATTTGTGGTGATCACGTCCGCGGAGCATGCGCGCCGACGCAACAGCTGCCACCGTGCCCACGAGGCGACGTCACCACCGTCACAGACAGAGGGACCTCGCAGTCAACTTCTCCACGTTCAAGCCGCTGAAAACATTTGCAAAATAATCTTTATTTATGTCACACCTGCCCCCCTAGCCAAGTGGCCAATCTATCGAACGCATAGAATACAAAATGTATGAAACTGACGTTTTACTGAGAAAACAATACCGTCAGTTTCATACTTTTGTTTTTTAAGCGTTCGAATAAGCCTAGGCTGGGCCCTCTGACCAGAGAGTGGCATTTTCCGCACGCTGCGCGTATGGAAAATCCCACTTCCTGGGCAGGGGGTAACATATAATTATGTACAGTCAACGGCACTTCAGACTACCCAAAACTGTCAAATTCCTTCAATCGGTTCACCTTAACTTGTTTGAGGTAAAGCACAAAGTCGATTGAGAAAATTTTATATTTTGTGGTAGTCTGACGTACTGTTGACTGTACTTCCTCCTACCTCGGGGCGGTAAAAAAGAAAGCGTCAGATCGCATATTTATCGCCCTAACCTTCAGCTCGGGCGTCAAGTACTTGCGATCTGAGTCTGAAATATTCTTTGTTTTACCACCCAGTAAATGCATAAGTACATATATCACGCGATGAAGAACTCGATAGCCCAGAAGCTTAGCGCGTCTGGCCTGCGCTTGCGTAAACTAAGCAATGTTCACTAAGCCCGGTCATTCAATAGGTGACCAAAAATGTATTATCTCGAATTAGTCGCCTTGTACGACAACCGCGGGAGAGATACGGTATGTCTACGGTATATCAATGTTTGTTATGCTATGGTAAAATGGTTATAAGTACTTTAACCCGCAAAATACCCAAATTCTATTCTATATGTTCTGTAACTAATTAGCACTAATAAAGCAATTTGAAATGTTATTATACACCAAAGTTTAAAAATGGCATTGAGACATTAAAGCCACGTGTAATAAAGATTTACGATGTACAGTCAACTAAGATTTCTACTGTTTATTCCAATAAAGACGACTTTATGCCGTGTGGTGACGACAGAGCAGAATACAAATGTCACCATCCCAAATCTCTCCCGTGAGTGTTGTTCAAGGCGACTATAAGTCAAAACAGTGATGGCGAATGGGCAGCACCGTTCCTTTTGTATTGTATTGTGCTTGTAATGAGATTTAAGTTCCCGATATTATGGCAATAGTCTCGCTCCCTATTACATGGGACTGAAAATAATTGGCGAAACGTGGGTTGTTGTACTGTGACTGTGTTCCGACAAAAATGTCATTTCAAATGCAAAAAACTTGGAAAATGGCATGTAGATTACCAAACAATTAGAAATATAGACATGACATGAATTCCTTTAAAGGCGCTAGTGAATAAATTGACTAAGACGCGAGTGTAAAGCATCTTTTGCAAAAGATTGGTGTTTGCAATAATCTTGCCCCCATCTTATGCTGATTCAAATAAGAAGTTAACTGATCAAACAACCGTGCACAATAATGTAAATATTAATCTTCATAAAATATAAAATTCTAAATGACATTTCGGCACAACTGTAGTGTAGCAATTACAATTAATTAATTGACTACGAAAGTCGATCAATATTGATACGTTGTCTAAATTAATGCATGATAACATATGACCACTGCAAAAATAAACATCGGCTCGACTTCTGAATATTGCAAAAACTATGAGTGATCTCTCCATTATTAATTTGCTGTAGGTACAAGGCGACTAAGGATAAAGACAGCAATGAGTAATGGGCAGCAGCATTTCTCTCATACCACCTAGCAACATAAATTTGTACTGCGATTTATGTGCCCGATATATGGCAATAGGCTCGCCATCTGTTACATGGGACCGTACATAATTGGCGAAAAGTGGGTGTTAATTCACCTCTGCCTACCCCTTCGGGGATATAGGCGTGATTTATGTATGTATGTATGTACATAAGTGCTTTGCATCGGAGGATAAAAACATATCTAATAGTGGGTTGGGTAAACGCCTAAAGCGGGGAATTAACTAGACGGGCATGCCTGCCAGACATGCCTCGTTTGTATAGGCCAGACTGACTAGCGACGGTACACTAGACAAACATCGGACAGACCTAATAGAAGCAAGGTCCGGCGGGCATGTCCGTGTAGTGAATTCCCGCTTTAGGGTGGAATATAAAATTGCGCATTTTCCTCATAGGAACTGTCAAAGCGCTACACAAGCAAAGTAGTAGAATTCCCCGCTTTGCGATCCTTACATAATTCTTTCGCTTAATCCAATCTCATCAATATACTCCTACATGAACTGACATACAAATAAATACATACATACATAAATGACGCCCATATCCCCAAAGGAGTAGGCAGAGGTGAACTAGCACCCACGCTTCGCCAATTATGTTAGGTCCCACGTAATAGTTGGCGAGCCTATTGCCATTTATCGGGCACAAAAGTCGCAGTACATTGCTATTGCTAGGTGGTATAAGAGGAAAGCTGCTGCCCATTCCTCGTCATTTATCCTTAGTCGCCTTTTACGACACCCACGGGAGAGATTTGGGGTGGTGACAATTGTATTCTACTCTGCAGTCACCACACGGCATACAAATACGTCTATAGCTTTGGAATTTCGTGTGCATTTGTTTCTCTAGCCGACTGTACAGTCGGAGGTGACATCGTTACGACAACCTATGATGTATATTTACGGCGGTCAGGTGGCACATTTCATGGTCACCTCACGTCAGATTAAAATTAAGTCGCCAGTATCTATTCCCAGTCCGGGCTAATGCTAAAAGCTCCCGCTCGTTAATTGTTACCAGTACCTAATCTGCTTCACCTTGATAACTCTATATACAGTATTAACTGCCGCACTCAGAGACGTCAATTAACTTTAATGAGTATTTAATGTCAACAATTTTCATTCAAATCTAGACCATAGACCCGGCAAGAATAGCGACTAGTTTTGAATTGTCATTTTTTGACGTTAAGTACTCATTAACGTTATTTGACGTCTCTGAGTGCGGCAGTAAGTGGTTTACGCTTCGAATCCTGCTTCTGTATTTGTAAATTACTACGAGTGCTATTTCGAAAGTGACGCGTTTTTCGCATTAGTGATCAAAATGTATATACGTCTTATCGCTAGCCATTATGAACGCCAACGCTTGTGCTACCAATCCCAACTGTAAGAAACGCTGGAGTCGACATGTTTTAACGTCACTCTGGAAGTATGAAGTTTACATGTAAACCAAGGAACGCAAAACTTGCTGAGTTTCTTCTCAAAACAGTAGTTTACGAACGGATATCGTAGATTATAGCAGATGTTCATTTTTTTTAATATCAATTTGAAGAAGGGAATATTAGACACGCAACACTGATGTATACAATCTGAAAAAAAAACAAAAACATAATGACGTCACACAAAACGTACTTTGTCCCTAGCATTGGCCCACAAGAGCAAATTTAAAAAACTTGGCTACGAATACAGATTATTTGTGCTCACAGACTAAAAAGAAAAGTACCTATTTGATTTTAGATGATTGTATTAATTTAATTAATCCAGTAATATAGCGACCTCAGTTGATTGCCTAAGTTTTCACGAATGAGTTCATACCTGTAACTAGAAATTTATTGTGAAATTATTATTTTTTTCGAATAAATGTCTCAGTACCCTGATACGACTGCGGACGGCGGTGGAAGACCGGCAGCGGAGCCGCTAACGACATATTTCTGGCCGGCCAGCCGCCAAGGACGCGTCACCGGCCGCGCGCGCTATTTCTGACCACGGCTATTCCTGAAAACTTACATTGTTTTATTTCGGGCCGCAACCATCCATCGGGATCGGGAAGTGTCTGCCTATTAGTGGCTTAAGCGGGGAATTCACTAGACGGGCATGCCTGCAGACATGCCCGCCGGACAACATCGCACAGACCTATAGAAGTTCTATAGGTCTGTGCGATATTTGCCTAGTGTAGGACAGTTACAGCCAGTCTGTCAGTAGTGAAGTCCGGCGGGCATGTCTGCAGGCATGCCCGTATAGTGAACTCCCTGCCGTAATGGGCTTTGACGTTTTCGGTTTAAGGCAACAGTACGTCAGGCTACTACTTCGGAATTATTGAAAAAAAATCTGACTGACACCACGAAACGCGCCAAACACTCTCAGTGCAATAGAGATAAATAGTTTGCACATGTGTCCAAAGAGTATATAATACACTTGCATGTGTCATGTATCAGTCAATGTCACCAAATGACAACTAAAATCATAAACAAATGACTTATTTTGTTTGTTATGTTGCAATATTGCAATTAATCTTAGATTAGTTAAGGTGAGGAAGATCCGGATTAAAATACGGTACTGTCGTTCAAAAGTGAAACTTAGCTTAAATGTAGGACTTAACTTAAGCATTAAGATAAGGTAATATTGAAATACCGGCCCTTAGTGTAATACATTAGGATTATAAGATACGCTGTGCTTAAAAACTTAGGTAGGGCATTGCAATATTATTGAATTTAGTATTTTGAAAATACTGAATAAAATTGCACAATTAATTTTCAAAGATAACTTTTACATGCATTAATTAATATGATTCAAATCTTGTTTATCGCAAAAAAATCGCTTAGTGAGTAATAGCATTACTTATATAGTGATTATGTAAATGTTCTTTTATAAATGATTACCAAAATACGAAACAGAACGCAAACCGTTATTTTGCTCGTACCTAGTTAAAGTCATCAACGAAACGTCGAACAAAATCTTAATTATTGGCGCCAATGCACATAACTGCCGCACTCAGAGTCGTTCATTAAATTAGTGATAATGGGTATTTTACAAATTATCATTAAAACATCTAATTGACCGTTCCTCTCAGAGTCGAAAATAATTGATTGATTAGTTATGTGACAATTTTAAGTCAGGTTAGTGCAGTGCATCTATAAAACCAGTGTTATCGGTAAGTGCGGAATTGCCACATGCAAAAAGCCATTGAATTGTTTCAATGGCTATTAACAGTTACGATAGTTTTTATAACACAAAAATATTGTTTTCCATTAGAATTTGTTACTAATAGCTATTTACTATAATTTTAACGTAAAAATACACAATAATAATTTAATTTTATCAAACTTGAACTGTAAATGCCATGACTTTTTAGATTTGGCCACACCGGACCAAAAGTCATTCTAATAAAATCAAAAAGTCAATGTCAACAAACAAGAAATACCCCAAATAATTCCATGGAAATACCAAACAAAAACATTTATATATCAAATCTATTTATTTTGTGATCAAATAGAAAAAGCCACTGCAAGTGGAGTCAGCCTGGGAAATCATTAACATACAAAAGTCTGAGCGGCACACTCGATATTGGCGAAATCATTTAAGAAACGCCATATAAAAAAGAAGAAAAAGCCACACAAACCCTATCTTCATTAAAATAATTGATTAGTACTATGATTGTCTTGGTAAGTATTGATGATTTCTTTGTTACATGCATGGGGTTCGATCGTTCCGGGAGTGGAATGACTGAGGAATTTAATTGTAATGCATATGCAGCGTGATACAATAACATTAAAAAGAGCATGGGACAATCTTAAGGCCATGACCTGTAAACCTATAGAGCGAGGGAGTTTAATAAAAACTGGAAGTGGTCCATAAAATCCACCACTGTCCCCACAGCAAGGAGCTATCATAAGCAGTAGAGGAGGTAACATTTATTTTCCACTAATTAACTGTTATGAAAGTGTAACAATTTATATAAATTATCTGTAACCTATCCTTATTAACTTTAATATTATTATTCAGGCTGCACCTTCAATTATATGTGAAGTGCAGAATCCATTTGATAATGATGGTATTGTGCTGTCCATATAGACAATAATCAAAATAAAACAGAATAAAATATTTTGGACAATGAGTTTGACCTAGACTTTGCTATGGGTACCTATTATTGTCGCGCCTTCTGTACCTACTTCGTGAGAAACTTGCCTTGGTTCGGGGGTACAGAATTAGTGCAACAAAAATGATTTTAGAATGCCTTAAAACCTTAGGTGTGATATGATCAAGGAGAGATAAGTAGGATGAATATTACAATTGATTGCTCTGCTTCGCTATTACTGAATTCTACTATTTACGTAGCTTTGCTATGGAACATATAATTTCTATCGACAGTTTGTGTAGCTCAGCTACGCGCCACACAAACCGTATCCCTTTTGGCCTTGTAGTCGACAAGATCCGGTCTGAACACATTGTGTCCGGGTGCCAGCGTGCCATACCTATATAGAAGTGCCCTGATCAATTCAGTTTACTCCTTTGTCCTTGCGATCGTCTTTTCCTTGAGAAGCGCCCTGTTCGTATCAGTTATACTTCTCTGAGCATTGTGTGCGATCGTCAGTTGCAATATTTGCAATCTATGTAGGTATATACTAAATGCACCCACCGGACGCGAGGGCTTTGCCCCCACGAGGACCTCCACCATCCCCATAGTCCTTCCCTTACGCCAACACTGTCGACCGCCAGCCTGCCTTTGTACTTTGTACATTACACTCCATTTAATACTTCCTATCCAATTTATATGCATACATTGGATTGAATTACGCCAATATTCAATCTACTTATCTTTCCTATTACACAGCTTTAACGAGAGTAGGTAATTACGCAGTAATAAGTGTGCAAACTTACCGAAGCATTAATGATTCTCTCTTATCACACTTCGTAAACAAGCAGCCACTTGTTCCTCCAGTTGAAAACTGATTCCCGCGTGGATTTAGTTTTTTACTCTGCTCCCATATTTACATATGTATTTCGCGCTGTGCGCGACACTCCCACAAGCAAAGAATGTTAATGTAGTAGAGTGAGTAGATGACGTGTCCACTCCATGATCTTCTCCCTGGCACGAATAGCGGCTTCTCTTCTGCTTCTTGGTCCGCATTCGACTTCTCGATCTGTATTTTCTGATATAATTGCTTCATCGCCAGTTTGATCACATGTATCTCCTACCGGATTAGTGTCTATTACTTCTTGGCTTAAAGAATCGGTTTCCGAATCTTTATGGATATGTTCAGGATCCAAGGAAGTAAGAACCAATGGAGCCTCGCCTTTTTCTGAATGATTTTCGATTTCCAGCTGTTCATTCAATTTGCCGGGTGAAGGTTCATAATCCAATCTGATGTTATCAATTTCCATTTGTCCTGCTGAAGTATCCATTACTGGCATATAAGTATTCATGGATTGTTCACTTACAACTGGTGTAGATTGAACAGTTTCCTCATCCTCTATTTCCAAAGGATATAGGTGACCGATCGATCTTATAAATTCAGAATCGCCTACTCTTACTTTAGCGACTCTACATTCACCATCCGCTCCCTTTATCAGCTCAGTAATCTTGCCAACTTTCCAATTTTCCCTGTTTTTTGAATCAGACTTCATTTGAATGATGTCACCAATATTTGGTTCACGGTGGGCCTTAATTCTCGGTTGTTTTGTTGAATGTTGGTATCGCTCTCGGAGTCCTGTGAGATATTGGTTAATAAACATATTTTTAAATTCTTTTAGTATATTCAAGCCTCTTTTCCAGCTTTCAATCAAATCACATTTGGTTGTAGTACCCCCATAAGTTGTTTCAGGTGATGGGTCTGTAACAGTGAGACATTTCCCCAGACTTAGGAAATCTGATGGTCTTAATATGTGAGTTAACTCTGGACCGATCTGAGTTAAGGGTCTTGAATTTACAACTGCTTCAACTTCTTTGATTACTGTAAGCAAGTTTGTATCATTAAGTAGATGCTTCTCTAGTGTTCGCTTGAGACAATGTTTGACTATACCCACTAACCGTTCATAAAATCCTCCATGCCAGGGTGCCAGCTGAGGAATGAATTTCCATGCAATACTGTTTTCTACACAAAATGGAAATTTGATTATTTCACTTGTTAATTTGAAATATGTGGCATTATCAGAGTATATTTTCTTTGGAGTATTTCTAGTCGCTGCAAATCGTCTTAGAGCAGAAAGACACTCTTCTGCTGTCAAATCCATAACAACTTCTAGATGTACAGCTCTAACTGATAAGCAGGTAAATAAGGCTACCCACCTCTTCTCTTTTCCTGTATTTGAATTTACATACAAGGGGCCAAAGTAATCTACACCAGTGAAAGTAAAAGGTGTGCTGTAGTTGACTCTTTCAGGGGGCAGAGGTGCAGCAGCTGGTAACGGGTAAGGACCACCCCCATGTTTTATACATTGTTGACATTTTCTTAATACCTTTTGTACCTGCCTCTTTCCATGTGGTATCCAATATTTATTTCTTAATATACCGAGTGTATGTGTTGGACCTGCATGATAATTTCTATCATGTGTGGTCTTTATTATACTATTCGTCAAATCACAATCCCTTGGTAGCAATATAGGATACCTCATGTCATAGCATAAAGTTGAGTTTACTATACGGCCTCGGCATCTCAGTAATCCTTCTACATCTGAGAATAAATCAAGGTTCCTTGACAGATGCGTAAGTTTTCCAGTTGTCTCCTCTGGGAAAAATTGTTTTTGTATTCTTTTTATATCAGAAGCAGTAATGGTTTCTATTGAACCCGAAGTTGTGGTTGTTTCTATTATATCTTGACTAGGTACTTGTAGTTTATTACATATCTTTATTTGATTGTTTACTTGCTTTTGGTTAACTAATTCTTGTATGTCCGTACACTGCTTTCCTGGTTTTTTATCCAGGACCCTCCCAGTAGAAAATAGAGTGTAATGGGTGTCATAATGTCTATTTTCAGGCCAGTATTCTTCCTTGTTTTTGATAAATTCAGGTCCATTATACCAAAGCTCCCTTTTTTCTGTCCATTTATCCGGACGTGTTGCGATATCAGCTGGATTTAAATTCGTATTTATATAGAGCATCTCTGTTTGTGGGTGATTCTTTTTTATCTCTTTTACTCTATTTGTTACAAATGGAGGAAGCAATTTATCCGAGTTTATCCATCCTAATACAACCAGGCTGTCCGTCCACAGGAATTGTCGGTGTATAGGTAGTTCTATGTTTGTAGAAACATATTTCAGTAACCGACTTGCTATGAGAAACCCGAGTAGTTCCAATTTAGGTATCTTTAGACTATCTTTATCTTCGCCTTGAGTTACGTGACATTTTCCCATTATAAAAGACACTGAGCTTTCATGAGATACATCCGTTTTAAGATACACAACAGCAGCATAGGCATTTTTTGATGCATCTGAAAAGCAGTGTAGCTCATAAAGTGTATTATGGTTTGAACTTTTAAATATCCCAAGATATCTTGGTAATTCCACTTTTGAGACAGCTTTCAGTTTTTCTAGGATGGACATTGATAATTGCAATAAATCTTGAGGTAATTTAGTATCCCATTTTATTTTCCTCTCACAGATTTTCTGAAATAAAAGTTTAATTGGAAGTGTCAGCGGGCATACAAAACCACATGGGTCATAAATTCTTGCTAATGTTCGAAGAACTTCTCTTTTTGTATAAACTGGTTTAAAGTGGTCTTCAGTTACTTTTAACTTTAAAGTATCTTTGGATGTGTCCCATGCCAATCCAAGTATTTTAAAAATGTCCATTTTAATGGCACGGTGTTGTGTAGGAACTGAATTGTTAAATTCTTCATTATTGGATATCCAATCTCTAATGTTCATACCCAATTCTTCAAATGTTGATGTTGTTTTTTGATATATTTGCTGCGCTTCTTGTAGTGTATTTGCTCCTGTGATAAGATTGTCAACATAACAATTGTCGGCAATAATTTTCAATAGATTCTCTTGTTTCTTGTGCATGTGGTATCTAATTGTTGCTGTCAGCAAAAATGGACTGGAGATTATTCCAAACGGAACTCTACAGAATCGTAGGTGTAACAAGTTATCTTCTGTTACATCCCCTTTTATATTTTTTAACCATAAGAATCTTGTTACATCACGGTCATCTTCTTGGAGTCCCACTTGTAGGAAGGCTTTTTCAACATCCGCAACGATTCCAATTTCTTTAGTCCTAAATCTAAGAAGTAATGCTGTTAAATCCTCTAGCATTGATGGTCCACTATACAGACATTCATTTAAACTCTTTTTTCCAGACAACTTAGCTGAGGCATCATAGACTATCCGGCCTCGTTTTCCCTGTTGTTTTACTATGTGATGGGGGAGGTAATGAAGAGGATGTTCATAAGTAGTACTATGTGGTGATGTTGTTTCAATAATATTGAATTCCAATTGTTCTTTTAAGATACTATCATATTCTTTGATTGTCTCTTCATCTAATCTTTTGATTAAACCTTTCAATCTTCCATATGCTAAGCCAAAGTTGGTAGGAAGTTGTGGCGGGTATTCCATCCATGGCCACTTAACTTTATACCGTCCTACTTCATAACGAACTGTATCATTGAAATGACGTACTGCTTCCTCTTGACGAGTAGTCTTTGGCGAGTCTGTGATACCTATACTTTCCAGAGACCAAAGGAATTTTATGTCAATATTTCTTAGTGGCAGGTCCGGCTCAGTAAAATAAGGGCAGCTTGAATTGTGACAGTTGCAATAGGTGGTTACAGTAAGTATGTTATCGGTTGTTTTACAATGATTTTCTTGAATAGTCTGTCCAGATAATACCCATCCAAAATCAGTATCTATCATGTATAAATTTTCGTCAACTTTGATCTTATTTTCTCTAATAAAACTGATATAGTAGTCATTACCTATTAGAAGATCTACACTGACTCCAGCTGTTCCATCATCTGCTTGCAAATCAATTAAGTTATGATGTTGTTTACTTGGTATCATTAATCTATCTGTGATATGTGGTACAATATTAACTCTAATGTTCTTTTTCACACCTCTCTGCGTTATGATTATGATGTCCGTAGAGGGGCTTAACACTTCTTTAGGTGATTTTGATCCAAATGTATATACAAGTAGTAGGTCATTATTGATTTCAGATAGTGTCAGAAATTTTGCAAGTTTGCCAGTTATATAGCTACGTTGGCTGCCACTATCTAAAACAATCCTCCCTTTCTTTTGCTTATCATTATTGGGGTTTCTTATGTCTGCCACGGCTGTCTGTAAAAAGGTTGTTGGGTTGTCATATTTCATCATGTGACATTCATTATACTCTGGTACTAAGTTATCAAAAATTTTCTTACCAGGGGGTTGGGGACAAATCAGTTTTAAGTGTTCCCCATTGCAGCGATAACAAGTTACTGTGCTCTTGCAGTTTTCTGTATTGTGATCACGATGCAAACATCGCAAACATCTTCCTTTTAATTTTTTTTTACGGTCTTCAACGGACTTAAACTTTCTACATTCTGAACTAGTGTGGTTGGATAGATTGCAAAATATACAAGATCGTTTACTGAGTTTTTGAGGTGGAGTACTTACAGATTCATTTGCTTTTCTTTTCCTGTCGTTCCGGTGTTCCTGTTGTTTTAAGGGATTTTTATTGTAATTCTTCAATCTATTCTCTACTCTAAGTTGGAGAGCTTCTGTTGTAGAACCTGAAGCCGTAGAATTTATAGTTGTATTCTGTGAGTTTTCCATAGCAAATATAACTCTTTGTAAATTTCGTCTTATAGTTTCAATACTGTTATTGTCTGATTCAGTCTTCATCAGATGATATTCATGAATCACCTTTTCTGGGAATTTTGATAATATTAGAGACCTATATGAGTTATTATTAGATGGCTCGCCAAGTTTTTCTAACACCCTCAGATGACGCTCAATTTCGTCTAGGGTTATTCGGCAGCTTTGGGCATTATAATAAGCTTTGGGTAATTTATTTAATGCAGAATAATGACTATCAATTATATTATCATTATTACCAAATCGCCTCTTCAACGCATCAATAGCTATGGAATAATTATCATTAGTTGTTGACAAACCTGCCACCGCCTCCATAGCTGTTCCCTCTAAACAACTCAGAAGGTAGGCTAGTTTGTCGGCATCTGCAATCAGCTTATTATGAACATTCACACTGAATCGATCCCAGAATTCGATCCATCTTAATGGGTCACCATTAAATTTAGGCAATTCTAACTTTGGAAGTTTAGTGGTCAAGTTTGTTAGTTTTTCAGACTGTACTCCCGCGGATGGAGGCGTTATATTATCTCTAGCACTCATTGTTATGGCAGCCTCCAGTTTACAAATAAAATCCTCACCTTTGACTTGTATCTCCATTGCCTTTCGTATGATATCGAGGTTGGGGTTGGCTGATGAAGCAATATAGTCTTTCACTTCCCTGTCCAAATTGGGAACTAGTGCTTTTAATTGGGATGCTGCACCAGTTGCGTCATTTAGGGACATATTTTCCGATTCAAATTTAGCGACTATTTCTTTTAAATAGTCCTGCAGCCGTGCCTGTCTTAGATTAATCTTCCATATTAGAGCTTCTTCCATTGCCCCCCCTTTATTTCTACAATGCAAGAACAAAATTGTTTATTACCTTTCGTGTGTGATTGGGTGTTTTCCATGAAATTACCACACACTTTTTTTTAATAAATTGTTACCTTTTACTACTTTCTTTCACTTAAAAGAAAGATTAATTACGTTAGAAAGAACTTTGAAACGCTTTTTTACGATAAATTCGCTAGTTTTAAGTTTTGTGTATTTATTTACTTTACAAACTTCAGAAGTAATAAAGTTAGAGAAACTTCCGGAAGCAACATCAAGTTAATGAAATAAAAACATAAGAATATCAACATATTCGACCAATTAGAGAGAAGGTCACTTCGTATTGGTCCCGCTTCCATTCCATCCATCACTCTATCAGGTTGGCCAACCTTTCAATCTCAAAATTGTTCTAATCAAACTCACAACTTTACATACTCATCATATTGGTATTAAAAAATAAGAACTCGCGTAATTGCCGTAATTTTATAAATAAAATTAATAGATACATAAAAAGAAAACAATAAATTATATTGAAGCCATTTTATTTCTTAATGTATGGGTAAATACGTATCTTTTAGTATTACCGGAAGTTACCACCTTATCAGCAATAAAATTGAAATAATTACCGAATGGTTTGGTTGGTAGAATGGAATTGGGTTACAAAAAATGGTTCTTGTTTTACGAATTTTATTTTACTAATGCCGCCATTTTAAAGTAACTTATACGAGAAGAAAAAAAAGATCCCAGCACCTCCACCAATTTTGTCGCGCCTTCTGTACCTACTTCGTGAGAAACTTGCCTTGGTTCGGGGGTACAGAATTAGTGCAACAAAAATGATTTTAGAATGCCTTAAAACCTTAGGTGTGATATGATCAAGGAGAGATAAGTAGGATGAATATTACAATTGATTGCTCTGCTTCGCTATTACTGAATTCTACTATTTACGTAGCTTTGCTATGGAACATATAATTTCTATCGACAGTTTGTGTAGCTCAGCTACGCGCCACACAAACCGTATCCCTTTTGGCCTTGTAGTCGACAAGATCCGGTCTGAACACATTGTGTCCGGGTGCCAGCGTGCCATACCTATATAGAAGTGCCCTGATCAATTCAGTTTACTCCTTTGTCCTTGCGATCGTCTTTTCCTTGAGAAGCGCCCTGTTCGTATCAGTTATACTTCTCTGAGCATTGTGTGCGATCGTCAGTTGCAATATTTGCAATCTATGTAGGTATATACTAAATGCACCCACCGGACGCGAGGGCTTTGCCCCCACGAGGACCTCCACCATCCCCATAGTCCTTCCCTTACGCCAACACTGTCGACCGCCAGCCTGCCTTTGTACTTTGTACATTACACTCCATTTAATACTTCCTATCCAATTTATATGCATACATTGGATTGAATTACGCCAATATTCAATCTACTTATCTTTCCTATTACACAGCTTTAACGAGAGTAGGTAATTACGCAGTAATAAGTGTGCAAACTTACCGAAGCATTAATGATTCTCTCTTATCACACTTCGTAAACAAGCAGCCACTTGTTCCTCCAGTTGAAAACTGATTCCCGCGTGGATTTAGTTTTTTACTCTGCTCCCATATTTACATATGTATTTCGCGCTGTGCGCGACAATTATATTTCATAAGATTTTAAATAAAATGAGCACTTGTTTAAAAAGTTGTTGATATGAATCAAGTTATTTTTATGTTACTTTAAGGAAAATTTTAAAACTTGATGCAACTGGCTATTAGTATATATAGTTCAATAATAACATGCAATTAGAAAAATGATTTAAATTAATGATATTATACTTATCTTTTTTCAGATCATATAGATATAATTATTAGATGAGGGGCATATTATCAAATCTAAAGACTGATGATTACACACCAAGTCAAAAATATTTTTTTACCCGGAGAATCAAGTTAAAAAGAAATGTGCTGCTGAAATAGACAAAGAGTGGAGTAAAACTCTTTTGGAAATTCTCAAATTACAGTTCAAGGAATCAAAAAATAAATTGGAACTCAAAATAAAATATTTCTTTTATATCTACTAGTTTTATTCAAAAAAACAAAATAAACCACAAGCAATGAAAATGAATTAGCAGAAAAATAAAGGGATTAGGCTTATAAAATAATTTCATTATATTATTTTAATTTTACAATTATTAGTAATATTAATTGTGACATAGCTTGATTAAATTTTGCTTTATTCTGGTGTCCTCATCTGTAGAAGGGAATTTTACAAAGTCTTTCATTGTTCTTGCTTGGATAGACACTTTGGTGACAATTTGTGATACTGACTGTTGACCTAATAATATTTATCCATATTCCATCACATTACCACCTAGTTTCTGAAATAAATATAAAGACAGTAATGACATATTGAAAGTACATGCATACATACATAAATCATGCGTATATCCCAAAAGGGTAGGCAAAGGTGAATTAAACACCCACTATGCGGCAAATAAGTTAGGTCTCGTGTAATACGTGGCGAGCCTATTGCCATCTATCGGGCACGTAAATCGCAGTATATTGCTAGGTTGTAGAGGATTGCTGCTGCCCATTATTACTCATCGCTGTTTACCTTCAGTTGTCTTGTACGACATCCACGGGAGAAATGGGTGGGTGACAATTATATTCTACTCTGCCATCACCACACGGCTCATTGAATGTAAAGTAATATTTAACTAACCTGAAAAATTCCAGTTGCTTAATACCGCAATGTTATTAACAGTATTACTTCAGGGGCAAGCCTGTCATGTTTCGGTGCTTTTTAAATCAGGTTCCAAACTTGGGGGTAAAGTATTTTTTACTGCCCGGAGTGTAAATCTGTACCTTGCATGAAATTCAAGCACATAGTGAAAGTATCAGAATAGTCGCGTAAATAGAATCTAGGTTGTGCTTGTCTGAACTTTCTTACGTAATCTGTAAGCTCCACAAAATCCACAACGTAATTTATTATAAATTATTATTGAAAATATCACTATGAATGCACTGAAATATAAATTACAACAAAAGATAACCCTACTTTTCAAATGTCAAATAAACGTCACATAAGACCTAAGTAAGGGTCATCGGTTACTCAAAATTTAAGTTTCATTAGCGTCACTATTGACCCATTATCTGACTCTGAGAGGGAATTTTATTTAATGTTTACTTAAATGTCATTTAATGATCATTAAATCGACTCTGAGTGCGGCAGTTAGTGTTCTAATTTCAATTGTTTACATTTTTTTCTATTACTGTAGCCTTTAACTGCGAAGCGAAAAATTTGAAATTAGAACATAATGTTCAGAAGAGTAGGTACTGCGCTGAAAATGTATAAAAAATGATCATCCTTTCGAAAAGGGTACAAGTAATGTAAATATGATTATTTAAAACTTTACTTTAAAATACCAGTTTATAATAAAAATCGCCCAATTTCCTTAACTGGAATGGAGGCACAGGAAAGCTTTCCAAAATTCGTTTCATTTAATTCTGTAATTTTTATAGTATAACATAACAAAAGATGAACTCCACACTGTCGGAATAAATCAATTTATTATTATCATAATTATTACTTAAGAATCTTTACATTCATTCCAATAATAAGTGGTAAATTATTATGCCCCGATGCGGGACTCAAACACGCGTCTTCCGCAATCCGAGCGCAGAAGTTCCTCTCTTTTAACTTTACATGGAAAAAATACTTAACGACCTTGTTTTTTGTTATATTTTCAAATAACTAAAGAAGATCCTATCAAAATTGACGGCCGCCTTGGTCGAATGCTCAGATTGCTGGGTATTGGCCAAGAGGTCCCGGGTTCGAATCCTGGTAGGGGCAAACTTTGTGATGACCACAAATGTTTGTTTCCGAGTCATGGTTGTGTATATGTTTATGTAGTATATTTTCAACATTTAAATACATAATTATATTAAAAATATGTCCGTCATCTAGTATCCATAACACAAGTGCTTAGGCTACTTACTTTGGGCTAGATGATAGGTGTGAGTGTAAAAAAAAACACTTCTACTGGTAATTAGTTAATCTTGATAGGTATCGAACGAGACCAAATTATTGCTTATCCGTGTCAAATATCACAAATGTCACTTGTTCTTGAAGGAAGAGGTCAAAATATATATTTAAGTTTACTAATAATTACAAGAACTTAAATATAAACAAAGGCATATATTTCTTGTAATTCTTCAAAAAAAAGTTCTTATAATTCAGAGAGAGGGTGGGCCTAACTTGAGATATTTCTACCAATAAATGTCCATAGAACACGCTATAAAAGTTTGATTACTACTACCCCGGACAAACTATACTTATGTAAATCAAAAAGCATCATATGAAAGCTCTATTAAATTATACAGAAGTTTTATAGTTAATATAAACCTTATATTCAATTTAACGAGTTGGCAGTAAAGTGTATGCATATTATAAATTAGAGCAATCATAAATATTAATCGCCGTTGTACCATATCAACAAGAATTTTATCGGAAATAGCTATCACGGAGCTTGTGACTAACCAGACAGCCTGCCAAACAATTTGACGGCCGAAGACTTTAATAATTATAAATCCCAGAACGGATCCCTAACACGTGGTAATTTTTATATAACTCTTTCGTAATCCTAATGCATTTCGTAGAATTTTTTGCGGGATAAAATTAATATATTGGCTAATTATAATCTGGGGCCGCTATTTGGTCACAGCTGAGCGGAATACAATTGTGTTTAGTAAAAGGCCACTAAGGGACTGGACTTATATATGTCATCGCACCCTGTGTCCCTTGAGTGATAACGAACTTAGTCTGAATAGTCTCCATATATCTTAAGGTTCGAAGTTTTAATTTCTGCACATTTTTCAAAGTATAGGTACTCCAAAGGAGTCCCAATATACTTCCTATATTCTGGCATTCATAATGCCAGAATATAGGGAGTATCGGACATAATCCACCATTAAATAATTTAGCCACCCATTCTTAAAAGCTGTACTGGCCACAGCACTGAGCAGATGATCAATAGCTTTCAGCATCCTTGAATAACTATGCAATAAAATCTCGCAAGTATTCTGTCAAGATTTCTGAAACCATCGATCACTAACATAAATCTGAAACAAAGAAAACAATTCTTCATCACAAAATATGACTTGTAGTCCCCCTTTTGAATTTCGTGTGTTGCGCGTATATAACATTCGCGAAAATACATCACTCTCATCTTGTTGACGAGTAGCGTAAACAGGGAAAGCTAAAATCCAATAGTGACAGATTGCTACCGTCCACAGCAGATGGTAATGGGAATAAAGATTCGGCCTAGTTGATACTAGGCTAGACTAGAGAAGCAGGCTGTAAAGAAATCCATCATTATCGACATTGCAAGTTGCACATTGTAAATTTTACACCAGACACAATCCAACAACTGCCAATCACATATTAGGATTTTCGGGTTGGTATCATAACGACTACATTGTGTAAACGACCGAATCATCATAAAGTCCAGATCTCAGAAGTTCCGTCTCTGCAGAAAGCCTATATCTCCGAAAGACTTTGTAGCAAAACGACCGGTTCTTTAAACGACCACATCTTTAATCAGACCACACCTCAAATAGACCGGGTAGCAAAATGACTAGATCGCAAAATGTTGGTATAGTCAGAGCTATTTTCTGCATATCATTTACATGCATCTCTAAATATAATTAAATCGTTAAGACCAAAAAGTCTCTACATGAAAGATTTTTGAAAAAAAACACTCTTTAAAAACGGTCTCCTTGTACGACACCCACGGGAGAGATTTGGGGTGGTGACAATTGTATTCTACTCTGCCGTCACCACACTGAATATACTAGCTTTCCGCCCGCGACTTCGTCTGCGGAGAGATATGGGTCAATCGAATTAAAACCGTAAGTTGAGATTATTGTTTGTAAAAAATAGATGGATTTGAATACACTTACGTTATAATAGTTGACTATTTGAATAAAATAATATTATTTGATCATTACTTAACAAAAAAAGCGTTCTTACGTTTTTTAAATAGGGGACAACGGTTGTCCAAGAGACAAAATCGGTTGTCCAATAAACGCGACACAGCTTCAACTTCTAATTTTTGTCAGGTTTTAGGGATCATTTCTAATAAGTGACTAAAGAAAAGACCATTAATTGATTGTTGAAAACTTATATATTTTAGTAAATTTGGTATGTTCATGACTAATCGAGAAAAAATATGAAAAAAATTAAATCAAAATTTTTTGGACATTGCAAAAAAAAAATTCTTCAAAAATTGCCACCCCTTAGGTAGTTCAAATATTTCAGAATTTTCTTCTATTGGCAACGTGAATTTTCTTTTGTAAAGCACTGCACAAATCATAATCATAGTACTCAAAAAACCCCAGAATGCTTGTTTAAGTTTTTTTACAAAAGTAAGTTATGTGAACGTTGTTATTGTTATATGTTAGTTAGTGTTCAATAATAGTTATTTGTTGTACGTGAGTGCAAAGTTGTTTTTTAACCGCGTGCTCAATTTTGATGACCGAGCTAGCGAAGGATTCTAAAATTAGAATCCTGAGCGATAGCGAGGGAATCAAAAGAGCACAAGGTGAAAAATCTTTGCACTCGAGTGCAACACGTAACTTTTCATCCCCCCCAACGAGGAAATGGCAAAATACAAAAAATAATACAGTCACAACAGTTTCTGTTTTTACCCAGAAACTTCCACAACACCCTCCCATTAACCCAAACACACTCTCAACACCCACTCAGAAACACCCACAACATTCACACCCGCAATACACACCCATCCACTCAGACACACCCAAAAAACACCCATTCACCCAGAAACACCCATTCATCCAGAAACACGCACAAAACACCCATTCACCCAGAAACACCCACAAAACACCAATTTACCCAGAAACACCCAAAAAACACCCATTCACACAGAAACACACACAAACCACCCATTCACCCAGAAACACCCACAAAACACCCATTCATCCAGAAACACGCACAAAACACCCATTCACCCAGAAACACCCACAAAACACCAATTTACCCAGAAACACCCAAAAAACACCCATTCACACAGAAACACACACAAAACACCCATTCACCCAGAAACACCCACAAAACACCCATTCACCAAGAAACACACACAAAACACCCATTCACCCAGAAACACCCACAAAACACCCATTCACCCAGAAACACCCACAAAACACCCATTCACCCAGACACACCCACAACATCCATTCAGACACCCACAACTTACACTAGTCACACCCACAATACTCACCCATCCATTCAGACACACCCACAAAACACCCATTCACCCAGACACACCCATTTACCTAGACACACCCACAAAACACCTATTCACCCAGACACACCTCCAACACACACCTATCCACCCAGCCACACCCGCAACATTCATCCAGACACACCTGTAAGTACCTTATAAAAATTACCGTCCCTAATGGAGTTCCGAGACGGTCAATCAGCTTGAGTTAAGCACGTTGATTTTCTGTATGTTTTTGTTCCGTTGCTAGCGTAAACAAATCAAACAGACCTAAAAAGCATTTAAATGCTTGACTCGAGAATTAAGCAAGCGTTTTAGACGATCAAGACGTTTAAAGCAAGATTGACGCCAAGCTGATTGACCGTCACGGAACTCCTAGGTTTTAACAAATTTATGACGTGAAAAGAAAATGGCGCGCGCAAAGCAAATTACAAAAAAAGTACACCAAGAAGGTTCCGAGTCTGAGTTTTTAACAAATTTAAATAGGTTGCATGATAATTTCGGCACCATGGAGGTAGAAATAAATAGGTATAATGATGTTTTGAATTCACAAACTCATTGCACACGATGTTCTAAATTCAAATTTACTTTAACCTCTAGAGGATAAAAACGGCTTTTGCACTCAGATATCGAAGAGCAAAAACGCTTTTTCCGAGATGGTGGGATGAAAATAAAGTTTTTGGAATAATTTGTCTACGTTTATTCATATATCACTATACTAGTAAATATGCTGCCCGGTCTGTTTGAAATGTGGTCTGGTTAAATATTTGGTCGTTTCAAAAATCAGTCGTTTTGCTACAAAGTCTTTCGAAGATATAGTCTTTCGAAGATGCAGAGATGGTCCGGATCTGGATCTCATGATGATTCGGTCGTTTTCACAATGTAGTCGTTATGATGCCAACCCGGATTTTCATGTAAAGTTTCAGTAACCACGAACTTTCTTGGCCTATTATAGTGCAAGAACCTACTTACAAAGTAAATGTAATAAAATATTAATTCAGTTTCGTGAGGCATAAGACAAATAAATCGACAGAAATGAGCGCTGAATCGCTTGAAAGATACATTCATACATAAATCCCGCAAATATCCCCCAGAAGGGGTAGACAGACGTGAATTAACACCCACTTTTCGCCAATTAAGTCAGTTCTCATTTAATAGGTGGCTAACCTATGGCATCTATCAGAAAATGCTAAGTGGTATTAGAAAAATGCTGCTCGCCCTTACTCATTGCTGGCTTTACCCTTACACGGCACGCTCTAATGAGAATCATCCCTTGTTATTCGCCTTGTACCTACGACACCCACGGGAGAGATGGGGGTGGTGACAATTGTATTCTAATATGTCACCAAACAGCTTGAAAGATATCCTCTTTAAATATGTCACAGACTAGAAAACAGTTACAACAATGGCAATCTTTAATCCCTCTAACGACATAGTAATTGCTGTTACATCTCCAACAGAATTAAAACATTTATACATAAGTTGTAAAACAACTAATGCGCTTTAACCGGATAGTAGTTTATAGCGTATAAAAGTTTATTTGTTTTATAAACAAGCCAGTTTCAAATCCCGAAACAATTGTAGGCACACTAAAATAAGACAATAGGTCAACCTACGATTAATGGGATTTTTATTGCCATTAACATCGGTAATGTACATTCCTCCGCACGTCAGGTGAGCACAATATGTCAAATTTTCTCAACAGACTTTGTGCTTTACGTCAAACGGATTTAGGTTGACAGTTGATTGGTGCTGTTTGACAGTATTGTACGGCCTAACGTGCTGTTGAGTGTACGATTGCGTCCGCCACTGTTCTTTGTTAATGAGAAATGTTATCGGGAGAGTGTAAATATAACCGCTACCCGTGAGAAACCGCGGAATCCGATGACTAATACTTTGAACACCTTGTTTTTAACATTCTGCCGGTGAAAAGATAAATACATTAGTTACTGGTATCATCTAGTGCATTAGGTAAATCGTATCTTGAAAATAAACTATCTTCTACAGATGTGTTTAGATGACTTTTCAGTAAATACGGCATTTCAATTGGATCCGAATTGCATCACTAACTAACACTGTCGTCATCACTATAATCATCATCACCACCAACCATTTAATTTATCTACTGCTGGGGCATAGACATTGCCTATGGATAGAGGAAAGTAGGAGAATGGATAGTTGGCGCGTGCGGCTTGATAGGTATGTTGATTTGATGGGTATGGCTCAAATAAGCTACCGTCTAATGATAAAATAAAATAGTTAGATACTTAACTGTTATTATATACTTCAAAAGATATAACTCTATCTGCCGCCCTCAGAGACGCCAATTGACTTTAATGAGTACTCAATGTCCAAAAATTTCATTTAAATCTCGACCATAGACCTGAAAAGAATAGCGACTGGTTTTGAACTGTAATTTTTTGACGTTAAGTACTCATTAACGGTATTTGACGTCTCTGAGTGCGGCAGTTAGTGGCTTTGCCCATCAGATACAACAAAACATACGGTACGAATTGAGTAACCTACTCCGGTTTTTCGTCGGTTAAAAAATAAAAATGTGAGTTTTTGAGATATAAGTTTATCATCAGCACAGACAAACTAACTAGTAACGCTATTACGAAATTAAAATGTATCTTAAGGTAAATGAACACTTGAATTATGCCACCATTTAATTAAATCAATCAGACGTAATTAGACAATTTATGAAATACAATCAATTCTAGATTGCGATTCCCAAGTAATAAAACATGTCGTGTCTCTAGCTCTAGACGTATTGCGTATTGTGTATTTGAGGCCCTTTATATCGGTGGCTCGGCCAAATAGGTGATGGCCAGCATCGAATTAGGCTACTAAGCTCATATAGAACAGTTCCCATGACACAGACAAAAATGAGTCTTCTGATCCACCTAGAGCCCTGTTCTTTATCGTACGTGATTAGAACAATTTATAGACGATTACCCTAAGGCATAAAATCCTGCTAAGTGACAATAAATAACAACTACGCTTAGACAAGAGCTAAACAATAGACGATGCTGGCATCGGAACCTGTCCCTTAATCCAACCGAACAAGATAATGCGTTTTCAATTATTTTCGGAGTAGTTTCAATTGCGATAACTCCGTTTTATTGCTCTTCGACGGTATTTACTATTCTTACGAGAGAGCAGCCATTAATAAGGCTTTGTCTGTGGTTTAAATCTAAACATCGAGTTTTTTATTAAATTTACAGTTAAGAAATAGTTTTCCCTGCTTAGAACTTTAAGCTTGAAAACTTTGTTACTTGGCTGATTCACTGATCCATGGATGGCAGGACTGATTCATAAAATTATCTAGTCTATAGTTTTTTCTGTATATTAAGGACGATAGACTGGTTGAACTGTGGTTGATATTTTGTTAAAAAAAAGAAAAATATATATGTATATTTTCTAGATATTTAATTAATGAACCTATAGTATGTAAGCATCGTGAAAGAGCGGAGCTGCCTGTCATAAGTATAAATCTATTCTTACTAGGCAGCTGCAACAAATTATACTGTATGGATATATGTATAGGTTTTTGAAGGAAATAAAATATTTTCGATTTTTTTTTTTGATCCTGGCCTGCTGAGAGAAAAACAGCGACGCAGAATATGCCAGCTCCGATTCACTCCAGGAGGCCTACCGCCTAACTCGATTGCTGATGATAGCTTTAAAGCAATGCACTGCATACGGCTATAGCAGCCATCCTGAATTTTTAGGCGGTACGGATTTTGTGCCAAATTCATGTTATCCGAATGCTACAGCGCAACCACCAACAACAGCATACCCAAAGACGATGGGATGGCTGTTACCTAAACCGGATCCCTTAGCAGGATGGATTGGAATGTTCTCATCCCCGTCATTCTCCATTAATGGATCTCTCAATATGGGCCTTTCTGTCACTACTGGTGGTGTGTTTATCACCAGTCTTTTAATGTTGCCACTGCCGTGGGCCATAACCCACTGCGATGTCCTAGTGAGGATTGGTGAGTATTGGCGACTGCAGATGCAGCCGGGACCAACGGCTAAACGTGCCTATCGAGTAGTAGCCTAGTAAATAAGAACGGAGGAAATAAAGAAAATATATCACCCATCCAATGAAGGTTCTCAGTGAACATTGCATAGTTGAAGCAGTCGCAGGTCCAGCGCCCTAATTAACTGCGCCATCGAATTTCTCTAAATAATTATATAAATAAATATATTTACTTTCTCCTGTTTAATGCAACTCAATACTAAACCACTAATAAATTATTAAAGCAAACTGACACGCAACTACATTGTATATTTAATTAACGGACAATTTGTCCACAATCATCTTTATACTAGAATTAAATAAGCGATGTGAGCCACCCCTATTATTAACCAATCCATCTAGTGTAAGGATTTAGCATTAGCATTGACCTGCCCTCTTAGCCTTATTCAAAATGTATGAAACTGGCGTATTACATAGAAAAAAAAAGGTCAGTTAAAGATTGCGATGCTTTTGTTTTTTATGCGTTCGACTAAGAGAAACCACTTGGTTAGGCCCTCAGAACTCTTTCTACTGCGTATGTATTATATACGCATATTTATATATCATATATCTTTAAATGGTGTAGTGCAAGCTGACGTATAGATTCTTGCACAAAACTACCCTAGCTGTGAAGTCAACTGGTCTTAACCGGTTCCGGGCCCGTTGACAATAGAGCACGTCCGAAACCGTCAGTAATTCTAACAATGAAAGCAATAAATCCAGCATTGAATGTGCATGAAGTATTTATAACAAAGCCGGTCACCTGGGGCCTTGGCGGCGGGTGCCAGGACGTTCACAGCGAACGATCGATCGTCGGTCGGTCGTCGGGCAAGGGCAACACATTTTTGAAGCCAGTGAGGACTACACCAGAGCTGCTCAAACGGTCGATCCCCAGCTGTAAGGGCCACCGCAGACCATGCGATTAAGTTGGACATCTAAATCGTAGATCATACAAATAGTCTTAACCCGCATCTTTCCAACTAAATCGTTCATACGTCTTTATTACTATTGGTACGATCTGCGATTTAGGTGTCCAACTAAATCGCATGGTCTGCCCATAGCCCTTAGTAGGCTTTTTGGTGTCTATCCAGAGATTAAAAAAATCTTATACTATAGAACTATTTATTTACTATGATTTTGTTTTAGTAAGGTTAGTAAATTAACATTATTATTATAGCGACAGAGTTTGATACAAGTAAGATGGTGGTAGCTAGCCCAGCGGACTTGAAAAAAGTCCTACAATCAATCAAACCGAGTGAAAATGAGTACTCCCCTGGGGATCGAACAGTCGGCGAACCACTAAAACAGGGAAGCGGTTGAATGATTTATTTCAGCACCTTTTATTATTGTTTATTGTATTAGCATTTCAAAACTATGCCGAAAAAGATTAGGTATGTCCAAAATGGATGCGTCTCGTTGATAGTTTTAAGTGTTAGAGGCGACGTATGACTAATGGAGCATTCACTCCGCGGTGCAATCATTTCGATGGGAAGCATGGACGAAAATAAAAATTATATACACCTTTATCTATCTCTAAGTAGTCTAAATGCTTGCGTTATGGTTACTAGATAACATATTTATAAATATGTCAACTACATAATTTTTGTCCTGTTCCCAAAGCCGCCTGCCTGGCAACCAACTCTCCTTGCGTATGCTGTTGTTTTTAGTATAGCTTCCACCATTGTATTTATTTTCGTTGGATCCCACTTTTGGATATCTATCGCATTTTTTATATATTGTTATATATAAATTGATCCCATTTGCTATTTTCGTTAAATCCCATTTTATAACAACACGTGTACTCTTCAGAAGAAAATTGATTTACTGACAGATATAAATCTGTTAAATTCGGTCGGCACTAGTAGAAAATAGTAGAAAAATACCCATGGTACCACTCTTGAATTCATGCACACTCTTGGATGTAATGTTGTCGTCAACAAATGAAGAGCATGCATATCCTTACTAATTAAAAACAGTCGCACTTTGAAAGTTTTATCGTAAGATATCTATTAAAAATATTTTTGAATAGACATGATCTTGATCTAATATATAATATGTATATTGTACAAACTTGATTCGTATGTATTTTAGTTTGCGGTGATTAATACAGCTCCTAGAAGTACAATTTTGTTATCTCGTTTCTTTGTACTTATAAGTATTCATGTAAAAGAACTCTACCACCTATTCTCATCATTATGAATGATCAACTTGTAACCATGTAGGTACTTGGTTATTCGATAAAATTGTATACAAAATAACTACAGCCACTGCAAACCGGACAATTGTATGCACTTTATGCAATGGTTATTCGAGTAGGTAAATAGACAGACACAATGACAAAGAGGAGATTGCTCTCCTCTTATCATATCTTATCTTATCATAATTGGTCAGTCAATATATTTTTTATTATAAGCAATTTTGTTACTGAAGGTACCCGAATTAAAATATTTGAAGCATTTGGGATCCAACGGAAATAGTTTTTGGGATCCAACGACAACAAAATGCAAACAAAACGAAATACAAAATAATATTTTGTGGGATCCAATGCCAAAAATTGGGATCCAAAAGTGGGATCCAACGAAAATAAATCCACCATTGGGATACCCCAAGACGTTTGTTTGTAAACAACACCCCAGAGGTGAGTTGGGGATGGCACAATCTACGTTACGTTCACGCCCAGGCCTGCATTTAAGAAATATGTACGGGTATACATAAATTTCAAATAAATATTATAATATTGGCATTACAATGGCGTTTGTGTGTCTGATGACGGTAGATCAGAATGTAAATGTCTTCGCTGAATCCCATATCTCTCCCTTGGGTGTCCTAAAATGTGATAAATATAACGACGAATGAAGAACAGCTTTCCAGCCTGGTCTTTTTTATGCATAGTTGCGTGTGGTGCCGGCAGAATAGAATACAATTGTCACCACCCCAAATCTTTCCCGTGTGTGTCGTACAAGGCGACTAACGATAAAAGCAGTGATGAGGAATGGGCAGCAGCCTTCCTCTTATACCACCTAGCAATGTACTGCCACTTTTGTGCCCGATAAATGGCAATAGGCCACCTATTACATGGGACCTGACATAGTTGGCGCAACGTGGGTGCTAGTTCACCTCTGCCTACCCCTACGGGGATATAGGCGTGATTTATGTATGAATGTAGTTAACTCAACCCATTGTAAAAAATTGTTACTAATGGTTTATTATCAGTCTGATATAGATACTTTTAAAAAACCGGCCCTTAGCGTGCCTTTGAAATAGCAACAGGCTCGCCGCCTATTATATGGGTCGTTAAAAAGGGCGAAGGGTGGGTGTTTTTCGGAAACACGCAAATTGGCAAATGCTCTAAAAACTTGTCAAATTAACAGATACGTAACATCAGCCGCAACCAAAAGTATAGCTAAAAATGAAACGACATAAACTTTAAAGTTCACCAAATAACCTGAAGCCATTTTGTATTGGTCGTAAACTTTTTTCGTTGTCATACTCAAGAATCGGATCGTACGCTAATCGTATCGCATCGTATCTTATAGACGTGCCTTCTGTATCTACTGACATAAATCTCTTGAGTGGACTCTAAAGCATTTGAAAATTATTAGTCACCGAGCAGATATGTATGTATCTATCTACACACTCTACTCATTAACTGAAACAGAAAATTGGAAAACAATTTAGCTAATTTCTAATATTACCCAGCACTTAGATAAAACCATCATTATAAAGTTAGTATAGTTAAATACATTTAAAAGAGCAAAAGGGTGTTAATAAACATGTTTAATATCATTTGACTGTATATGTTTGTCAGTATTGTTCAAAGATGAGTGTACATATATCACTTAAATCCACTCTATATCGACAAAGTCCGAGCGCATGCGGCTTTGTATTGGCCCAAAATATCAGAATATTATGCAGATATTACGTTATATTATACGTTTGCCTTGAGTGCAAAATTAGATACTACGATCGTACGAGAGCGGATTCGAATCTGGCTCATGCTAAATATGATTACGAACGCATTCACAACTTCAAAGAATTCCTTATTAGTTGCATTAATTCAGAATGCGGAGGTGTGTGGGTTGAATTCGTAAAATTTACACGAAGTAACGTATCTCCAACTCTGTTTTAAATGATCACATCATTTCTGTTAAAACAGCACACAGTTTTGGTTGCTAGTCAATAATACCTAATGTTGTGACATTTGTATACAATAGTTTATTTGCGAAATGTTACTGAATTACTAAAAGCAGGCATAGAGTTCATAATTATGTTATACACTCGTTATATAGTCGTGCCAACCAATTTTTACATTTTAATTTGAAGACCATAAATAGTTTTAGCAGGGCCTGTATGAGGTCGTAGAATAATATACAAGTAAAAGAAATCCATCACGTCTGTTGTTACACTAATAAATAGCTGGCCTTTCCTGTTAATCTGGCACCACAACGCAGGCATCGATAGTATAAACAATGAAATACCTAAATCGCCTATAAACCACTAATTTACACAAAATTAAAAATAAAATAAAGAAAAGATTTGTTGAAACAGACATCACACCCAATTTATACATTGCGGTCGCCTGGGATTTAGTCAAATTAAATTAATCAGTACAAAGATTTCGACAGTTTTAGTTTTATTATTTTTACAGTCCTTGTAACGGGGATTTTACACCTTTACTGTATCATTTTTCACTTCCACATTGATTTTATATTCACCTACGGCGACCTGGGGGCCTACCGCCTAACTCGATTGCTAAAGGAAAAGCTATAGTTTATGACGTCATGCTGTCATTTCGCACCAAATGTACCTAAACTATTAGCGATAGCTTTGAACGAATGATCACCGAATGGTTTTGTATGAATTTGGCACAAAATCCGTACCGCCTAATAATTCAGGATGGCTGCTATAGCCGTAAACAGTGCATTGATTTAAAGCTATCATCAGCAATCGAGTTAAGCGGTAGGCCCCCTGTCCACTGACGCGGAGCTAGGTAACGAAGTGGTTTGCTAACTAGCGAACAAAAATAAAATGTTTATTGGTTGGATGTTTAAATATGCCGGAAATATTAAATATGCTCCTGTCTTCCCTATCTGTCACATTATGGATCTCCTTTCGTCTCTCTAAGAGCAAATAGTTTTTTCTTTTGTACTCTTATTTCGTTTGTTAGAAATCTTTAGTTTTCAAAGTTCACTTCTATTATGATAAATGCAACTTCGGATACCGTACGCAGTCTAGAGCCACGGAATTCGTCGATGGCCGCTTGCCAGCAGGCGGGTTTTCTTTTAAATTAATTATTGTTTTACGCGCTCTAAACCATTCTATTATAAAGGCACTCATAATAAGTCGTGAGTGGGTGCTATTCTCGGTGCATGAAAATTTACGACCATTTGATTTACCCTCTTAATCTTGGACAAGACTAAGCAAAGTCCGATGCTGTCATAATCGTTTATGGTTCTTTAAACGTTTTATTCAGTTATTGATGCACCGATGCGTGGCAGATTAACCGTTTTGATTGTCAACGCAACAATGAGATAAATCAAATCGAACCTTATTCCTATGCTTTGAAGGAATTTCATGCTGTAGACCTGTGCATCATCGCGCCCAGAGTTTGGTTAGATTAGGTAAGGTAAGCACTGACAACAGAAGTTCCCGAGGTTTGTAATCAAGATGCAGCCGGCCATAGAAGTCTAGCCAATCATAAAGCAGTATGCCAAAAGTTTTACCAGATGGGAGCAGGTAGTGAAGAAGAAGTCTACCATGGGTTTAAAATAGCTGTATAAATATGTACCTAAATTAGCAAATTTTGGTAACAATTACTTGCTTGTTTGTACTCCATCAAAGAATTACGACAGGCCCCAGCGCCCAGTGCGAATTGAGAGGTATTACAGTTTCACCCGGGGCCAACGGCTTAACGTGTCTTCTGAAGCACATAGGAACTTGAGACACATTTTAGATCAATGACTGTCCTTATTAGCAAACTTAAGCCACTGTGCCTTCGAGCTCCTCAAATAAAACAGCAATGGCATCTTTTGAGAGAAGCTATACAATGTACTAGTAAGTTAGACTCAAATCCGTTTATATTTATATAAAATTACTACTCGTATATATTTGTTATGCCTCATAAGTCTGTCTTGCCCGCCCCTTCTCTACGTTATTGTTTTCATAAACTAATCATTATTACACAATGTTTATGTTACATAAACCTTTACGATCTTGCTAAGTGCAGAAATTAATCTTACAGCTTATAAAGATACGAAGAGAATCAAGCCATCTTTCAATCGCCGCTCTGATTGAGCGTGTGGAATATTGAAAATTGTTATATTCAACAAAGTGACGTCATAATCACAACACCGATTTTGTAGCGATATTAATACTGCATGTTGACATTAGTGTTATCGATACGATTTGTTTCGTAGTAAAGGATATTAGACTCATTTGTGGGCGATAACAAGAAACATAAACAGTCTAGTGTAAGATAAGCATGGGACCGAAACAAATGCTATCTTTTGCATCGATTGTATCAAAATACTTAAGCACTCGATCGACAGATACCCTATACGCACAGGGCCAACGTGGTGTGATATATAGGTAATATAGCCCATTCTCCCTATATTCTTCCATCCTAAGGGAATAACTATGCTCCAGCAATGGGAACTGTAAAGGCCTGGTGACTGACATGATGAATGGCATAAGCACTAGAACACTTAAAACATATTTATCTAGTTTATCGAAAGTGTGTAAAAGTTTGCTTACTATTTAACGAATTATTACCTAACGAATGAATTTTATTACAAGCTCGTTGAGTTGATAATCGTCGTGTAACCAATAAAAATATTAAATCAAAGCTAATTGTTGTATTTTAGGTTCAGTTTCATTTAAAAAGATAAGTCTTACTGCCGCACTCAGAGACGTCAATTACCTTTAATGAGTATTTAATGTCAAAAATTTTCATTCAAATCTAGACCATAGACCCGGCAAGAATAGAGACTAGTTTTGAATTGTCATTTTTTGACGTTAAGTACTCATTAACGTTATTTGACGTCTCTGAGTGCGGCAGTTACTCGTTCGAACATCAACGAAGCACTTGAATACCGTCGCAAATAGAATGTTTTGTATCTCGTCTCAGTTCCATTTCCGCAAATCGTTTCATGTCATCATTTTTCTGCGGCTTCTATAATAATCGGTAGTCATCAACTGCCGCCGACCAAGGTTATCCAAACACGAGCCAGGTACACACGCCAGGCATCAAATCATTTTTGAAATCGCATTACTACTGTCCAAGTACAAATCGTTGACGCGTTGATTTAAGATTTCCGTATACACGATGCGTCTACACAGTCCGTTACTGCGGATATGAGTATCATTTTAGAATTTAATCTAGTGTAGTTTGATGGCGAACATAAATTAATTTTGAATAGTTATTAGCGAAGTATGATTTTTATGGATCGAGTGTGAATTCAATGTGAATGTACGAAAATCCTTAACCAGTGGCTACGACGATTCGCTACGGCGAATTTACTACGATTTATCGCTACGAACGCTCTGTCACAAACTGTACAAAAATGTGACAATGTTTTTCTACAAAGTGCTATCGTAGCTTTTATTGTTTTAATATTACTTTTCTAAGCTTTATAATTGTCATTATGAATCCAGTCGATGCAATGTGTGAAATAATAAATATTATGGGCCAGAAAAAGACTGGTTTTTGTCCTATATGGGGTCAAAAAGCGTAGGTTTTCTTTCGCAGGTTTTTTTTAGCAGATAATTGAATAATAGTTATTTGTTGTACGCGAGTGCAAAGTTGTTTTTTAACCGCGTGCTCAATTTTGATGACCGAGCTAGCGAAGGATTCTAAAATTAGAATCCTGAGCGATAGCGAGGGAATCAAAAGAGCACAAGGTGAAAAATCTTTGCACTCGAGTGCAACACGTAACTTTTCATCCCCCCCAACGAGGAAATTTCAAAATACAAAAAAAAAAATACAATCACAACAGTTTCTGTTTTCACCCAGAAACTTCCACAACACCCTCCCATTAACCCAAACACACTCTCAACACCCACCCAGAAACACCCACAACATTCACACCCGCAATACACACCCATCCACACAGACACACCCAAAAAAACACCCATTCACCCAGAAACACCCACAAAACACCCATTCACCCAGAAAAACCCACAAAACACCCATTCACCCAGAAACACCCATAAAACACCCATTTACCCAGAAACACCCAAAAAACACCCATTCACTCAGAAACACCCACAAAACACCCATTCACCCAGAAACACCCACAAAACACCCATTCACCGAGAAACACCCACAAAACACCGATTAACCCAGAAACACCCAAAAACACCCATTCACCCAGAAACACCTACAAAACACCCAAAAAACACTCAACCACCAAGAAACACCCACAATTCTCACCCATCCATTCAGACACACCCACAAAAACCCATTCACCCAGACACACCCACAAAACACCCATTCACCTAGACACACCTCCAACAGCCACCCATCCACCCAGCCACACCCGCAACATTCATCCAGACACAGTAAGTACCTAATAAAAATTACTCCGAGACGGTCAATCAGCTTGAGTTAAGCACGTTGATTTTCTGTATGTTTTTGTTCCGTTGCTAGCGTAAACAAATCAAACAGACCTAAAAAGCTTTTAAATGCTTGACTCAAGCATCAAGCAAGCGTTGTAGACTATCAAAATGTTTAAAGCAAGATTGACGCCAAGCTGATTGACCGTCACGGAACTCCTAGGTTTTAACAATTTTATGACGTGAAAAGAAAATGGCGCGCGCAAAGCAAATTACAAAAAAAGTACACCAAGAAGGTTCCGAGTCTGAGTTTTTAACAAATTAAAATAGGTTGCATGACAATTTCGGCACCATGGAGGTAGAAATAAATATGTATAATGATGTTTTGAATTCACAAACTCATTGCACACGATGTTCTAAATTCAAATTTACTTTAACCTCTACAGGATAAAAACGGCTTTTGCACCATTGAGTTATAAAGTAAACTAGAGACGCTATGCCAAACAAAAATATTCTCCCAACTCGAATCTACCTACGGTGGCGGGGTGTGCGGGGCGAGCGGGCGAGCGTGGCCTGGAATCAGTTATATGCTGCAGCGCTAAACAAACAACATAAGCGCTAACACAATTACCAGTGGATTATCGTCTAACCAAAGTATTAAAACATGCAGCGCTAATCGCTGATTGAGCACAGTTTTCTCGCGACCAAAACATCGTAAGCGCCGCTGATTTCATGGCGCTTACGCGTTTCTTTGAACGCAGTCTTAACAAAAATATCCTTATAGATTATGCATCGCAGAAGAGACAAAGATTTAATGCCTACGAAACCGAATTTGAATGCATTATCTATTTTTATATTTATTTGAATAAATTATTATTACTTAGATATTATTTAGAAATAAAATGGTTAAGAAATAAAGAAAAAGTCAATGAATGTCAAGTTTAAAATGAAATAAAATTAGGTACTACTTTTGATTTTTATTTAAAAGGGGTATGCCCATTCTAGGGCCCATTTTGTACCTGAAGCAAAATTGTCTCAAGCTTTTTTGAGATAAACTCTCAAAATTCTTAGCTAAGTAATTAATTTTGTTTTCAGATCTGAAACCAATTGGTTTCAGATTTTGGGCATTCTCCTTTATTATAATAATACATTCGAGAAATTTGTTTTGCGAATATGAACATCAGAAAAAAAAACATTATTTTGGGTTACTAAAAAATTTCTTGCGTTTTATTTATAGAAAAGGAACATAACCTCGTAATCACACACACACACACACACACACACACACACACACACACGCACTCACAACAACAATTACTCACGAGCCATAGTTGTAGTTTATTTATAAAAATGTGAAGCGCATTTATCTAGTATCCATAACACAAGTAATTAGTCTGAGAGTGAAATTATATTGAATGATAACAAACTGAGTAATAAAAAGTACAAAATTATCATTTGCATCAAAGTCACAAAATTCACCAACAATTTATCAATTGTCCATTCTGTATAGTTCACTTTTTCATAATCTATGATTTTCATACAAAATGGCGAATTATGTTTTAAAATTAATATTTGTTATGTTTTAAATAATATTTTGTAACTTACCGATGATAAGTCACACCCTTAACTTTTTGACTTGTTTTTGATTCGTTTTTGCATGTTTTTAACACGGAAGAAGGCATTTTTAAATCGTTTTGTAGCCACAATTTCGGTAAGCAGTTGCTTCGAGCGTTGGCGAATGACTAAATGAGTTGTTGCTCCGGAGCATCAACGCATGGGCTACTTTTCTTGTTTGCGGTGTCGCTTCTATACGCTAGTAATAGTAGTTCAATGTTTTGCACTCAGATATCGAAGAGCAAAAACGCCTTTTCCGAGATGGTGGGATGAAAATATGTTTTATTTATGTTTCCGAATGTTTTGAAATTCAGTTAACTTAAAGCCATGTTTATATTCAACATGTTACTGTGTAGTAAAGTAACATGGTATGATCAATAACAGATATTAAATGCCATTATCTTTTCTTCATTATTCTGCAGTAACAACAGTCACGCATTTGAAACTGCAGAAATTAAAACATTAATACTCATTTCATTATACAAATCAATAGTTCAGGAGTACGTAACGTGATCTCTGTCTACCCCTGTATGAGAAACATTTATGACGTATGTATTCATTATTATAATATTACTATTCTACAAATAATCAAACATAATTATATTTATACCAAAACACACAATGAATCAGTAATTGTCATTAATATAAAATATACCTATTAATTTTAATCGACAATCACTCTTGACTGACGTATCGGTTAAATCAGCGCGATTAACTTTATCGCAATCGATTTGTATAGAAACGATCATGCCGACTCATAACATCAAAGGTGGGTTTGTATTAACACAGCTGGAGAGAATGCTGAGCGCATTGAATGTTCTTCTTTAATACACCAGTGGATTTATAACCACAATTTGTCAGAATACTATATTTAAAAACAGACTTTGTACTAATTACAGCACATAAAAATTCCAATGCCGTTTCTTTTTTAACCGACAAAAAACGGAAGAGGTTACTCAATTCCATAATTATTATACAAGTTACACAAACTAGGCGTAGATTTAGGCTAGAACTCCAATTCGTGTAAATGGGAAAAAATATAATAATATTATACTCATTTTATTAGAATTCAGTTGTCTACAAATATCAACAGAAAATTATAAGCGGTGTCTACTGGAAAAACCCGATGTGCATTGACAAAATGGGAATAAGTTATCACTCTATGAAATCTATCCCTAAAAAAACTTAAAATTATATCCTGCTGTTATAATTATTACAGAATTAATGACCTCTTATTCTATTCTTTGTATTATTTTTTCAAACATTTAAAAATGTTCAAATATAAATAAAATAATTAATATTTTTCTTTTGAGTGATTATTACACTATTTAACATCCGTTCACTTCATGACTTGATGTTGAATTTTTTTTATGACTTTCACGGATGGTCATAAAAGAACGAAGAATAAATCTAACTTTGATACTGATTAGTTAGTTTGGTCCCTTAGTTTACAGTATGATAAGCAAATCATGAAATGACGTATTGCCGTGTAATGTACAAAAAAATATTCAAGTTCATCAAAATTAATCTTAAAAATATACAAACACCATCAACAGATGTTCCTAATCGAAAAGGCCTTCCATGCGCGAAAAACGACAACCCGCACATGTCAGAATTCAAGCGAAATGGCGCATACACACACATTCGTTTTCTTCCACAATAATAAATATTCCTCTTACGTAAGATTGTGGTAGAAAATTACTAAATAAATAATCATAAGTGAAACCACGCACAATTTTAACAAGCTGTATTATATATCAAAGGCAACCATCTCCGGCGACCTCAAAGCATCCTGGGGAACACTAACTCACTGAAATAAATAAGCGTTTCAATTTGAAACCGCCGTCGCACGCTTCGCTGCGCGTGCGACTCTAAAGAATAACGGATGTGGAACAATGTTGGAAACTAGATATTAAGTAGTGGCGTTTTCACAATCCATGTGCTGACGGCAGAGCAGAATACAATTGTCACCACCCCCATCTCTCCCGCGGCTACAAGGCGACTAAGGGTACAAAACAGCAATGAGTAATGGGCACCTGGCAATGCTGCGACTTTTTGTGCCAGATAAATGGCTATAGGCTCGCCACCTATTACATGGCATGTAAGCTAATTAGCGTAACGTTGGTGTTAATTCACCTCTGCTTACACCTTCGTGGATAATTAGTCGTGATTTATGTACCTATATTATGTTTACAAAGACAATCGGCTGTTGAACAAACGAACTTCTTCGACGTGTACCAGCTGGCACCCGTCTTGTGCTACCACAAGCCGCCGCCAGAAAAAGAAAAAGAAGACGACAAGGAAAGCCGCGGAAAAAATCGACGCCGACTTTTTCCGTCTTTTTTTAACTTTTTTTTTCAACACAATTGCTCTTTAATTGACTCTTATGACACCGTTTTATGGTGCATAATGCAGCATATTATGCACGAGTGTATCATATATTACGTACTAGTGTGTAATGGTATATTTTAATGCTTTTTTTTTGTTAAATTCTCCCTATATTTTTAGGGAAACATAGGGTCTATCTCATACAGCCATGTCCTTAGTATATTTAGTCTGTATTCATGTGTGTGAAATTAATAAAAATTAAATTAATTTTACGTGAAAAGAGGGATGTCACACATTTTAACGCAACTATAGTGCTCGGCGCGAATTTAATGGTAACAGAGTTCATGATGGCGACTGGTGAGGTGGTAAAAACCACTATAAAATTTTCAACAACAAACACATTACGAGACTTATTTTCAATAATTCTTCATAATTGAACGTCAACACAGATCCTTAAGCATCAAAATAATACTACTTTCATTGCACAAATTCCACTCCGAAACAATTTTTGAATTAATGAAATAAATCTGACTGTTACCATTGAAACGCGCCAAACACTCCCTAAGTTTATGCTTATTGAATTTGTCTATGGACATTGAATATTTTTACGAATAATAAATTATTTAAGTTTAGATGATAAGTAAATTATTCCAATTTATTCCACGTTTATAAACATAAATTAACTTAACTATCATATTTAAAACACTATTTATTTTATTTTGCTGCTGCTCCGGATGCACAGCCGGTTTTTCCGTGCCTTTTGAAAGTAGTCATATTTGTTTTATTAAATTAATATTGTGTCAGAGTGATGTTTACTGTTAAAAAAACGTGTAGTTTTGTGTTATAAGTGTCTACGGCGATGAACAAGATAAAGATTTAGTGAAACAAAAGTGCATTTGATGAGAAAGGCGATGAGTATTTCGTGGTCGATCTACCTCGTCAGTCTCCATCAATAGGCTGTTAGTGTAAATTTGCCACCAAACTGTCCCAAACTGCATTAAAACGTGATGCGTCCGCGTTTTAATGCGATTAATACTGAAGAAAGTAGACTACATCAGATGAGGCTGTATGTGCTGGTTCCCTTTGCCATCCCGAGTAATAAGGAGAATTAAAAAAGTATAAAAACCAAACTTGTAAGCGCCATTTCCCGTTATTATTTGGTAAAGTTAATAACAATCCAAGTTTGTTTTTTCCTCGCAATTGTGTTGAAAAGCGTCGTATGCAACTCGTATGCATTGATCATTACATACTCAGCTTCCTTACCGAGGTCGCCTACGGCTCGCGCTTGCAATAATGCCTCGTATGTAATGACCAACGTAGCATACTCGTAGCATAATGTACTATTTACGCATACATACACCATGCCCATTTATCCCCGAAGTTGTTAACAGATTAACACTCGCATTTCGCCTAGTATGTCTGATAATATTACCATCTATCGGGCACTTAAATGGCAGTATTTTGTTTGGTGATATAACGAACGCTGCTGCCCATTGCTCATTACTTCTAAACACTTGCGAAAGAAATTGGGGTTGCTGTTTTCATGTCAATGGATGCAATATTCCATACAAAATTCCAATATAAACATTAAATTCTAAGATCCTTGTTTAGTTAACGTTTGTTTGTCATTAGTCTTAACTTTTTAAAGCGGAAACGATGTGAAATGCGTTAGCCCTCATCTCTCAAATAAATCAGGAATAAAAATAATGAAATGTTGTCTCAGAGACATCGAATATCTCTCAAGAAGAAGACCGCGTCAACACTAAGCTGTGTATGTGATTTATTACTGAAAACATCTCGCGGTGGCACGCCCCGTGTGAAACGCGATAAAATAAAAATACCCAGCTCAAGGCAGATAGATGGCCGTTAAGATTTGGACATCAATTTTAAGATTGGCATTACGCACAAAAGAAATTCAACTTTATTGCCTGAATAGAGAGTTTCATAATGAATAATCTGTCCAATGGTTAGTAGGCGAACGGTGCGCGTAGGCAACGGCACTTGGCTGTCTGCCAACAATCACCTGCCGACCCTTGTACAACGATAAAAGCTAAATATTATCTTACACTTATTTTCTGAGGTTATCGTGAGGAGTATTCAAACAATATTATTTCTTGTATAAATAAGCATGAACTTCATCGTCATATAACAGCATATAAAACATCATAGCTGGCATTAATGAACTGTATCAAAACCTATAATTTATCATACTTTTTCATGAGAACATTTAAATTGTTGACGTAATTAGTATTCAATATAGTTTTATTATTATCTTTACTACAGGTGTAGGACAAGAATAAAATTATAAATTGCATTAAATCAAACTTTCAATATTTATCTTAGAAGGTAACAATTATTTATTCTAATTCTTGACTTCTCATATCAATTTTGTCAACCCAAATTATCTTAACTTACTGTTTCAAAATCAAAAACCTTAGCCTCACCATGCCTAGAAAGAACGATCAGAACTGTGATCAGAACGAACCTAACGTAGTTAATTATATCAATTTGCAAAACGGAACTCAACGAAAAACGACTTACGCAAATTCAAAGCACGATCTACACTACTGATTGCTAAGACAGTTTTTGCATTGCCAGTCTGCGGACACCTAGTAACACGGTCCAGAAAATAGCCGCCGGGCTTTGTCCCGTATCAATGGCTGCATGCTTTCCAATTTTTTCACCATCCGTCGCAAAGATTAATAGTGAGAGTGACGGACATGCGCGCGAGTCTACCGCGGCTGCCAGCCTGCATCGCCTTGCCAACCGTGCCAGAGCTCTATGGTCAGCTTGTGATGCCAAATACGTACGCTACTGGGGAATTGGCGTCCGGATTGTGTGGAAACGGTATAAATAAGTGCACGCGGAAGAAATTTGGTCGTGTCTGAGATAAGCGTCACAATGGACAATGATTTTTTATGGTTTTCAGCTTTAAGACAAGAGAAGCGAATTTTCTCAATAGAAAATTCGTAGTTGGTATGACAACAGTACTTACATTTATGAATCGTGAAGACGCTAGACTTCTGAACCTGTGTGGCCAAGAGAGGATGGGACGACATATATAATTGTCTCTAAAAATAACTCTATCCCCGTTATCATAAAACATAGACTAAAGTTAGGATGGAAGATAGGAAGAAAGACAGAGTTAGCATTAATTGAAAACCATGACTAACTTTAGTCAGTGTTTTATAATAAGGGGGAGTATGTTTAAAATGCATTGTTAGCATTGGTGACCGGAACATCTAAATAGGCGAATTAAATCCTATTTTTTTTATATAAGCCTACACCATTAAAAGTCCCAGGTGCTTCTGCTGCAACTGACCTCTCTGCTCGGGAATTTTTGCAATTCAAAATGGCAGAATATTTTGCTGTGGCAGTCAATTATAGAAATATCAAGTAACCACAATCACATCTAGGAATAAGACTTCAGAAAGCTTTATTACAAAACGTAGATACTCTACAGGTAAATAATATTAAAATTGAAGCAGCAATATACACGAAGCATCAGCTAGATCGCGAACCGCTAATGTTATCCACAGCTCTATTTTCGCAAAGAAAACATTTCTGATTATCTTTGCGGGAAATAATTAATCTTAGCGCACATAATTATAAATGTGCAGTAGATTATAAGCAGAACTCGGTGCTGACATTACCCCGAAAAGCTCAAGTCAACTGGAGATTAAGTCCGCTGTGTTTTACGACTCCAGTGGTTAGTTGCATTTACCCCGCTTTACATACCTCGAGCATTATTATCGTAATTCTCAGTAAATTGTTGAGACAAAACTTATTGCTTACTGCATACTTCTAAGAATGCGTAGTATTATAATATATTCTTTTTAAAGGTTCAAAACTCCTGATTTCGAAAGATGAAATTTGTGATTGAACTTAGTGAAACAAAAATAAAAAAGAAACTTACATCACGCCTTTCAACCATACCCCTGGTATGCAGAGGTCACTTTTTCCCCTTGCTACTACTATAATAAAAAAGAAACAGACTCAATAAAATATTAAATCAGTATAATCAACCTTTCTTTATCGAATCTAACAGATGGATTTGTATCAATTTTCGCTTGCCCTGTTTCCAGGGAGTCTGCTATCGGCGCTATAATTTTACTAACAAAAATCGTAATATGCATATTTGGTTAGATTGCAACTATGAGACGAAATCTCCTAACATTCCGTGGATTCACCGTGCGGGTGGCGATCATAGTGTGACGTCCCGTCAGTGGCAGCACTTGGGACTTGTGACCCAAGTAGAAGTGTAGGTTTACGGGATCCCTTCACAACATGATGAGACAGAGAGACAAAAACTCTTAACCATGTAGGTTTACGTTTATTCTTAACTGCGTATAATTTATGTAACTCACAACAAAATATTCCATATCAAAACTGTGAAAATCACAAGTCAAAAAATTCAAGATGTTAATAACTTGCATGGTTTTATAATACAAACTGGCCACTTGATGTTTTTATATATCTCATGATTGGCCACTGTGTCTGTCAGCTTATGATTTTTTTAAGAAGTGATATACTGATACATTCATAGGGAAGGCGTGTAAATGTCCAGCAGTGGAGACATTTCGAGGGCTGCTGGTAAGGATGAAAATTGACAGAACATGGATGATGGTATTCTTTTGTTTTTTAAATCAACTCTTTGTAGGTCAACAGAAATGAGAAATGCTAAGACGATTGTATATTATAATAATGCTCTCTGCAACAATTCAACAACTTTATTGTGGTCGGTGGTACAAGTATGTAACTGTGATAAGAAGCATTAAAACTGATTTAAATTATGTTGTATTGTACGTGAGCGAAGTTAAGCAGATCATAATTGTTAATGAGGTGTGCCACTAAGCTGGCTAAGCTAAGCTAAGAAGAGAATTGGCAACAAGCGAAATTGTTTTAAATGCCTTAATCCGATTATCCAGGTGTAACATGCACCCACTCAGTAAGAATGTACTTGCCCGACAATTATTTTTATATAAACGTCAATCCAATGCCCATAAATAGACTTGAGGTAAACATCGGAAGCTTCGATTTTCGATGTACACCCAACATCACGTTAGACTATACAAAACTTATTTGCCAACCTTAACTGGTTTGGCGTAAAGGACAAAGTCGATTTAGAATATTTGAAATATTGTAGTGACCTGACCTGACCCCAGTTCCAACCTTTAATATTTAACATCTCCAATCGATTTGATATCGTAACGCACCTATTTAACGTAATGTGGAAAATTTATTGAGATAAAGTGACTGTTATTTGTTTATCAAAATTATATAAGTAGTATGTATGGCGAAGTAAAATACAATGTGGGATTGTATGGTAAGACAAATTGCTAATTACTTAAAGTCCTGATTGGCGGAATGACTTCGGCACCCGGATTAGGAAAGCCGCAACCAAGCCTAATAAGTGCATAATTTTTCTAATATATACTGTTCACGACGAACAAAAGAATAAAGACAATTTAGGTGTAATTTGGTATATTGGTGTAAATTGGTATTTTACAACTTGGTTCTATGGCGGAAGAAAATAGAAGAGTGAATACAAAACTGACTTTAAGTGAATGAAGGAAAATTGGGGGAATGAACGATATGACCGTATGACTGTAAACTGATTGGAAGATACGTCTGAATGGTGATATAATCTGTGGCGTAGACATATACACTTATTAGGCTTGGTTTCACACGTTTCACCTTATCTGAACGAGGCTAAAATGCTAAATATAACCTCTAGGAGACATCTTCACCTGGCTAGTTTATTATTTGATGTAATTAATTCCAAAACTCCAACATACCTATATTCAAAAATAAAAATATCACCGTTTCATAGCAGGTATGGAACCAGAACTACCAGAAGGTGTCTTTTGGAGGTTCATCCACATAAGACCACGGCATTCACCGGTAGATTCCGCTACCTAGCTACCAAGTGTTGGAACAATATACCACCTCCAATGAGACTAATTGCTTCCAAGTGCAGTTTTAAAAAGAAATTGAAATCTTTTCTTTTAGAAAAGCAATGTGTGGGTATACCACACGGGTACTCGGTAGCGGATTTTATTGTCTAGGTAAGTAAATCGTTTTCTGGTCGGGATCAGTCCATCAGACCTAGCATACGTGGAAGTGTACTCAGATTGCCGGAGTGAATTGGTATTTTCATTATTTATATTTCGGGAAGAATCAATTTATTAATTATTATATGACTAGTTTTTATTTAGTACCGGATATCTATGTAATTAATATATAATCATATTTATATGTACCTATTAGAATATTTGCTATATACATATATTTACTGAGTATATCTATTCATATCATGTAGTACTTATTTATTATTTCTTTCTATCCTCTTTTGGGTATAGCAGAATACCAGTGCTTTGCTTGAAAAGCAAAACCAGTCACTGAGCTATTGCCCTTTTGTATTTCTGCAGCACACATTTATTGCAATGGATTGCAAAATTATTTACTGCACTTATATAATTAAATTACTTGTTTAATTGTCGTGTATGTGTGTTGTTAAAACTATACAAATAAAGTTTCATTCATAATATATATTTTTTCGTAGTTTCGGTAAGTCGACATATGGAGTATACTAGCCTTATCGAAAATTAATTAATTTATCGAATATTATCTGGCAACTGGCAGTTCATAATAATAGGCAGGTTTTGATAAATTGCCATACGGAATGTGTGGGGTTTATTGAAAATTTATTGGACGTACTTAGTTAATCAAAAAAGGAACCACATAAAATACCAATTTATTAAGGGCAAATAACTATTATTTATCACAAAATAAACTAACTGTAGAAAAACAACCTTTCAATTGCCCAGCCCCAACCATTCTACAATATGACTAGCAAATATTATTAGACAGATGTTTATTTAATAGCAAAATTAACAAACTAATTATGTTTGGTTTGGAACCTTTCCGCTTTACCACGTCCAATTTAGGTTGAGAGCACGGCGGCTCTGAAAGCTCTTAAATCCTTTTTTAATTACATCGCTCTCATAAGCACGCCGCCCCTGATAGCCCTACGTAATTGAAGAGTCGACATCTGTCGATACCAACTCATCAGAGCTTGGTCACTGACCTCTATCCGTTAAATCACTGAATATGACGTGATCCCTATAAATTATGAAGCGCATAAATAACTGCCCAGCCCAATATTTGTGTTCGCAAATCTGATCTCATTTCAATATAAACAGCATAATTACATTAGCAGCCAACCGGTGAATATGTAATTGCGGTTAATTCCATACTTATGAACAGATTTAAACTGTGCGAAGCCGAAGGTCGCGTGGTGTACGTAGCTTAAACGAAAAGTATAGTTAGCTCTACCTACGTAGCTACGTAGCGGGCTGTGACGTCAGCAACCAACGTAACACCACACACCGCACACAATATCAGACATTCTATTAATCTTCTTGCGATACAACTAATGAAGCCATTATTTTTTACGCTGACATATTTTGATTTCATTGTGAGAGGCGACCGCAGTTTCACCTTAACAACGCTTCTGAATGACGAACTTTCGTCCGGGCTCTTAACCTGTTGTGCAAATAGCTGCGACAATTTATTATTTATGTGTCAAAATATGTTACTTTAAAATTGACACAATGCTTAATAAAATAAAACAAACTTTACACATTAATAATCTCGCAAAGGAAAACAGATCCAGGAAAAAAAAGAGAAATGACTAGAACTAAGAGGCGATATTTTCTTATTAATAATAATTATTAGTCATATTGTTAAAATAAGTAACTTCCAAGAAAATGTATTGTTTTCATGTAGGTACTGTTCCGTTAGTGACAATCTAAATAAATCGGATTTCAAGTAAAAGCCGATTAAGGCCCGAGTTCACCAACACGTAAAACAAGCGATTAAAAGTTAACCGTCTATTTTTGACATTTCTTCCATACTGTTATATGTCAAAAAGATCCGATTATATAATAATCGACTGTTTACCTGTTGGTGAACTCCAGCCTAAAATGAAATTAACTACAAAGAAAAGAGATCAGAAAATTTTCGAAACCCGGAACTGAACATTTTTCGAAATTTATCTGACCTCTATTGTTTTGGAATAATGTTTCTATCATTTATTTATTGTTAAAATTAAAATAACAGTGAATTCAATTGTTTTGTCTCATATTTTAACTGTGAGAATTAATAAATAACTGTCAACAGACCGTTATTATTTTATCATGTCTAACTTTCCAGTAAATATCAACGTTGTATTCTTATACTGATGGAGCGAAACTTCCATCAGCACTTATGTAATTAACTCTACTAACCCTACTCCATTAAGCGGAAAGTGGCTGTGATAACGCGCTTATAAAGGTAATATTTCAATTAAAACTAGCGCAATAATTCAAATGATTTTAGGAGGGCAGGTGTGTGTTGCTGGACAGCGGCGGGGTCACAGAAAATTGAAGTGCCTACCAAACATTTAATTAATAAATTTTATAATTAAATTAGCAAGCAGCTTGAAAAATCTTTATTTTATTGGAAAAATATAATGTTCTAAGTATGGACATAGTGTATAATTAGGACATTATATACATTCATGCCACATATAGTCAAGCGAGCTTAACTTTGGCAGACTGTTATGTTTTCATAGATTTTTCATGACAAATTCTTAGTTCAATAATGACACTGTGCATTAAGTTTTGGTTGTTTTCATCAACCGAAACTTACTTGATTGATTGCATCTCGACGTATATTCTGTGCAAATAAATTGATATAATGGTTTTATAATAATAAGTACTTAGTTATTAATTTTAAGAAGAGATATAATAGTACATTATGATACGAGTATGATACGTTGGTCATTACATACGAGGCATTATTGCAAGCGGTGTAATAACTGCCGCACTCAGAGACGTCAATTAACTTTAATGAGTACTTAGTGTCAAAAAAATTCATTGAAATCGAGACCATAGACACGGAAAGATTAGCGACGAGTTTTGAATTCTCAGTTTTTAACATTATGTACTCATTAACGTTATTTGACGTCTCTGCGTGCGACAGTAAGAGTCAATTTACGAGCAATTGTGTTGAAAAGTATCTAATGAGTGAAATTTTAAACAACTCCTTACATCAATAGCCTTTTAATGTCGCTACTGCTAGAGAATAAAGAGAAATTTGGTCAATATCACTTACCTCTATTAAACAAGTACGCTGGACTGAAGGTTGTCATCCAAAAAATAAAGCCAATTTGATTACCGCCATCTTGGGGGTGATGGCACTGGTTTACGAAGGGGAACGTCCACGGAACTAATATTAGAGATTCATTTGTAATGTCAAATACAAGCAACAAACGTCAAATTTAGTACCCTTACCGCTCGATGGGGCGCTTCAAATCGGCACAAGAAACATTTGTCATTTTAGTGGACGTATTCAGTCCAGCGTACCTTCTATGCTGGCCTGGGAGCGAACAAATAACATAGAATATGCCAGCCCCGACTCATCCCATGGGTGTTTTAAAAGTCGACTAAGGGAGATTGCCAGGTGTAGACCAATCCTTGGGGCACCCGAATGGTGGAGGGCAAACAACCAACAACAGCAGACCCAAAGAGGGAGTGTCAGGCAGGCGGCCGGCTGTAAAACCTAAGCCAAAACTTTGAGCAGTATGGATCGGAATGTTGTCATTCCAAACACTCTCTCCGTTCATCGGTCTCTCGACATGGTCCGTTCCGTCTCTTTTCTATACATTCATGCATCACTAGCAACTTTACGGTGTGATGGATGATATGAATCAAAAGGGATTGGATGGCTTGATGACGTCTGACCGATATGAATGGAAGAGGAAACATACTGCGCCGACCCCAGATAGACTGGGAACAGGGCAGGGAGAAGAAGAAGATTCAGTCCAGCGTATAATAGAAGTCAGTAGTCAATACCCACCACGCGGGGGTATTGACTACTGACTTCTTCTACAAAATAAACTAAATAAAAATCAATTATGTAAATATATTAATCGTATATGTAATCAAAATTTCGTATATATCCGTCATTTTGTATTTCCGTCTGCCATATTCATTTGTTTTAATCAAATCTGACAAGAAAATTAAGAATTTGGCACTGCTGTTAAAAAAAATGTTAAAAATTAAGTTTGCAAACTAATAAGAATAAAGGTCGTATGCTGCGTCAGTAAAATATATAAAGGTCGTATCGTGGTCAATATCAATGTAGTTAAATAAAATTGAGGTCTGAAAATCGTTAATCAAGAAGATAAGCGTCTTTGGTGAAAAATACTGCAATATTTTTTTCTTTCTTAGGTGATTACAACTTAATAGTTCCTTTATCTTGTATACAATATATTTATATGTAATATAATAATGTCAGTGATAGTAAAGTACTTTGGCAACCTTACTTTTTAATTAATTCGAAAACAAAAAATATTTGGGCTTTGGTACAAATCTTATGCAAAAGTTGCAGATATTCACAGCATAGGACACAAGATAGATTCTTGTGTCCAATTATGTGAATATCGACCGATCACGAAGCCTGTCTTTACTTGAGAAACTTAAATTTTATAGGATTTTCGATTTCTTCATCTAATCCCTTAAATTATATTTAAGAGTATGTATATATATTACAAATATTTTAATAAAGTGTCGATGCAGCTATTCAAATAATAATAAAATACGAGATTGCTACGGCGTAGCAATCTCGTAGTGACTTGAATAAGTTTATGAGAACTTCAAGTGTACTTTAATTACGAAATGAAACTTATATAATTACGATGTCTATCCAATTTACGAATTCTCTTTTATGTTAATCGTTATATAGATGATAATTATTATCACTAGACATAGATTAAATTTTGATGGAAATTTAATATTTATAGTAAGTACTAACCCCGACATATGTATAATACAGCCACCAAATTAACAGGGGAAACCCCTTATTAAAACTTGTGCCATATTGTATTCAATTCTAAGGTTGAGGGTAGACACAAATCTTCCCTCCGAGTACGGCGCTACCAGGCCGCCATTTGTGACTATAATTTTCAAAACAAAACTTCCGTTGCGTTTCCTCAATAAAACAGTGTTTGATTTTAAACCTTGTGGCGTTCTTTTTAATTAACATAGCAATTATTGTGTGTGCATAATGAGTGTGTGAGGACCGTCTACTACGTATTATCTGGCAACGGTCCCAGAGCCACTACGAAGCTTATAAAAGAGAACAACTATCTCATCCAGCGCCCGGCGCGTCGCACTGCCTACTCTACCCTCATGGGGCGCGCTAATCTCTTACGATAGCTCCAAAAAACCAAAATTCATGTATAACTTCTAATCACAAACCAGTTATTGGGACCAAGTGATAAGTGATACGGTAAGTTGTTTTACGTGCCAGTGTTGCCAGTAGAAGATTGTGACTTTACTGTGTGAAAACGGTGTACAGTGCTGCCCATCCAATGTGGATTGCTATCAGAAAAGGATGTTCTAGTGATAAGACGGATCGTCTTAACGCGAAGATGAAAATTATTCGTTACGAAATCTGCAGTTGCAGTGTGGAACGAGCGGCGGGAGCCAGTGTTACCAGAAGTAAAATGTGAACCGGTGAAGTCAGTGATACGTCTTTAATACTAATAATAAATAATAGAGATATCAAAGTGATAAGCCTCTAATTGGAGTTTGTTTGTATACAAGTGTCCGTATACATACTTTCGAACAATTAATACTAATTAAGGATTTAACTAATAAGCTTCTGGAAATACTGGTTCCCACAATAACCTAATACCAAATCACATTCCTTCGAGACAGAATGCAATGCAAATGCATTTAAGAAATATATACATTTTTTTTCTATTAAATTGAGTCAAAATTAATATTAGATTGTAGTAAAACATTGCTATTGATGTAACACGATGCACGACATACGTATCCTCGTCGCTTACGTCACTACTAAGAATAGCTCAGGGGTTCGGCTGCAGAAAGAAGCACTATCTGTTAGACCGTAGCATGCAGATGAAATTAATATTTTCTCAAAAGTATCTAGCTTATATAATAAACTCCCAATTTACTCTTTTCTCATAGAGTTCTATTAAAGTGCTCATAAACATGACCAGCCGGTAGTTTATAACTTAAACTGATTTATAATCTAATTAAAAGAAGCGTTTTAACCGTCGACTATACATGCAAGAAGTATCTTAATTTTCCTATTCAGCTACTGATGGTGTGTATATGTTGTTTATAATTAATTTGTGACATTCTAAAATAAGCTCTTTATAAATAATCGTAGTAGGTACGAAAAATAATAACCCACAACGTAACTAGTCTAGATATTCCGTGGCGCCATCTACCGAAGGCTAGTAGCTGATATTCAAAAACCACCGGGAAATGCCTCGAGACGTTACGCTGGGAACAAAGCCATAACCTTGAACAATATCAAGGGCTTGAAAGTATAAATAAATGAAATATTTTATGCGTAATTTAAAAGATTTTAACGTTCCCACTCATTTATTGTAAGGTTATTTTATCAAAATAGATTTTAGATTTCTTAAAAAAATCTGATCTTGACCTCTAACTAGTCTCCGAAAATATTGAATATAGGCCCTTTTAAAATCCCTTTGTAACTTCTTTTCATTGTCTGTCCTCTTTTAATTCTCGTTAAGATCACTTTAGTATAATATCATTCGTACAGAGACCAATTAGTTTAATTAATAGTTACTGTCTAAATAATATGCCTACTACATACATAAATCACGCCTATATCCACGAAGGGGTAGACAGAGGCGAACTAACACCCTTGTTTCGCCAATTAAGTTAGGTCCCATGTATCAATCCATAGGTGTCCAGCCATCTATCGAAATCGAATTATATCGGGCACGCAAAGGACAAATAGCATCAATGCCGAATTCCATAAGTTAAGGTGAAACGAAATAATTGGAGCACCTTGATTCTCCCCAGATTTGGCCGGCAGAGCGGCCCCCTATACGTGCCTATTAAATACCGCAAATCCCTTGCCGTCTCGCCAACGGTAACTGCCAAGGCAGACGATTACGACACACTCAACTACACTATAATTCTATTTCGATTATTGCCTTCGCCTGTTTATTTCTAGATGACGAATCGCCTTACCGATATATTATGCGTGTATTCGGCCTACAATCTAAGACTTGAGTACGTATAGATAGGTACACATATGCGTAATGGAGATCTCGTTACATTATCTTTGGAATTTTAAAAGCTTGTTTTATATTGTGCAACGCAGTCGGCACCTCAGATACTTCAGCAGCTTCCTTAAATTCTAACGTAGCATATAGGTGGAGAGCAAGCCCATTCGAAAAGCAATCTTAAGACAATGCGTAAAGGGTTACGTTGGAGCAAAATTTTAAGTCAAATGCTGTCCACAATACGCTGATTCTAGGATAGATTGAGGTTAGTTAGACGACGGTTAATTTCACGCGTCGAACAGTGACATTGTTTACTATACGAGTGCCATTATCATTACTTTGTTTGCCAAAAGCAACATTTCATTCACCGCGGGCAGAACATTAAAATATTACAATGTTGTGGTTTATGCAGAAAGTGTCTTAGAGCTACATGCACGCAACTAGATGCCAATAAAACTCCTCCCACGATTATCTAATCAACTTAAGGGCCTTGTATATGTGTTAAAATCAAGTATTCAACTTAGTGGCTACTGATTGGTCGTTATTATTATTGCATGTTGATATTATTCATTTATAAGACAACATGGATGGGTGACCAAAAATTTATTATCTCGAGTTCCTACGTGCTTCGGAAGGCACGTTAAGCCGTTGGTCCCGGCTGCATCTGCAGTCGTTAGTACCCACCAACCCGCACTGGGCCAGAGTTGTGGGTTATGGCCCAATCTCCCTTTATTCTTCCATCCATAGAGAAGGCCCGTGCCCCAGCAGTGAGGACATAAAAGGGCTGGTGAAGATGATGATAATGAAGACAACATAGATAATGCTTAATGTTTGACTATTAACAAAATAATGGTAATCAGATTTTCAAAATATTTAAACAATTTGTAATATCTATTAAGATCAATGTCGCAGTAGCTTAACAGTAGCTTGCCTAGTGGTTATGTTAACTAAAGAACGTTCGCTAATGTTGGTCATTGCATAGGTGACCAAAAATATTATCTCGAGTTCCTCCGTATGCCGTTGGCCCCGGCTGCATCTGCAGACGTTAATACCCATTAATCCGCATCTGAGGCAGCGCGATTGGTTATGTTTTGACACATTCTCCCTTTATTTCTCCATCCCCAAAGAAGGCCTATGAAAAAGCAGCGGATACATAATAGGAATGGTGATGATGATTAAACCATAACAGACTACATATTTCGAATTTTTTGGACACGTATGCGATTGGGCACATAAAAATTTCATCCAAATTGTTATTATACCTTAAAAAATACATTTTTCAGTTCTTTTTAACATTTTTTTTTTCAACATTATCTAAATGTTAGGAAAATTAAGCATCAAGTCTATAATTTTTCAAAAATTTTCCAACCCCAAGTATCTCTTTAACAATTTATTAAGGTATGGTTAATGATAATAATTCGATAATACAGAATGACGTTAAGAGTAACTAACATCAAACACTTCTTATTAATATGATCTTTGAATGTAAATAAATAAATCTAAGAGGTTATCTGTTTGTTTATTGGAGTTTGTTTACATTTAGAGCTTTCATTGCAAACCTGACATGAAACTTTTGGCTTTTTTATGGACACGTTTTAGTAGTAATAAGGTTATCATTTTAATTATGAATCTATTAAATTATGTTATTTTCAATAATCCCAGAGGCTGTTTGATTAGTTGTATAAGTTGCATTCAGTGAAATTAGCAAAAGTTTTCAATTTATAAGTAATTTGGTTATAGTTAGAGTTAATTCAATAGGTAAATGACCACAAAAAAACTAACGTTCTATGCTTTGTATTTATTTAATTACTTATACAATGAATAATTAAGAATAGCGTTTATAATCTTCTTTCTAATCACCAATTGGTGATTAGGCTTAAGAACCCACTTGTAATTTTAAAAATTGTATCGAAGCTATCATCGTTTACAAAATTGATTGGCGAATACAAATTGCTCTCTCTGCGATTGTGGATACAAAGCTACTTACAAACTCACAAAACGGTTAATATTAGAAATGTCTTAACGAACATTACCCGTTTCATTGACTTCTTAATACGTTCTGGCAACACAATAACACTTTACCGCTATTGCCATAACAATGCTATAACTCTCCCATCATAATGCCTTATCACAAAGTACGGTTTGTTGTTGCCGAGTCTAATTTCAGATCAAAAACTCGGCGTAAACCGGTAAAATTGTTTATGTGGCTGCAGCAGCACAATCGTTTACGTTGTTTTCGAAAATCGGATGTGCGAACCTAACGAGGCCCCAATGTGACAGCACATTCATGGTCAAAGACAGTGTCACATTTTTCATTAGGTTCTATGTATATTATCTACGGGCGGCAGCATTCCTCTTATACCACTTAGCAATAGCAGTGTACTGCGACTTTTGTGCCCGATAAATGGCTCGCCACCTATTACATGGGACCTGACATATTTGGCGAAACGTGGGCTCGAAAGTTCACCGCTGCCTACCCTTTCGGGGATATAGGCGTGATTTATGTATATATGTATGTCTATGTTCATTGTGTTTAGTTGGTTAGCCTTGGAATAAATAAATAAACAAATCATTGCAAGAGGGCTTATGGGACGCAGAATTGCAGTAACAAATCTCTTTGGATCATCCAAAGAGATTTGTTACTGCAATCAGCAAAAAAAATCATCCCAAAAGGAAATATTTCCATTGTATCCATCCATTATTGATCTTCTTCTCCCTGCCCTGTTCCCAGTCTATCTGGGGTCAGCGCAGTATGTTTCCTCTTCCATTCATATCGGTCAGACGTCATCAAGCCATCCACTCCCTTTTGATTCATATCATCATCATCACACCGTAAAGGTGCTAGTTATGAATGAATGTATAGAAAAGAGACGGAACGGACCATGTCGAGAGACCGATGAACGGAGAGAGTGATTGGAATGACAACATTCCAATCCATACTGCTCAGTTTTAGCTTAGGTTTTGCAGCCGGCCGCCTGCCTGACACTAACCAATATTGATAAAAAATTAAATAGCAAACAAAAACTAAATGAGGACGCAGAGACTTTTGACCAAGCACCTCTCACAAAATGTTATCTACTATTTGATCTTATTGGTATGAATCAATAAATAAAACAAACCAAAATATCGAATATTCCCCGAAATTGTATTAACTTTTTAAGAATATATTGCTTTTAGGTGAACTAAGAAAATTTCGTAATAACAGATACTAACTTATATTAAATGTATCTATGCCGTTCATAAAAGTTATTTTTTTCACTTCTAAAGCGATTTGGAAAAAAAGGCCGACATTCCAATTCCTGGGAGAGAAATAACGAGAAAGTCCTGCTTTCTTCCGATTTAATATTTGGGTAATGATTTAAAGTAAATACCAGGGACCTTTATGTTTGTTATCGGATTTTTAATTCATTTTGACAAATTTTGACTTGTCAATAATTATTAACAAGTCAAGCTATTTTTAACATATTAACTGCCGCACTCAGAGACGTCAATTAACTTTAATGAGTATTTAATGTCAAAAAAATTCATTTGAATTTACACCTTAGACCCGCAAGAATAACATCCAGTTTTGAATTGTAATTTTTTGACATTAGGTACTAATTATCGTGAATTGACGTCTCTGAGTGCGGCAGTTAGTCCCTGCTTCTTTAATTTAATGATTATAATGTAAAATAAATCTCGGATTAGAAATCAATTTCATCTTCTTCGTCTGGACAAAAAACATGTGCATGCATATCAGCTGCTCACGTGCCTGTCCATCGCATGTCACTCAGTCTAAAAAGTTAGACATTGGTGTAAATTGCGTAAAATTTGTCTAAAACAAATTTTGTGCTTAGATTTGAATTATTTACTTACCCAAATAAGTTTATTCAAACTTTTTCGTGACGGTAATATTCTTAATATCTACCATAAGTAATTACCAACACATATTATTGTTAACCAATATATGGATGGATTACACCTTCTTATTATTAATGCCTGTGTAAAATAAACAATTATAGACACATGGACTAAGATCGAATTACTAACAAAAACTTTAATTTCTTCAAAAATTTTGGATCTAGATTTTACAAAATAAAAACTAAATTCAATGGTATATCGTGAATTTGTGCAAAAATAAGTTTTGATTTTGTTTTTTTTCTGGATATTTAATAATAAGCAGGTACCTACCAAAAGTGTCTGATCAGTGATCTGTTCTTGCAGATCAAGCTCAAGCGAATGATCCGGATAAAGCCGGTTTTACGTGATTGCCGGATAGTGGTTCAAAAGATCTCTTCACGTTACGACGCGACGTTACCTACTCTTCAAATTCGCTATTTAATTCATATGTTAAAAATCTTACAAACTATTGAGAAAAAGTTAAATTCATTTCAACCTATTTTACCTTACCATGTTTACAAATTTAAAAAGTGCGGCAAATTAGTCCTAACTAAGTCAAAAAGACCAAGCTATGTTGCATGAATAACATTTTAGCGTAGTGCAGGATAGAAATGGGTAGTGGTCAAGACAGAGATATTGGAACCTTTTGAAAATCGGCAAAATGCTAAAATATCGGTGTCATAGCAGTAAAATACACAAACTTATAAACTCTGCCTGGTCAAGTGGTTATGCCACCGGAATTAAAATCCCGAGGTCCCGTAGATGGGTTCCAGGTGAAGCTCGATTCCATCTTCGGCCCTTATCGTCACTTTCCATTAGGTGTCCCTGTCTAGCATAAAAAAAACTCGATTCCGAAGAAACAATTGCGAGTTTTTACAAATATTTTGCTGTATTTAAAATTTATTATTAATATCACCCAGATTCAAAAGGCACAAAAAAAAGGAAGTAGGTATGTTGCAATTTTTTTTTACTTGCATAATCAAGCCAATTTAGCCCCAAAGAGGTTGGCAGAGGTGTACGGTAGGCTATGTTACGGCTCATCCGGACAGTCCAGGCACATAAATGGCAGTATTTCTAGGTAGAGTTGTGAGAACGCAAAAAGAGTTGGTTTTCCAATTGTATTTTGATTAGCCGTCACCACACGACGTAATAAATAATATCAAAAAATTCCGTTTAACCTAATCACTACAGAAAACATTTATCCTACGTAGTGTCTCTATAGACTTATGTGGATTGTGAAGTGCTGATACGCGGCACGAGTAATGCCTACATTGCCTGCATTTCCTTTTTGAATACTTATCTCGAGCGATAACGTTTTCACTCCTCTAAATCTTTACCAAATGAGGAATTTTGGTCTTTTTAGATTCAGTTTATCGTAAGACAGACTTACTGCACGTTTCTTTATATTATTCAGTTATGTTAAATAAAAAAATATATAAAATGCTCGAGGAAGTTTTTATGTCAAAACTATAGATATTTCGATGCTATGTAACAACTTTCATCGTAAGCAATTATTCGTAAAAATAAGAACGTACGAACCTAGTTATATATTATATTTACAACATATCTAAAAATTATCAAAATTGGACTATGTTTACGTGGTGAAAAATATTATTTTTTACTCAAATATACAGCTTCTCAATCCTCATAAGTAGGTAATTGCCAACTGTAAAGAAGAAGTAATTATCTCGAACACAAATGGCTTTGGTGGTATAGTGACCTTTTAAGCATCTGTAAGGTCAAGGTAGAAATTCCACTAACGGTACCGTAGGTATATTTTATACTATTTTGCTCTCTTTTTGAGCTGTGCTTACCTAAAACCTACCTGGTACTCCAAAAAAGTCCAATGCTTACACAGTTTTGCAATATTATGGTCTCAAACCAAACAAAAAGCACCGGCAAGCTTTGCATATGAGTTTAAAACTCGGGAGCTCGACCCGGGCAGCGGCCGCTATAAAAAGATCATCATAGGACGGCGGGCGCGCGACATGCAACCCTGGAAAGCGCCTCGGCAGTGCCATCGAGTACTGTTGCCAAAATAATTAAAGAAATCTCAGTCAGTATCCCTCCACCGCGCCCGCGCCGCTCTAAAATCGTCGCTCTTCGCCCGGGAGTCGCTACTCGGGGCGCGGAGGGAAAACATCTCCCGCGCCACTCTTATTCCTTCTTTCCTTCCCGACGCTGTCGAAAAAAAATATTTCAGTAAGTTCCCAAACCCACCCTTGCAAATCGGATAGGCTGTGAATGTGACGAATTCAAGTGTAAAATTTAGTGGTTTAAGTTTGTGGATGTTCACAAGTGCTAAGTGTTACATAATCGCGAAACAAAATTCAAAATTTTAAAAATACCGCAATTTACGGGCGCCTACGGAACGAAAATAGCATTTCGTCACGTGGTCCAATCTCAACCTATAGCAGCGTTCCACATTCATTATGTGAAGTTAAATCATAATTTATTAGTTTTACACTTTTTGATCTCAAAGTTTATCCTTAATTCTACAATTCAATTATTCTTTTATTAATACTGGTATTTTATAAAGTATATAAAATATTTTATTAGATAAAAGATACTCGTTTGAGAATAATAATTTCGCTCCAGCATTTGTAGATGGCGCCACAAGAGATATCATTTTCCCTGTCTGTCAGTTTACGAAAAAATGACGGCTAGATTGGATACGTGTTCGTGTGGTTTATGATATTTACGATAAAAAAGTATTAACTTAGTACTAACATTTGTTGGGACTCAAGAAATATTAATCGGACTTTGTGAATTAAGTGTTTACTTAAATTATTTAGACAATACTTTCTCATGTATTAAATAACTTCTTGGTGAGTGTTAGTGATATTCTCAGTGATGAAACGGGCCCTGCCGTTTAGGAAATTGCTAGTTATCTAATTATAAAGTACTTGTTCATAGATTTCCATGTTAAAATAGATCTACAGATTAACAATTTCAATTATTTAGGCTAAAAATTTAAAATAATACAAAAGCTTCGCCAGGTCCCGATGGTGTCTGTCAGTCTCATACGTTTTGTGATCGAGAAACTTCCCAATTTTAATGTTATTAAATAAGCGTCCTATTAAGGTGCTAAATCAATGATATAGGTCACAGATTCTATTGTTTTTATAATACCTAATAGACATAACCTCAAATTTATCTTGTATAGAATGATGACTCGTCATTTCTAACCTATTCTCTTCTTGTCTTTTAGAACTGACGGCAACGTAGTAATTCCACCATGGAGGACGCTCACTCGCAATCCGTGGACGAAGTTTTAGGCTATTTTGGTACAGACCCAGATAAAGGCCTTAGTCCAGACCAAGTGAAAAGGAACCAAGACAAATATGGGCCAAATGGTAAGTTATTCTTTATTTTTTAATTATCTGCCATTTTTATTTTAAAAAGGGATAAAATAGTCAGAGCATTAGGAAATCGGTCTAAAAATATTATTGTTTGGTGTCTCACAAATAATAAATAAGGTTATGTATTTTGATTTTTCATTTCAATCATTTACATGGTGATGTTTTTTTTTTCAAGAAAAACTAGTCTCATATAAACAACTTTATTTTGAACTTATAATTATTTATTAGTTTATTTCTTTAGGACTCATTCAGAAATAATAAATTCATTTGTGGCTGTATATTATTGACAAAATTTAAATATTTTTATTAAGTACATCTTCGTTTTAAATTAACTTTTACTTAAGAATAATTTGTGTTCTTAATAAAGTCAACATTTAACCAAAATCTAAATTTTTTCATTACATATTTATTACTTAAAATATTTAATATCTACAACTGTCTTTTAATATCTAAAACTGTCATAACATTTAAGGGGTATTTCTTAGATATATGTAAGCCTCGTTGAAAACTTTGTAAGTGATTCTGATTAATAAAATTTCAATACAAGAGTTACAGTCCTCCGCAGCAATATCTTCGTAATTCTAAGCCATTTATTGTTAGATGCTGGGCTATCAGTCAGGGTTACTTGAAGCTCTGCCAGCTGGAAATAGTTGACCATGAATCATTCAGTGTTGACAACAGACTTTAAAAATAGCGAGTATGCCAGAGTGACATTGCTTCAAACTAAGATACTAGGTGATATAAAAATAAAAATCTCATTAGCCAAATGTGCTATATTTTTCATAGCAATAAAAAGATGCTGTAAATTTATACACTGTCCCAAGTGATTGTCAATGTCTTAAATTTAATGGGTTGTAAATTTTCCTAGTTAATTTGCAAGAGCACTTTAAAATTGGCATCGGTTATCTGTTTAGAAAGAAGACGGACTATAAATCTGTTCAATGTACCCTGACTAACTTTGCTATAAACTCAAATAATAATATAAATATACTAGTAAAAAAATTTACATAATAATCTATTTTATAAAAAATTGGAGGTTTGCCTAGTTATTTTCTCTCTACCTTATGTTGTAATGTTAGAACACATACTGTGGCTGAACTATAACACAAATACCAATAAGTCGCCTAGCCATAGGCGACTTATTGGTATTTGTGTCTTGCTCATGTCATAGTCAATTATTTATATGTAGCTACATAATTTTGAGTTTATACACTAACCCCCGAATACAGAAACGCTATTCAAAGTTAAGTCCCGCTTAACATTTAAGTATTGTCAAAATTGACGTTTTTCTATACAAATTCTGACAGGTAGTGTCCACTTAACTTTTTAAGCAGTCCCCTAAATTTGAGTAGCGTTTCTGTATTCGGGGGTAATTGCCTTTAAAATAATATTAACAGATCTATTCAAGAATAATTATAAAAAAGGTACATGACTTCCTATCATTGTTTGCATGAATTACTAAATATTTAATAAACAATATTTGAAGGGATTCCTGCATAAATAACCAGAGGGCTGTCAATGAACTTTTCTGATAGCACAGCCGTCTTAAACCACAGACAAGAAAGAATTATCTTATCTTGATTAAAGTATGCTGTTTGTACAGAATTAAAACAATAGACTGTAACCAAGATAAGTGCTCCACAATGTAACTTTTAATTAGCTTTGACTCCTAAAACATGTTTATCTGTAGTTAAACAAGACTCCTAACTACTGCTAGATTTTGTTTTTATAATCTTTTTTATTTCAATTGGTTTAATCAATACTATCTGTATAAAACTGTTTTTAAATATATGAATTTCAAGCTTAACTACCTATATTGGCATAATCTTAATGTCTGTTAACAATTACTATTGCCAATTTACAAGGTTCAAATGTGATCTGAATAAAATAAAATAAATCGTAAAAGACAGCATGCATTTTAAATCAAATTAACACAAGTTAAAAGAGATCGTTCCAAAATTGTCGTATTGTGACTCCCAAAGACATTGTCAATAGTTTTCGATGAAAAGTCGGCACATGAGAAAAATCATAATGAGGAAAAAAAATGATAATTATAAAAAAAACAATAGGTACCTACGTCATAATCATTAAAATCATGTACAGCGTACGATGGGCGGTCCATGTGCGTGGATTGTTTATTTATAGTGCGGGAGTGAGGGCGGGCGGAGTCTGGTGGTGCGTGTACTCGAGCACAGGACCTCTCAGGCGTGACAATTCCCCGCCGGCCAACCCCCCACTTATAGCCAGCGATATCATGCATCATGCACGGCTTGATCTTACGCTGCTAACTACGTACACTCGACAGCACGTCTGTACCAACAAAACTCATCATCTTCCTGCCCTGTTTGTCTGCCTTCGTAGCATGAGACGTGGAGAAAATCTCCTCGGGGAAAATATTTTCCTCGCTCTAAATCCCGAAACAAAACACTGTCAGGTGGTGGCGAGAGATTTTGTCTATGTCCCGTGCTAGGCCTTCTGGGGCTAATTGTTCCATTATCGTCGATCATCATTTATGCCGTTTACCCCCTTTTGAGTCGTATCATCCATCACACCGGAAAGATGCTAGAGATGTATGATGGCCTTTCAAAATGATGAATGTTGAATGACAGACGAACAGAAAGAGTGATTGCGATAAGAACATCCAAGCTCCTCAATGTTTTGGATTAGATTTTACAGCCGGCCGCCTTCTTTCACTAACCCCCTTTGGTTATCTCTCATGCCCGTACAACAAAACTGTCCAAGTCTTCAATTAATTACTTACCTCGCATCTTTCACATAGTGCACAATAATTGATTGCGAAAATCTAAATGTTTGTGGTAACCTGAAACGCTGTTACTCATTGATCTTATCATTGAAATTGACACTGCTACATCAAAATGCTTCTAGTGATTATCGTAGCTTTCAATGTCACTCAATAATTGGTATACCTGTTATAATGTTGTCTTGAGTTTTAATAACAATATAAAACCCCTTCAATACCCAAAATTTGAGCAGTATGGATTGGTTGTAATCCCAATCACTATCGATTTTAATACTCTTCTAATGAATGACTAATATAAATATGAAAGCATACATTAAAAATAGTGCTACCAAAACGAATAGGTACGCCGTTTACGAGTTCCTATATATGTTATATATGATAAGGCGACACAGTTTGCACGGTTGCATGTAGTGCTACGCCTGTTGACTATATGGCCGCACCAACGAAACGTATACGTCTTTGTTTGAAAACAAACGCTATTGGGGCAAACGTCTCAATTAACGAACTGAACAAATTTATTACAGATGTTTAATAATAAATAAACCTAAACAAAATAATAACTAAGTATAACCCGCCCGTTTAGTTCGACATTATAAATCGTGTAATCGAAAAAAAATACTGTCATACATATCACATCACCAAATTGACAGTTGAAAGTTAATAATTTTATTTTCTATCAACATAGTTAACCTAAGCAATTAAATGTCAAGTGTTAAATTTCGTCTGTCTCTGATAGATTTATACGACCGACAAACGAATAAGAGTTGGGACAGTTATCGATACATACAATTTATTAACGAGGCATAATCAACTGCGACTAAAAATCCGTTTAGGACGGCTCAGTGGTGACAATAATACTTATAATGAAACAATATATTAACTGCGTATTTCGTGACGTGAATTAGATTTGGCTTCCCGCTTTTTTATAATATAATCAATATTCATAAGCTTTATAACAAAACTACATAGTACCCAATAGTACCCATGTACCTAAGTGGAGTAAAAAATACAGCCGGTAACTTTGCATAATTTTACACTAATAAGTTTGTTATAAAACTTGTAACTTCATTTCCATATATGATTGTTATCGTCATTACCAGTCGTTTAATGGCCCCCACTACTGGCGCACAGGCCTTCCCTATCCATGGAAGGATATAGAGATAATGGGCCATAAAGCACCACGCTGGCCAAGTGCGGATTAGTTGGTATTAACAACTGCAGATCCAGTCGGGACCAACGGCTTAACGTGCCATCCGCAGCACAGAGGCACTAGCGAACATTGCATTATCCTTATATTCTACCATCCATAGTGAAGTGTTGTGCCCCAGCAATCGGACATTAAAGGGCTGGTGATGATGATCAGCTTTTGTTAAAACAATTGCAACTTCCTTTTCATAAAAGATTGTCCTAAGACTGTTTACCTTATTAGACGAGAATACACGAATTATTGTATTTTGTTTATATTGGCCAATGTATCTAAATGCTTCGATGTTTTCTCAAAATTGACACCTGTGGAACTGTTGTCTGTGGTGAGCGCGGTGCATCGTGGTGCTAATCGCGCACGAAATCTAAATGCTGAGTGCTGGCGCCGCTGCATACCCTGGTTAATGCAGTTTGTTACGAAAGTGCTTCTACGAGTTTATTTTAGATCACCCATATTGCTGGCAAATGCAGGTCGTGCTATATCGCTCCAACTGCCACCCGATCAACTATTATGCAGATCAAATATCTCTTGTTAATTTTAAATTGCTCAGCATTGCTCTCGTCAGCGCAAATTATTGCATTCCGTGACACATGCATGATATGCGCACGGCCTAATTCATTTGTCACATACTTACTTTAGTTTTTAGCCTCTCGCGCCTATATAACAGCTACGTGTTGATCTAATTCTAAACTAAACTATTCGCTCAATAATTACAACATTATCTCAGTTTTGCTTTAATAATTGTCACAATATAATATTCAAAATAAAATTCGTCGTCGATAGCTGGAGAAAGTATCAATGGCCAGCTTCTTGCATTGTCAATTTTTAAACACTTTTATTTTGTAAACTGATGGCCTTGTTGACGTCAAAACGGGACTTGGTCGTCTATATACTTTCACAAAAGAGGCATAGTCTTTTTATGAATACAGTTATTTGTATCGATGTTGCCGCGTGGCGACGGCAGAGCACAATACAGTTTCCACCACCATCGTTACGTTCCACCTTCCACATACCGTGGTGTCGTATAGGCGACTAAAGTCAGTTTTCCGGGCCTGTGCATAGTTTAACTTGGACTCCTCGCGCGGGACTGAGTACAACAGCAGCAATAAAACCCCTTTCAAACCCCAGAGCAGAATGACTAAATGACAGAAATCATACTGCACCGACCCCATACATTATTTGGTCTATTATTGTTAATACAGTATATTGTATTGTTTGTCTAGTTTCCATAACACATGCGCTTAAGCTTCTTACTTTGGCCTAGATGATAAGTGTGAATGTCACAAAAATATTATTGTTATTCAATTATCATTCTGGAAAACGGTAGAGCTATTCTGTTCAAATTTCTAAATGTACAATAGATTTATGTCAAACTCGCTTCTCAAATACAAGGGAGTTCAACTCAAAATTGCATCCTGCAACAGTAGCTGTTATTGTCATTAGTTTAAAACACAATGTTTCTACTAAGTATTTTGGAGTTACGTTTTGCTTGTATTACATTAGCGATTTTGTATTCATGTTAAAACTGCCCCTTTCTTCGTAATAGAAATTTGACAGAACGCATGACGGCTTAATTGTTTGATTCGAGGTTAAACGATTCGCTAGTTACAAGTCTAAACGAGACAATTGAAGTCAAGGCCACCGGCAGCCACCTGTATGTAGCATTCTTCATCCAACTAAGTCTGCTATTGCAATTGTGTTATAACGGGTCAAGAATTGACGCCACGACTGTTGATTTTATAATCTTTGTGGGCTGTCCAATGATAAAACTTTGAAATTGAGCCTTTTGCTCTAGAATTTTGTGTTTAAATTAAGTGACAGGTTCTATAGGTAGTGGTCGCCCTAATACCAATCGTGTTTCTACTATCAGCATCCAACAACAAATCAATATTTAATGTAATTACTAGATCAAAAATAGTAGGCTTTTGTACTGTAGAGTCTGTGAAACTAGTCTATAGTTTGACGAATATCACTGATGGATCTAATAACTTCATTAAATCAGTACCTCTCACGTCCATTGTTTTAAATGTAATTTCATAGCGGTTATAAATGGTCACTGTAATAATTATAAAGCACAACAGTGTGTATTGTTCTGCGACATAGGCGGCAAGGGTCACTTCCATATTGTACATTCGGATATTAGCGAACGCGACTTCCCGATGATGGTGTCTATGTGATTGTCGCGATGCTGCCGATCGATTGCGTTGATCGTCGGCGATTTCGCGGGCGTGCACAGATACTCTCGCGGCTGCGTTATCGATGCGTTGACTAATTGCTTACATTAGTCACGGCCAGGCTGGCACTCGGGCCGCGTACGCAAATAGAGTCGGCACAAAGATTGACTTAGTGCACGTTGCCTGCGCACGCCGCCCCGCCAAGACGCTGTACCCCACGCGGATTCCTAACGAGATAAAGATACATACATACGTAACAAAACCACGCCTATTTGTCCCCCGAACGGGTAGGCAGAGGTGCGTTGACACCCATGTTTCGCCAATTATGTTAGGTCTCAGAGTAAATCGCAATAAGAGGAACACTGCTGCCAATTACTCATCGCCGTCTTAACCCTTAGTACGACACCCGCGGGAAAGATTGGGGTTGGTGTGGTGACAATTTATATTCTGCTCTGTCGTCACCATCTGCAGCAAAGATAATATAGATTATGCGGCGTCTATCGTCACTGGCACAATTAGACCCGGAACGTTAGCATTCGTAATATTACGTCAAAGCCGCGCACGTAGTGAGGTCATTGTACAGGTCACGCCACCGGCGACGTGGCCCAATGACCGTCCACCAAGGCGGCACATCATACTTAGAACTCATCCAAATATTACCTCCTTAAAACCCCCAGAATCAAACACGTAGTTTACTCACAAAGTAAAGGCCCGTGCGTCAATAAACGCATGAGGAAACATTATCTGCAATCAACTGTGTATCTTGTTTATTAGCAACACATTTTTATAATCAGTTGTTTTCATTTGGAACTTTATGCGCTCTATTGTTGAACGGACGTTGTCACGATCTATATTTATGCATTCATATAATATAATATAATGACAATGAATACCGTTGTTATCGGCATTATTAGAATGCCTACAACAATTAAAACTAAATCTGGCGATAGAGCGAGCGGTGATTATTTGCGATCGCGGCGCTGTTATCAGTGCCGCTTAACAGGTTTAACATATACAACTAAAACCCGTTTAGCGTTGGTGATAACGTAGCTCGCCGTGAGATTGTAGCCGGCTGGGTGAGCTAGCTCGTGGCAATGACGTCACCAGCGGGTCCAGCGCTATTCGCGAGCCAGCGGTGCGGCGGGCCCGCGGCTACCCGCCATCGCCTAATGTATTTATGTACGATCGTAACTGCCCAGATAGATCGCATGCCTGCTCTGACTGTTTTATCGTCCGTTATATTTACCCCTTTGATGTTTTGTTCGCTCTACAACTCTATTTATGGTTTTTTTTCTTCTCTTTGCAGAACTGCCTGCGGAAGAAGGTAAGCACTGGTGCTACGGGCGCCGGCTAAGTATCTCTCGAACCAACATGCCTACACACAAATGTAGATCTTAAAATCTCCAGAAGGTTTCTAAGGTCGCATTTAAGTAATACATACCTAATTAATGAGATTTGTGGTCTACAGAAATTATATTAATATCTAATAACTAAGTAGATAATTGGGCTATTATAGCTGCCACAAATATTAATAACAAGCTATGCCCATTTCGAATAAAAATTGCTAATGATTTAGGATTTATTATAATGGAAACAGGTGGCCAAAAAATAAATAGGCCACCATTGACCCCATTGTTGTAACTATGTTTGGAAATAAAGACTTATAATAATTTATTAACCTTTATTGGAATGCTTTCTCAATTTATGAATTATTGATTTTACATTATAACATGATAAGCAACGTAATGAGTAAATTCCATCAGTTTAATTGACATCAATTAAGGGCAATTTCCAATATCACCTGTTCCACCAAATAACACTTAAATTAATGAATGGTGAGAAAGTTACGAAATAACTCTCTTAAATTAGAATCTCAATTAGAATAAATATAAAAAAAATAACATTTAGACCGCAATGTTTTCTTACAGGCAAAAGTATATGGCAGTTAGTCCTGGAACAATTCGATGACCTCTTAGTCAAGATTTTGCTGCTAGCCGCTATTATTTCTTTCGTGAGTATTATATTCAAGATACGTTAGTGGTTTGAAAATGTAATTTTAACTGAAGATTCTTATCTGACTTCCTTTTATTTTTCAGGTTTTAGCTTTATTTGAAGAACACGAGGATGCTTTCTCAGCATTTGTCGAACCCTTCGTTATTTTATTAATTCTTATTGCTAACGCTGTAGTAGGAGTATGGCAGGAAAGAAACGCCGAATCCGCCATCGAAGCTTTAAAAGAATACGAACCCGAAATGGGTAAAGTGGTAAGAGGGGACAAATCTGGCGTCCAAAAAATTAGAGCGAAAGAAATTGTGCCCGGCGACATCGTGGAGGTGTCCGTCGGTGACAAGATTCCCGCTGATATCCGCCTAATCAAAATTTACTCTACCACAATTCGTATCGACCAGTCCATCCTGACTGGTGAGTCCGTTTCTGTCATAAAGCACACGGACGCCATTCCCGACCCCCGCGCTGTGAACCAGGACAAAAAGAACATCCTCTTCTCCGGTACCAACGTCGCCGCCGGCAAAGCCCGCGGAATCGTCATCGGCACCGGCCTGAGGACTGCCATTGGTAAAATCCGTACCGAAATGTCTGAGACAGAGGAGATTAAGACACCCCTGCAACAAAAACTCGATGAATTCGGTGAGCAGCTGTCTAAGGTCATCTCTGTCATCTGCGTTGCCGTATGGGCCATCAACATCGGACATTTCAACGACCCCGCTCATGGTGGAAGCTGGATCAAGGGCGCCGTATACTACTTCAAGATTGCCGTTGCTCTGGCCGTCGCCGCTATTCCCGAAGGTCTGCCCGCTGTAATTACCACTTGTCTCGCCCTGGGTACCAGGAGAATGGCTAAGAAGAACGCTATTGTTAGGTCTCTCCCGTCTGTAGAAACCCTTGGTTGCACATCTGTCATTTGCTCCGACAAGACTGGCACACTCACCACCAACCAAATGTCTGTCTCCCGTATGTTTATCTTCGAGAAAATTGAGGGTGGCGACAGCAGCTTCTTGGAATTCGAAATCACCGGCTCCACATACGAACCCATCGGCGATGTGTATCTGAAAGGACAGAAGGTTAAGGCTGGCGAATTCGATGCCCTCCACGAATTAGGCACCATCTGTGTTATGTGCAATGACTCCGCTATTGACTTCAACGAATTCAAGCAAGCCTTCGAGAAGGTCGGCGAGGCCACCGAGACTGCCCTTATCGTTCTTGCTGAGAAGATGAACCCCTTCAATGTTCCCAAGACTGGACTCGACCGCCGCTCCACCGCTATCGTTGTGCGCCAAGAGATCGAGACTAAGTGGAAGAAAGAATTCACCCTGGAGTTCTCTCGTGACAGGAAATCTATGTCGTCTTACTGCACACCCCTCAAGCCCTCCCGCCTTGGCACTGGACCTAAACTCTTCGTCAAGGGCGCGCCTGAAGGCGTGTTGGACCGTTGCAGCCATGCCCGTGTCGGTACAAGCAAGGTGGCTCTTAACTCTACTCTCAAGAACCGCATTCTGGAACTGACCCGCCAATACGGTACTGGTCGCGACACCCTGCGTTGCTTGGCCCTGGCTACCGCTGACAACCCCCTGAAGCCTGAAGAAATGGACCTTGGAGACTCGACCAAATTCTACACCTACGAAGTCAACCTCACCTTCATTGGTGTCGTGGGCATGTTGGACCCTCCCCGCAAGGAAGTTTTCGACTCTATTGTACGTTGCCGCGCCGCTGGTATTCGCGTAATCGTCATCACTGGTGACAACAAGGCCACAGCTGAGGCTATCTGCAGGTATGTTGTACTGACATTTTATTTCCTAACGTGCAATATTTATAGTGTTTTTTTTTTTACTTGGGACGCTATGAGTAAATTCGAAACCGTGATATGGAAGGCTACACAACAGTCAATTTGTTTATAAAAGCATCCAATGGTTCCTAGGTACTGACGTCCTAGTTGACAGACGAGGACGAGGGTTCGATTCCCGCATCATCATTTTCTTTGTAGTAATAATTTTTGGAAAATTTCTGACCTCTCTTTCACTCCCCTATTCTCCCTTGAACACGCAGGTTTTCGATGTCTAGCTTCTTGACTACTCGTAAATGTCTTGTACACACCAGATATGAATAATGCTAGAAACACATTTTTAAAAAACGACGCGACCCGATTTGTTGAGTCGAATCAAATGTATTTTCCATGACCAGAAACACATATGAACATCCGACGCGACGCCGGACTGTTCGGTGTGGTGACACGTGGAGTTGCGTCGCGTTTCAAAAATGTGTATAGAGGCGATAGGCGAATTTTTATTTTGTGTCATTGACGAATAAATTTTTTCAGGCGCATCGGCGTGTTCGGCGAAGACGAGGACACCACCGGAAAGTCCTACTCCGGTCGCGAGTTCGACGACCTGGCCGTGTCCGAGCAGCGCGCCGCCTGCGCCCGCGCCCGTCTCTTCTCCCGTGTGGAGCCCGCTCACAAGTCCAAGATTGTCGAGTTCCTGCAGAGCATGAACGAGATTTCCGCTATGGTGAGTCGCAGTTTTGTACTGAGTTAAATGATAAATAAATATTTTTACACTCACACCTTTCGTCTCGCCCAAAGTAAGTAGCCTAAGCACTTGTGTGGATACTAGATGACGGACATGTTTTAATATAATTATGTATGTAAATGTTGAAAATATACTACTATGACTCGGAAACAAACATTTGTGGTCATCACAAAGTTTGCCCCTACCAGGATTCGAACCCGGGACCTCTTGGCCAGTACCCAGCAATCTGAGCATTCGACCAAGGCGGCCGTCAAAAAAGTTATACGTCATCATCGCCCTGCCCTTATCCCATAGTGTATGGGGTCGGCGCAGTATGTCCTCTTTTTCCATTCTCTTCTTGTCACTCGTCATCTCCTCATTCACATCCATCACCTTCATATCACGCCTCACACAATCCATCCATCTTTTCAGTGGTCTTCCTCTACTTAGACATCCATCAACATTCATACTAAGTTATACGTAATGTACATAAATCACGCCGATTTATCCCCTCATGGAACGTAGGAAGCAGGCCTAGCACGGGACGTGGACAAATCTCTCTCCACCACTTGACAGTGTTTTGTCTCGGGATCTAGTAGGAGTTAGAGCGAGAGGAAAATATTTTCTTTACCCTAAAGAGATTTTGTCCACGCCCCGTGCTACGGGGGCGGGGGTGGATTATTAACACCCATGTTTGACCAATTATGTTAAAAGCCCTATGTGGCGAGCCTATTGCCATCTAAAGGGCAAGTAAATCGCAATATATTGCTAGGTGGTACAAGAGGAATGCTGCTGCCCACTCACTACTTTTTGCTGTCTTTACCCTTAGTCGCCTTGTACGACACACGCGGCAAAGATGGGGGTGATGGTGACAATTATATTCTGCCCTGCCGTCACCTCACTTCGGCTTTAATATGTAATGTCTATATATAAAATATTAAATTGTTTACAAGAGTAATATGTACTCAGTCTTTCTAGAATTAACTGAACTTGAAACTAACCATGTCTCTGTGTACAAAATTATTGCGTTCAAATATTTATTCCACTGCATACTGGTTCAGCTTTCATGTTTACGTTCGCCACCGGCTGTTTATAAACTATATTCAAGAATGGAGTTTGTTTACTATATTGTATCGGGAATAATTAACGTGCCGTGAGGGTGGCGGCAGAGTAGAATACAATTGTCACCCACCCCAAATCTCTCGTGAGTGTCGTACAAGGCGACTAAGGGTAAATCAATGATGAGGAATGGGCAGCAGCACCACCATTTATACCACCTAGCGACGTTTGTGCCCGATAAATGGCAATAGGCTCGCCACCTACATGGGACCTAACATAATTGGCCAAACGTGGGTGCTAGTTCACCTCGGCCTACCCCTTCGGGGATATAGGCGTGATTCATAATTTTTTTTTTCTTTATTTATATAAGGTATTACATACACTCATGAATCGTCAAATAAATGAGTTCAACATTGGAAACGTCGTGTGTCAAAGTCAAAAGGTTTCCAATATTCATCGTATAAGCTGCGCCATCCGTTCGCAAACTACCAGGATGTGTGTAATAACTAACTAACGGTTCGTCTTGTTACAGACTGGCGACGGTGTAAACGACGCCCCCGCTCTGAAGAAGGCTGAAATTGGTATTGCCATGGGATCCGGTACCGCTGTCGCTAAGTCTGCCGCCGAGATGGTGCTCGCTGACGACAACTTCTCATCCATTGTCGCCGCTGTTGAGGAAGGTCTGTCTATTGATTTCATAAGAATACATTATATGCCTAGCGCGATTAAACCAAGAATGTCTCAGATCGCAAGTATTTGGCTAAAATATGAAATTGCGATCAAGATTACTGCCTTAATAGTTATTGTTCTATACCTATACCAATTTTAGTATGCATTCATTACCCTTCTTCTGGGGTACAGACCTTTATCTATGGATGAAAAATAAAGGAATGGTAGCAAAGAACTTTTTTTTTATAAAATATTTTTTCGTCCGCATCCTATTTCAAATTTCAATAGATTAACGTCGGGTCCCAAATTCCCAATAGTCTATCAACATGATAGACGTACTACAGCTTAGTTGCTTAGCAACTTCTGTTATTTAACGTGATATAACAAAAAATGCCGGGCAACTAAACTATAGTAAGCTTACTTTTAAATGTAGATAGAATATTGGAACCCGCCGTAATACAAGTCTACTGAGGATACAATATTACTGATTTTTTGTCGTCCGCAACCTTATTCAATAGGTCTACAAAGTACACAAAGAAGTATACTTCATCATCATCATCATCGCCCTGCCCTTATCCCATCCTATTTGGGGTCGGCCCTATATGTCCTCCTTATTCATACTCTTATATAATTACCTCTGCAGGTCGCGCCATCTACAACAACATGAAGCAGTTCATCCGCTACCTGATCTCGTCCAACATCGGCGAGGTGGTCTCCATCTTCTTGACCGCTGCCCTGGGTCTGCCCGAGGCCCTCATTCCCGTCCAGCTGCTGTGGGTCAACCTGGTTACCGACGGCCTGCCCGCCACCGCCCTAGGCTTCAACCCCCCTGACCTGGACATCATGGACAAGCCCCCCCGCAAGGCCGACGAGGGTCTCATCTCTGGGTGGCTGTTCTTCAGGTGGGGAATCGTGATGAACTTTTTTTTTTTGTTAAAGTATTTATTATACGTCATCAGCATCATCAACAGCCCTTTAATGTTCCCACTTCTGGGGCACAGTCCTTGACTATGTATAGAAGAATTTATGTAGTGAGTTCTGGCCCAGTGCGGATTGGTGAGTATTAACGACTGTAAATACAGCCGTTGGTCTCCAACGGGGGTACTCGAGATAATACATTTTTGGTCACCCATCCAATGACCCTAAGGCCGGTCGAAAATTGCTTAGTTTACGCAATCACAGCCTGAACGCGCTAAGCCACTACGCTATCGAGCTCCTCGCCAAATTCATTGAATATTATTCAAAGTATTAATGCTTGCACTTCAAGTGTCCTATTAAGTAAACAAATACATTGTCAGGTACATGGCTATTGGTGGATACTTCTAATAAATATATGAACAAATAAATCTTCAGGTATACATGGCTATTGGTGGATACGTCTAATAAATAAATAAATAAATCGTCAGGTGCATGGCTATTGGTGAACACGTGTAATAAATAAATAAATAAATCGCCAGGTACATGGCTATTGGTGGATACGTCGGCGCTGCCACCGTCGGTGCTGCCTCCTGGTGGTTCATGTACTCCCCCCACGGACCTCAGATGAACTACTGGCAACTCACCCACCACTTGCAGTGCCTCAGCGGCGGTGACGAGTTCAAGGTGTGTACTGGATTTTTTAAGTGTTTGGAATATTTTTTCATTATTGCAACACTTACCAGCCTCCCTGGACAAGGCCATCTATTTGAACTAATTAATACAAATATCAATTTTTGACAACTTCTCTTACATTTTGCAACACTTACCAGGACCCCTATACTAGTACCCATATCTATTCGAACGAATAGAATACAAATATCTATTTTGACAACTACTGTTACATTTGACACGACAGTCGCCATGTTGTTTTCTGTGTAAGACGTCAGTGTCATTTGTATTCAAATCGTTCGAATAGATTGGCCACTTGTCTAGAGAGGCAGGCCCGTTATAATATTTATTTTTTTTCATTTTGTCCTGAACTATACTTAGGGCCTGTTTCACAATCGACAAGTAAGTTCTGAGTAGCTACTTGTCGATTGTGAAACAGGCCCTTAATGTTTATTAAGGTGATTAGTTATTATAAACAACTTAAAACTTAACCAGTATTAAGAATTTATGGTGGTAACTATTTGAAGTCACTCTTTTTCATGTTTTTTTTCTATTGAAACGAAATCCTCGCAACGACCGTCAGTGATAATTTCCTTGACACAAATAAGTTTAATTTTTGTTTGTTGAATTTCCAGGGCATCGATTGCAAGATCTTCACCGACCCCCACCCCATGACCATGGCGCTGTCTGTGTTGGTGACCATCGAGATGTTGAACGCCATGAACAGCTTGTCCGAGAACCAGTCGCTTGTCGCCATGCCCCCATGGTCCAACATGTGGCTCGTCGGCTCGATGGCGCTCTCGTTCACACTCCACTTCGTCATCCTGTATGTCGAGGTTCTCTCGGTGAGTGGAAGGCGAAGTTTATTTGAATGATAAATTGTTTGTTTTGCAATATTTTTATGAATAGATTTAGATTAAACAGAAAAATTTAGTTAATTTATATATAAAGGTGCATAAAGCTGAAAGATTTTTTCCTGTAAGCTATTTTAGTGAAAACTTAATATCTCTAATCGTTCTAAGGGGTAGGCAGAGGTGTTTTAACACCCGCTTTAAGGGGGGCGAGATTATTGCCATTCACCAGTAACTTAAATAGCAGTAATTTGCTAGATGCTGCACCAGGAACACTGCTGGCAGTCCCTCATGATATGATAACTTCTATGGCCCGTTTCAATATTATATCAATGTTAAATATCACACACACACACACGCACAATAGACATACCACAGTTTAGTTGCTTAGCAACTTCTGTTATTATTGGTCGTAATGTAACAAAAAATGCCAGGCAACTAAACTTTAGCTAAGCTTACTTTTAACTGTAGATAGAATATTGAAACCCGCCGTTATTCGGCTTGTCCGACAATTGTATTCTTCTCTGTCGAATTTTTAGAATAATAATAATAATAAATCATTTATTCTCCACTTACGGCTGTGTGGTGACGGCAGAGTAGAATACACTTGTCACCACCCCAAATCTCTCCCGTGGGTGTCGTACAAGTCGACTAAGGATAAATCAGTGATGAGGAATGGGCAGCAGCGTTCCTCTTATACCTACCACCTAGCAAAGTACTGCGACTTTTGTGCCCGATAAATGGTAATAGGCTCGCCACCTATTACATAGGACCTAGCATGATTAGCGAAACGTGGGTGCTAGTTCACCTCTGCCTACCCCTTCTGGGTTATAGGCGTGAATTATGTATGTATTTATTCTCCATCACAATCAAGTATGCACAACGTTATAATAAACCTCTTAAAGCTAAATTAATTGTAAAAATGAATTTGTGCGCTAACGTGTGCCCACAGGCCGTGTTCCAAGTGACGCCCCTGTCGATGGAGGAGTGGCTGACTGTGATGAAGTTCTCGGTGCCGGTGGTGTTGTTGGACGAGGTGCTCAAGTTCGTCGCGCGCAAGATCTCCGACGGTGAGCCGCGAACCCTGCTTGGCTGGCTCGACGGCATGCAATGGATTGTGCTCATGTGGGCCGTGTTTTTCGGCATCATCATCTACGGCCCCCTATAAGTCGGCCCGTCCGTGTGCCGTGCCCATCACCCTATAAATCACACCTCTAATACCATCATAATGAATCCTGCGCCACCCACAAGGTCACAGTTTGCGAGAAACGACCGGTGGGCAGCGCAACGGATTCCACTGTGGAAACCTATGGACTATGAGTTAAGCTCACCACAGTAAACCTCTAACAACGGAATGCTAATCCCCGGTGCACAGTGTGAAGTGACCATAGCGCACGGCCGCGAAGAGAGACGTCGGCAACAGTAAGGAGTTCCTCGCTCGCCTAGTGTCCGGTCTGCTTAGGAGTAGTCGGTACCGTCGGGCCGGCCTCGACCCGTACGCTACTCGTGTGATTTTGCATTTTATATATTATGTGCGAGACAATAAGTAATTGGGATGTCGTTTATTTTTTACGAAACTCGTGCGGTGGACGTGTAGTTTAATTTCCTTTCTTCCTGCGAGCTAGATGAAGTGGCTGTGAGGACCTTCATTTTTGTCAAGTGCTAAATAACACCAAAATTGGTTTTACTGAATTTTTAAGGGTATAATATTGTGTAAGATTTGGTTTTTTTTTTCTTTCCGAATAATAATAGAATTTTGTATAAATGATAGTAATAATAGCGATTGAGCTCCATTTTACAAATATTACCATGGTGGACTCGCACAGCTCAGTACCTATGTCCTAAAAGGACAACAGACATACACATACTATGATTAGTAAAGTGCATTGTTTAGTGCTTAGTGTAATTTATTGTAAGTATGTATATCATTAGGGAACTTAGTTATTATTTGCTCGGCAAACTTCTTACTAGGGAAGAATTCTGCTCTGTCCTTTCTCACCTGTGGCCGCTTGTTAACATTCCTATTATGCATTTCTTTTTCTAACCTAAATTATACTTGAAGCATATTATACTTACTCCTTTTCTAATCTGATATCATATTGTATTTCTGTGCTATGTCAACCTGCTGCAGAATTACTTTTTTTGCATTCACGTTACATATTACCTTACATGACGCAACGAAATATTTTTTATGAATATCATTCAGTATTGTATTTGTAAACGAAGTTACAAAATTTTAATAAAGCAATATAGCATGTATGTATGACACGTTTTGTAATATAAAATGTTCATATTGGATTTGAACATTTGGTGTAATTTAAGTTCTTCCTCTTGGATTGGTTTGTCTATCAATATTTTTTTATTGAGTCATAATACTATATTAAGTTAAAAATAAATCTCTTGATTTATGGTACGAAGTTGTACTATCTTTAAGATCCGTTTATGATAAATGAATCTACATTAATGCATGAGTTTGTACATTGCATGGTATTGGAGAGTGCAGTTTGTTATATTGAATTAAAATATGATATTTCTAAATTACTGCTGATTATATATTATTTTGATAATGTGTATCACACGTAAGACCGTCTATGTGGATATCCACATACAACACAACCGTTACACTGCACAAGAAGGGCATGCTCAAACCCCTTTATACTTGAACCCTGACCCTTTCCAACTGTTAAGATTATAAATTAACTTATTTGAATGTACAGTCGTTTATACACATTTTACATTAATTAAAAATTAAGTATTCAACATGGAATTGTTTTTCTTGCATCCGACCCGAGAACAACCCATAACACCGACGATGGACCAGAGCCAACATTGGATACACACCTCCCTATGCACAAAGACTATAGACATATATCGATAGTTTATCCTACTAATGGTTTGTATGTTTCCCGCTAACGACCTAACAGTAACGCTTAAAGTTTTGCAAGCTTCAAAAGACGCTATTTGGCTAAGAAATCGGAGCGTTTTTTTTGTCAATTCATTAATAAATGAGAGTTGCAAAATTATTACAAAGAAAAAGAAGTCTGAAAAATTGACAGAGACAGCAATTTTTGTTTGTAATAATTTTTGTTGCATTTTTAAAATGTTCAAATAATAAGATATAAAAAATGATTTTGCAAAACTTTGCTCGTCCCAACGGCGCGAGTTGTCTGCGCCGCGTACCCCGCATGCACTAACGTCGAGTTGTCTGCCCCCAGCCCAGCCGACGTGGAAGCTGTAGGCGCCCAGATGCCGTCGCAGCGACTCCACTGCACGCACATATTCCATGAACACTCATTGTTTGTTGTGATCCCGCAGTGAAACTACACATTTAAGTAACTTCGACACGGTTGTGATCTCTGCGTGCAAACGTTTGTAAGTTTGGACGGCAGCCCCGCGAGCGGCCCAACACTAACGCTCTCGTTATTTTGCAGCGAACGAGGTGGTCATTGACAAGTGGTAAGCACCACCGGTCATAGTTCCTCACCCGCTTCTCTCTGCTACTTCACCGCTCTCGCCTCTCGATAGTGTAACCGATTGGAATTTAGATTTAAGTCTCGATGCGTTGTTCGCGCGTGCTAAGCTAGGCTAGGCGTGAGTGGGCGGCGAGGAGGCGCGGGCGGCGGCGGGGCCCACCTGTGCCACCACATCAGGGAGGACATGTTCATAATGTGTATATACTACAGTATGCTTAGGAGGTTTAATCATTGTTTAATTACATTGTTCTAATTAAAGACTACATGGTGCCCGTCGACGAAACCGGTGCGACAGACGATGTGTACTTAAGTTGACAGCACTCACATGTTTTAATTTATTGTTATATTTTTATTCTCTTTTTAATCTAGTTTGCTTATATAGCGCCGAGTCTGTTTCTATTTAGTGCTGACGCCTCGACGAGCAAAATGGTGTCTGTAAGGGAAGGATATACATATTTGTCCAGTGTTTGGGACGTAATCGAGTCCAAAAAATTTAAACATACCTGTACATTTTAATGTATTATTGTTTTGTACAATAAACCGTTATAAAACAAACAGTGTTTAGTTTCTTTCTATTTGCCTCTTTTTTACGTTTACTATCCTACGAAATAGTTCACAGAATCAATCCTAAAGAAATTGTAGGATTTTCATCGAACAGGCCGCGTGCTTTGAATAACCTGCTCTTGGCGCTTCTGGTTGGCGGCTAAAGATGGATGTTAATTAAATAAGCTACTGCTCTCAAAGTTAACTAACCTTTTTCATTGTAGGTATTTTATGGTGTCATTTGTGACCCAGCTCGAAGGACCAAATGATAGCGAACTGTTTAAAATTATTCAGGTATCCCAACCCTATACTACAGAAAATAACATAGGTTTCACCAACCCTTTTATGTGATTAGGTTGGTGACACCCGCGGGCCTAGCACGGGGACGTGGACAAGTCTCTCTCCACCACTTGACAGTCTTGTCTCGGGAGTTAGAGCGAGAGGAAAAGATTTTCTTTCCCCCAAAGGAGATGTGTCCACGTCCCGTGCTACGGGGGCTGTGGTGTATTTTATACATGTGTGCCATTATGAACTACTAAAGCCTCTTCGCATGGGAGCTTTTTTAACGTCAGTTAAAAAAGCGTTTAAATAGAAAAAATACCTACATTCCACTTATCGCCCAGCGTTCAAAATACAACATTGCTTGTTATAAATGCGTCTCATTTTAAAAGCGCTGACGTATAGACGTAGTAACTTAAACTTGGAAATGTATTTATTCTTTTTAAACCTCAGAGTAAATAGGACTGGAGTAGCCATTAGTCAATTTCTCGTACATATTTTTCTGCCATTTTTTGCGGGGGGTGAGGTTACTACTACACTGAAAGGCTGCACACAGATACAAAAACTTTTTGCGTATTTACAAACACACACATGCTTAAAACGACACACATATTTTAAATTCACGCAAACATACTTAAAATAGTGTGTTAACGTTCTATTCAAACACACGAATGTCATTGTGTGAGTAGTGACATGACATAGCACGAGAATATCAATATCGATAAATCAGTTTCGTTCAATGAATGAATGCATTAATTTTGCGTTAGTATTCTTACATTATTAAAAATTAAATGATGATTTACACGCTTACTTTACAATCAGCCTTCTTTCGATTTTGCAAAGACGATGAAAGCTATCTAAAACGTTGACAGATTTCGAAAGCTATATCAATCAAATACAAATTTATACTTATAGCTTATTGCATTTAAAAAGTATTTACAATAGGTGTTATTATATATTTTCACTTTCAGAAATCACTGTGTGGACCCTTTCGCGTATAATCATAATGGAAAGGAGAAACCCTTAAACATTATTTTTAACAAAGCGATAGTGAATATAGTTAGATTTCTCGTATGATACTGGGAATTGTTAAATTTTAAGGGGAATCAAAACTCAAAATGTGTGGATCTTAAAAGTTAAAATAGTACATTATGTTACGAGTATGCTATGTTGGTCATTATATACGAGGCATTATTGCAAGCGCGAGCCGCAAGCGAACGCGGTAAGGAAACTGAGTGTGTAATGACCAATGCATATGAGTTGCATACGACGTTTTTCAACACAATTGCGAGGAATAAACAAACTTACATACATACATACATAAATCACGCCTATATCCCCGAAGGGGTAGGCAGAGGTGAACAAGCACCCGCGTCTCGCCAATTATGCTAGGTCCCATGTAATAGGTGGCGAGCCTATTGCCATTTATCGGGCACAAAAGTCGCAGTACTTTGCTAGGTGGTAGGTATAAGAGGAACGCTGCTGCCCATTCCTCGTCACTGATCTATCCTTAGTCGCCTTGTACGACACCCACGGGAGAGATTTGGGGTGGTGACAATTGTATTCTACTCTGCCGTCACCACACGGCTCTTCTAACTTGTATTCTATAAAATCTTCTTCTATTGTTAGATAATTTCTGAAACTGAGACGGCTCAAAATTTACGGAACAAATAGTACTTGTTCTTGTAGATGCCCAAGAGACGTGCCTATTACAAGCATCAACCCATTTTTTTAGTGTTCTTTAGGAAAACTGAAAATTATAATTAAAAATTAGCTGTTTCGGGAATGTGAAAGCTTACAGTATAAATACTAGCAATTAGGATACCGGCTAGGGGCAGAGGTATTTTTGCTTGAACTACACATACCGATCATTTCTGATTTTAATACTACAATAATATTTTCCAAAAGCTTCATTTATGTACGGAAGACTTTGGTGCCACATACCTAACTCCTAGTAATTCGAAGTATTGCACTTGGACCACCGGGTTTTTTAAAGGAGCTTTTAAATATTAATAAAAAATAAATTTAACTTAAATGTTGACAATGACATTTAGCTATCATCATACCAAATGGGATCAAAATCCGTCTCGTAGTTTATGCATGATGCGTGCACAAACATACATACAGACAAAATGTTAAAAAATTGGAGATTTTACTTCCTCTTCTCTCATACATACATACATAAATAAATCACGCCTATATCCCCGAAGGAGTAGGCAGAGGTGAACTAACACTCACGTTTTGCCAATTATGTTAGGTCCCATGTAAAATGTGGCGAGCCTATTGCCATTTATCGGGCACAAAAGTCGCAGTACATTGCTAGGTGGTATAAGAGGAACGCTGCTTCCTATTCCTCATCACTGATTTATCCGTAGTCGCCTTGTACGACACCCACGGGAGAGATTTGAGGTGGTGACAATTATATTCTGCTCTGCCGTGACCACACGGCAATTACTAACATCATATATGCCATTTGGCTTAAGGTCGACTTGACCTGTTTTATTCTATATCTCTATAGTTTTATTCTAGGATTTCAAAATTAAAGGAACTTCAATTCATAAAAGTATCATAAATTTAATCCATATTAAAAAATGATCAATTTAATAGTCTGAATAAAATGCCGTAGTTAATGTATAACCTCAGGAACACAATGTATAGATTTAAATCATAATACATATTTTAAATTTAATGTTACTTTCATTCATTCATTACTCCCTCGTAAAATCGCAATATCGATGACGTGACATCACTATTAATGAAGTGCAATTCAATTAGGGTTGCTGATTACAACAAAAAAAAACAATTTGTGCTGTGGCTCGAAAAAAAATTTAGGTTTCTCAGAAATAATCGGCTGTGCTGGTACCTTTTTACCCTTGCTTATTTTATAAAGTCAGGGACGCTGTATATGCTACAGCATAGGTACTCTTAATGTTTATGAGCGCCGCCCAGCATGAATAAAGGGCAAAATAGTCTTATTCTTATTTTATTTTATTAATTCACTAATGATTTTATATTTCCATGTAGTGTGGCAAAAAATAAGCTTCAAGCGGTCGCAAAAGTGTAGGTAGGTATGTACTTAATACTAAACTAAATATAAACACGCAACGTATATTGTTAAAACGAAATTATAATTGGTAATTAATTAATACGAAATGACAAAATTACAATTATTTATTAACAACAAACTTTTTTAAATTATTGTCTAATTAATTGAAATGCGATAATGTTCAACCCTAGGTAGTCTCGTGGGGAGTGCGCTGGAAGATCGTTTGATGACGTCACGGCCGACTCCCCACGAGACTATGGCTCGAAATTTGAAATTGTAGTATGCTAAAACATGAAATTATGAAGTAAATAAATATCAAATCTTAAAAATAATACTTAAAAATGAAATGTGACGCCATCTTTTTGAATACTAGATGTTTTCGAATTTTTTTAACGCTAAAAAACAGCACAGGCAGGCATTTTAGTGGGAGCTCTGCACGGCAAGACGTTCTGATTATTGTGGTTTTAAAATGGCGGCTCAACTAGTTTTATATAACGCACAGGCATCCGATGCTTGTGCGTTTGGCAGAGGGGAATGTTAGGCAAAGGCTACTCCAGTTCTATTTACTCCGAGTTTTAAACGCGTTATTAACGGACGTAAAAAAGGTCCCGTGTGAAAGGCTTTAGAAAGTTTTCTAGATGGTGTTTGATAACGCAGATCTTTCGTGCGGTGGCGAGCTAGCGAGTGTTTAGGTATGTAGGTACCTACCTAAACTAGAGCATATTGAACCAAGGGCGGTTGTTGTCGGATATCTGACCAGTATTAAAAACAAACTAGAGTGCGGGCCAGATAAGTCTGCGCGTGGTAAACATTGGCACTAAAATTTCATCTCCTATTTTGTTTGTCTAGGAGTGTCAATATTAGCGAGCAGCGCCACCCCTCGCACTGGGACTTATCTGACCCGCACTCTAGCCACATTATAGAGCAGTTACGACCTTACGACATTAATGGATTCTGTATTAGCAAATACATAGTAGGTATTTTTTTGCAATAATAAGACCGAGCAACAAAAATACCATCGAATCAAATCACTCTGTTTGCGCCTGCACTAGTTTAAGCAGCAAAATAGACGGCACCTCGTCACATTGCGAGCTACGCATCCCAGGGGACCTGCTGATTATTTTTCGATTCAACCCTCAGTAACTTCACTTTTTTCCTAACCACGGAACGTTAGACATCTTTACAATAATTTTATCTTTGTAAACCTATAAATTCATTAAAATCAAGTGTTTAAATATATTTCGGGTTTCATTTATGTCCCAAGAAGAGACATAAAAAGTGGCGACCGTGACAGGACTATTTTGAAGACAAAAACATACAATATATATTGCTACTATGGAGTTCTGACGCAACAAGGCTATTGTCTCGTCCTAATTACTAGAAAATTCGAGTAAACTATCCTGAAGAATATTGGGAATAAAAGTGCCTAGCCATTGCAGCCAAAGCCGATTATTCATCAAAACAAGAAACAATATTTTCGTGCTCCGGCCAGTGCAGCTAAGTGACCTACTTTTGTTTTTTCCTTATTCCTATTATCCAACATTAAATACCCATTATCCTAATATCAACCCCACCTTTTAATGTGTCCATCTATGTGTAGGTTTACATAAAATTAAATAAGTAACCCAGTAAATATACTTAATTAAATAAAATTTTGCATTCTACCACCAAATAAGTTAGTTTTTTGTTACCGAGTTATTTATATTAGCAAAAATTGTATTGAAAGTAACATTATAACTCATTTTAATTAAGCATAGCATTCAATTATCGAGTAAAATTATAAATAAATGTAATTGTTTGGTACCCAACTTAGCGGTTACTATATTTACAAGGCTATTCATTTTATTCGCCGAACATTCCAGGGATTACCAAGGTGTCCAGGGGCAATTACGGTGCTAGCAATCCAACCTACTGCAGTGGTATTTATACGAGTTCCGGCCGGTCTTCCTCATATTGGGTGATCCAAGAAGGGGCGTAAGAATTGCATTTATTTACCTATTTTTATAAATTAATGAAACATATTTTAGTACGCTTAAGTTACTGCTCCTGAGTGTACTTTGTCACCCATTAATTAAAGCTTATATTTAATAAAAGGGGTTTCTTTTACAAAGTTACACATTTTAATTATAAAGTAATATTAATAATTTTTTTTTTGAAAATACATAAATACAGTTTAATTTAAAAATTATTGTTTGTGTTAACTTTGATTATAAAAATGGGCAAGGATAAAGATTTTGGAATTGAGAGTGGTGTGAGGGACACTCAGGAACTACAGGAACTTTTTGTAAAACGCAGTTCAATTAAAGGTCGAATTACTAAATTCAAAAAATTTTTGACAAGTATCCAAACAAAGGAAAAATTAACCCCTGTTGATTTAACTGAATTAAATTTAAAACTAAGCAAATTTGAAGAACTTTCAAACAAATATGACGACTTGCAAGGTCAAATAGAGATATTGAATTCTGACACGTTATCTGAAGAACTAGATGAAAGGGATGACATCGAGCAGTTGTTTATTACAAATATTGCTTGTGCTCAAAACATAATTCGAAGACACCAATCGAGCACTCGCCACGATGAAGGCAATCATAATTTAAATTCTAGTCATTTTACATCTGCTCCTAGCAATCCAGATCATCAGGAGGTTGCGTTCAAATTGCCACAAATACAAATTGCCAAATTTGATGGTGCATACTTCCGCTGGCTAGAATTCCGAGACACTTTCTTATCTCTTATTCATAACAATGACCGCATCGCGTCGATTCATAAATTCCATTACCTCATTTCATATTTAGATGGTGATGCGTCTAGAATTATTTCTAATTTAGAGGTATCTAGTGCTAATTACCAAACAGCTTGGAGTCTTTTATGCGAAAGGTATGACAATAAGAGGCAATTGATAAATCACCATTTGAATTCCTTATTAAATATACAGCAACTAACTCGCGAGTCAGACAGATCTCTTCGTTTTCTAGTCGATCATATAACAAAAAATCTTAGAGCCTTATCCAGCTTGGGTTTGCCTACAGACAAATGGGACGTTTTGATAATTCATATACTCTGTTCAAAATTAGATAATCACTCTCTAACTAAGTGGGAGGAGTGGCGTAGCACGTTGGAGGATGTTCCTAGCTTACAACAATTTAATAAATTTTTAATTGACCGTGCAGATGTCCTTGGGTCACTTTCACGTTGTCATTCGAACACCAACAACAAATTTTCAATTGTAAATTCTACAAAGGTTTCTAATAATAAAGGAGAACGTTCGCAAACCAAGTCTTTTGTATGTAGTCAAGATACTTCTACTTCCAGTTCATTTACTTGTGTTGTTTGTCAAGGGGATCATCGAATTTATGACTGTCCTTGTTTTAAAGCGAAGAGTGTTCAGGAACGTATAGCATATGCAAACAAGATTAATCTTTGTCGTAACTGCTTAAGATACGGCCATAATGTTAGAGACTGTCGCCTTGGACCTTGTCGTGAATGTAAGAAAAGACACAACACACTATTACATATTCCGGTAACTAAGCAGCCTTCATCAACCACATGTGCATCATCTAATGATACTATAGTTAGTTTTTCACAATATAATTCTAAATACATCTTATTGTCTACAGCTTTAATTGAAATTTCTAATCCTGCTACTAATGATAAAGAAAGGGTTCGTGCCTTATTAGACTGTGGGAGTCAATCCTCCTTTATAAGTAAATCTCTTAAAACTAAATTATCTTTATCAGGCAAATCTTTAGACAATAATTTAGTCAATGTTATTGGGATTGGTAATAACATCACCAATACAGTTTCTGAAACTTGCACAGCGCGATTAAAATCTTTAAATAGTAACTTTTCTATTTCATCTAGTTTTCTAGTATTATCCGAACTTACTGGTAAAATACCTAAATTTACAATCGATGTTCAGCAACTTCATATACCTGATACTATGCTATTAGCTGACCCAAGTTTCAATAAATCCGCCGCTATTGAGGTACTCATCGGCGCAGATATGTTCTGGGATATATTAGGGTGTGATCAACATTCATTAGGCCAAAATAAACCCACTCTGCGAAGCTCTCAATTCGGTTGGTTAATATCAGGTCCTATAAATACTATACAAAATAAAAATCTTAACATACAATGCCACTTAGCTACGTCATCAAATAACTTCAATCAAGAGTTGGCCAAATTTTGGGAGCTTGAAGAACTTCCTTTAAAATCTTCTCTGAACGAAGATGAGAAGCTATGTGAGAAACACTTCTTGTCCCATACAATTCGTTTAGATGATGGAAGATTTTCCGTCAGCCTACCTCTTAAAGATTCATCTGATTGTCTAGGTGATTCCTATTTTTTAGCGAAGAAACGATTATTAAATTTGGAACGAAGATTTAAAAAACACCCACAAATAAAGTCACAATATGTAAATTTTATTAAAGAGTATGAGGAATTGGGTCATCTAACTGAATCCAATTCCATAAAACCAAGAATATCGTACTTTTTATGTCATCATGCCGTTTTTAAAAATTCCAGTGAATCAACAAAAATTAGAGTCGTATTCGACGGCTCAGCTCCTACATCATCTGGTTTGTCGGTTAATGATATTCTATTGATAGGCCCGAACATGCAGGATTCTCTTTTCTCTATTCTGATTCGAGCTCGGCAGTACAAATTTCTTTTATCTGGTGATATAGAGAAAATGTATCGCCAGGTACAAGTTAATGAAGAACATAGGGATTTACAGCTCATACTGTGGAGAGAAGATGAGTCATTGCCTATAAAAACGTTAAGGCTTAATACTGTAACTTACGGTATGGGAAGTTCAAGTTATTTAAGTACGCGTTGTCTTTGGCAAATCGGTGAGGAGTCTTCAGATGAACTAATTAAAACTATAATTCAACATGATTTTTACGTTGATGATTTAATTACGGGATGTGACGATGAACAAACACTAAATTATATTCATCAGAACGTTACAGCTGCACTCAAAAAAGGTTGCTTTAATTTACGAAAGTTTAAAACTAATTTATCTTCTTTCTTTGAAACAGCATCTTTAGATTTGAGTGAGAAGTTGACATTAAGCGAGTCTTCTAGTACTTTAGGTTTGGGATGGGATCCATCAACAGACACTTTACATATTCCAATACAAACCCCACTACATAACAATGAACAACAGATAACCAAGCGAATTATGCTATCAAAGCTATTTAAAATTTTCGATCCTTTGGGTCTTTTAAGTCCTTGTGTGATACCAACTAAAATTATGTTGCAACAACTTTGGCTCACGAAAGTAGGTTGGGATGATCCAATTCCTAAAGATATCTCCAAGGCATGGAATAAATTTAATAAATTATTACCTATTCTTTCAACAATTAAAATCCCAAGACGTGTAATGTGTGATGTACCCGTGTCTATAGAACTTCATTCATTTTGTGATGCTTCGCAGAGTGCTTATGGAGCTTGCGTCTATATTCGAACTATTAATTCTGCCAATCAGGTTACTGTAAATATATTATGCTCTAAATCTAAGGTTGCTCCTATCAAGCCTACAACAATACCTCGCCTGGAACTCTGTGCAGCTGTCTTGGCAGCTAGATTATGCAAGGCTGTTAGATCTTCATTACGTTTTAATGTTAATCGCGAATTGTATTGGTGTGATTCCAGCATAGTATTGGGATGGCTCCATAGCAGTTTCCGTGATCTGAAATGTTTCGTGGCCAATAGGATTGTCGAAATATGTGATTTAACCAACAGAGATTTATGGCGTCATGTTCCGACTTTGAATAATCCAGCTGATCTTATTTCCAGAGGTCTAAATCCAGATCAAATTGAACAAAATTCTTTGTGGTGGTCAGGACCACCATTTTTGTCGCAACCTGAAGATACTTGGCCTATCCTAGGTGAATCATTAAATATTGATGCATTACCTGAAATAAAGTTAAAATCAACTTTATCTAATTTAACCTCAATTAATGAACCTTTTATAAATTTCGATAATTATTCTAGTTTTCCTAAATTGAAAAGAATTTTTGCTTATATACGGCGATTTTTAACAAACCTGAGACATCCTAAACAACGAATAATTGGACCATTAAGTGTCAATGAAACAAATAATGCTTTCCATGATTTATGTCGTATAGTGCAGCAACAATCATTTGCTGAGGAATATGCTATGTTAGCGCGAAAGAAACTTTTAAGTCCGAAATCGAATATACTACCTTTATCTCCGTTCTTTGGTGATGACCAATTAGTTCGCGTTGGGGGACGCTTAGATGCGTCTGATTTCCCGTATGATAAAAAACACCCAATACTACTGCATGTTTCGCATAAATTTACAAAATTAATCTTTGAACATGAGCACCGCCATAACTTACATTGCGGCCCACAACTTTTACTGTCCATAGTTAGAGAATATATCTGGCCAGTCAATGGGAGACTTTTGGCGCGGCAAACTGTACACAAATGTATTACCTGTCAGCGTTTGAGAGGAAAAACATTACAACCAATGATGGGTAACTTGCCTTCCCAACGTGTTACACCTGATTTCCCATTTCGATCTGTGGGCATTGACTTTGCTGGACCTTTCCTTACATTGAATAGAAAAGGAAGGGGATCTAAGTTAATTAAAAGCTATTTATGTTTATTTGTCTGCCTGCGATATAAATGTATGCACCTTGAGGCCGTAAGTGACCTCACAAAGGATGCTTTTATACTTACATTTCGAAGATTTGTTTCACGTCGAGGAAAGCCTGCGGAGGTTTTTTGTGACAATGGTCGCAATTTCGTAGCTGCATCAAAGGAAATTAGTATCCTTTTAAAAACAAATTCGAATTCTCTGATTGACTTTGCAAGGGAAGAGGGAGTAAATTTTATTTTTTCACCATCTTACGCCCCTCATTTTGGGGGCATTTGGGAGGCTGGCGTGAAGTCGGCTAAATACCATTTAAAACGAGTTATGGGCAATGCCCACCTAACATTTGAAGAGTTATCCACATTGTTTGCTCATGTAGAAGCCATATTGAACAGTCGACCATTATATCCATTGTCCTCTTCACCCGAAGATTTCCGTTGCCTTACTCCTGGTCACTTTCTCATTGGTCGGGCTCTCACCGCGCTTCCATCACCGCAATTGGAGGACCGCAATCCTAATTATCTTCAGCGTTATCTTCGTTTAGAGCAAATACATCAACATTTTTGGCGTCGATGGCAGCTCGAATACATTTCCGAAATGCAACAGCGCAGGAAGTGGAGAACGTCCAACATGAAGATAAGCGTGGGAGATTTAGTTCTTTTGAAGGAGGATCACGTGCCCCCCTTGTGTTGGAGACTTGGCCGCATACAGCGCTTATTTACCGGTCCAGATTCAATACCACGAGTTGCTGATGTAAATACTCAGAGAGGAGTTGTACGACGCCCCTTGGTTCGTCTTTGCCCTTTGGGAACAGCAAGCGACATTCAGGGTTGAAATCCTGCGTTTCAACAGGCGGGAGGATGTTTGCGCCTGCACTAGTTTAAGCAGCAAAATAGACGGCACCTCGTCACATTGCGAGCTACGCATCCCAGGGGACCTGCTGATTATTTTTCGATTCAACCCTCAGTAACTTCACTTTTTTCCTAACCACGGAACGTTAGACATCTTTACAATAATTTTATCTTTGTAAACCTATAAATTCATTAAAATCAAGTGTTTAAATATATTTCGGGTTTCATTTATGTCCCAAGAAGAGACACACTCAATTAGAGATGTGCCGACTGTCTTCGTCTGATTAGTCTGTTGTAAGAAGGCCAAGAACGCTGCATTTACATCTTATTCTTTCAAAAGTCGCAACCATATAAATTTCCTACAATTTACTAACCGTTTATTTGTTGATAATTATGCATAAAGTCCACCTATCCGTTGTCAGATAGCGTGGTACATAGGTTATAGCCCATTATACCTATATTGTTCCATCCAATAAGAAGGCCTGTGACTATGAAGGTTGCCAGTGTTTTACAACTAATCCAGATAGTATACAAATACATGGGCCATTTTGGAACACCTCCTTTTAATAATAAAACAAAGTATGAAGCCGGAAAGTGAGCTCTTTTTGCCCAATAGTCGGCATCTACAAAAGTGGCTGGATAGTCGGTACACCACTACTCAATATTCTTTTAGCGGTTGATATCAGATTGTGAAAGTTTATTATGTGCAAAATTCTATAGGTGCTTGATATTATCAGCCCCTTTAACCTGCCTTCCCAGTTTATCTGAACTGCGGGCCTAGCACGGGGACATGGACAAGTCTCTCTCCACCGCTTGACAGTGTTTTGTCTCGGGATATAATGGGAGTTAGACCTAGAGGAAAGGATTTTCTGTTCCGCTAAAGACTCCACGTCCCGTGCTACGGGGGCTGGGGTCGGCGCAATACCTATTTTTCCTCTTCCCTATCTCTTTGCAGCCCTCTATTTTTTAGGGAAGGCAAAGGATCTAGGCCATACAGCCATGGCATTAGTATATTTATTCTGTATTTATATGAATTAATGAGTGGGTGCAATGTATGAACGCATCTAGGGAGTACTTGGCGCGAATGTAATGGTAACAGAGTTCATAATGGGGACTGATGAGGTAAACTTTGTTTTCACAACAACATTCAAACACATTACAAGACTTATTTTCAATGATTCTGCATAATTGCACATGAACACGGATGCTTGTGCATCCAAAAAACACTACTCTCACTGCAAAAATTCCACTCTGAACCAATTTTAGAATTATCGAAGAAAAATCTGACTGACACCACGAAACGCGCCAAACACTCCAAATTGCAGTTTTTTTATGGGCCTCGGAAACGATCAAGCGGCTTCGCGGAAGGCTCGCTCATTTTCTGTGTTTCGTTTGGTTGCAATGCCTGAATCATTGTTTGGTTGCTAGGGAAAACAAATCTTTTTTATGTCTGTAACAGACATAAAAAAGATCTGTTTATCCTAGCAACAGAATGAAAATGAACGAGCTTGACGCGAAGCTGCTTGACCGTCTCGGAGGCGCTTTATACAACGATCGATTTTTTTTGTTATATTCTCCCTATATTTTAAGGAAGGCAAAGGGTCTAGCCCATACAGCCAAGTCTTTAGTGTATATTTTATCTGTAGTCATATGAAATAATGAGTGGGTGAAATGTATGAATGAAATGAATTTACGATAAAATATGGGTGTCACATATTTTAATCTAGGGAGTGCTTGGCGCGAGTCAAATGGTAACAGAGTTCATGACGGTGACCGATGAGGTGGTGAAAACCACTATAAAATTCTCATCGTCAAACACGGCACAACACTTTTATTTCAATGATTCTTCATATAGTGCGTTTCATCATATAGTTCCTATGCCGTCATGGTGGTAGTATTGCAAGAAAATGATACCATGTCAACTTTTTGTTCTTACCTTTAATTCAGGGAGTTATTTTTTCATTACTTACATAAAAAATTATGCATCTGTCTTATTTTGTTACTTATAACTACTAGCGGTACTAAGCAGTAGTTACATATTAGTTTTTTTTATGAAAGTCTTATAAACTAACTCGTGAAAATTTGCGAGAAGTTAGTTCATGATATTATTAGTATGATAGAAATTAGATAGATAAATATAAATTGTAGTGACGTAAGAAGGATAGACTCATTAAGTAAAAAAAGGTTAAATTATAATAAAATATTATATTTATTATCATTAACAATAATTGTGTTCATCTAACATGTCTACATTTGACATTTCCTCACTCTTGTCAGTCGTTAAATCGTTATAAGTACTATTTATTTATAGTTATAAAACTGAAATAAATATATTTATATACAGCGGACGCGGGTTCGATTCCCGCCTCAAGACCATAATTTTTCGAAATTCTTTTTTTAATCACCAAAATCTTTGTACTAATTTTTTTAACATTTATATTATGTTAAAATTAAAATCGAATAGTAAATATATTTTATTTATTAATCAAACACTTAATAAAACTGATACTGGTAACCCAATGTCGGCAATCCGAACTTGTACACGCTAATATGGATTATGCGGCACCACCTTACGTTTTTCACGTTCACAAAACACCTTAGCTTTTAACACAATTAATCTTTCATCACTTTTTTATGTATTTGACATCATTTTCTCAAAGATTGTCTATAAAACATAAAAAAACCTGCAACTATGACTTACGGGTTGATGTTGTTGACAGACAGAGCAGCCATCATCACGGCATAGGAATTATATGATGAAACGCACTATAATTGAACATCAACACGGATCCTTATGTATCAAAATAACACAATTTTTACTACACAAAGTCCACTCTGAAACAATTTTTGAATGATTGAAATAAAAATTTGACTGACGCCATTGAATGCCCGCCAAGCACTCGGACAACGATCGATTCTTAGGAAATATAATCTGTGTAGGCAAAGAAGTTTATTTAAAATTGTCATTAATGTCAAGTTTCGCTCTCAAGAAAGCACCGTTGCGATCTAAACTAAAATAAAAAGTGCCATTGCCTGCTTTAATAAGTTCATACACATAAAAAATGAAGCTTAAATTAAGTACTAATGATTGTTAATTAAATTTGTAGTCTTGAAATAGGTTTATTATTTCATATTTGATAAGAAACTTGCACATTCACAGTGCAAGATGGAGACAACCAGGTACGTATTGCAAATTAATTATGACCTGTACATGGGTATTGCATCAATGTATATCCTTTAGTATCTTGGTTTTAAAATTACAGAGTTGATGCTGAATTGCCAAATCAAATGGCTCATTTAGGTATAATGGAAGTTGATGAAACAAGCAATGGCAAACATTTAGACAAATCTCAGAGCCCAGACCATACTAGAGTTTTGAGAAAGAGAAAATCCTTAATGCCTGAAATCAGTAGAAACCGCAGAGTAAGCATGAAACCACGTAAACATATGACAGAAAATGCTAACTCGAAACAAATCGAAGCTCTTTATTTAAATAAGAAAGTGAAGACACTGTCACAAACTTTAGAGACTATTTATGAAGAACCTAAGACTGATAGTAATACTACAGAAACTCTGATTGGTGGGCGTAAAGTTAAAAGGCTTCTTACATTCCAAGTAGGTAATCAATACACAAAGGAGAAGATCAAAAAACGCCGGGCCAAAATAAAAAAGCTCTTAGGAAATAAATTGTTTTTAAACCGCAAAAGAATTCCAATGCAAGTGTTTCTTAAAACAATTGAGTGTTTAGAGCTAGATGAAACAGTACAAACGGAAACCAAAATATTTTCTACTGAATCCAAACCCAATTCATGATTTCCTATTATGGTACAGCAGTACAAGTTGTCTTTAATTATGGTTTTCTCAAATAAATGAAGAAATTAAGCCCTTTTTTTATTATACACTGATATCCTTATTTGATTATTGCTGGGTATTTTTTTGTAACTGACTGAATATTTATGGCATTTATAATATAAATCCATTTGATTAATCACATAATTGACCTTTACATTATTCGAAAAATCTAGTACATAGGCCATAGAGACTGATTTAAAGTTTATAGTACATTTTAAACTAACATACTTTTGGAAATATTAAATCTCATTTGGGTCACAAGTCCCAAGAACCAGAGTAAGTCTTATCTTAAAACTAAATTAATTTATGATTTGGTTTGTTTGAGGGATAGTAGATGAGCTGAGGCTGTATTGGCTACAATAATGTTATAAAGTGAACATAAACACTTTAAAATACTATCCAGTCTCTGCAATATTTTGTGTCCTTCAATTGATAATAAATAGGAATGTTAAAATATGAACTCAGGTAAAGATACTTTATTTAAATACATGATCTTATTCTAAACTAAAGATTGAGGAAAAATTAATTACTAATATAACAAGTCGTAGAAGTAGTAGAACAATTCTCATATTCTTTGAATAAACCTGTTTCATTGATTTCATCAATGTTAACACATGCACAACGAGGTTTTTTTTCACCAGGTTTGTAGAGCTGTCGCGGCACTCCTACCCAACTTCGTGTGATACCTCCACTAAAAAATAAGGTTTATATTTTATTATAAAAGAAATTGATTTCACTCTAGCTCTTGACTTATTATCAAGGCACACATATGCACATAGAAAAGCATGCTTATTCTCATAGTGATCCACATTTTTATAAATTGTTTACCTAGATGCTGTACACCAAACCCGAGTACCCTCCTCTTCGTTCCAAGATATGTTACAAGGCGGATATTGTTTATCTTCTTTTTCAGCCATTTTTTTCAGGCTCTCACAATGCTCTGTTTTTCTATTTAACTGATTAGTATACTCTGTTTGGACTCCATCTGAGTCGTAGTATCTGCCAGCGACAATACCTTGAAAATAAATGGTTCTAGGTATTATTAAACATCACATTTAAATAACAAGTTCTTCCATGCTAGCCTGAAAGCAATGTTAAATGTGCCTATCATGATTCACCTCAGGGGGTCATAAAATTTGATTAAGGAGTTTTTCTTGTAACCAATAAGTACCTCAATGATGGAGGGCAAACCACCAACAACTACATACCCAAAGAGGGTTGGTGTCAGGCAGGTTAAGCGTTTGAGCAGTATGGATTGGAATGTTGTTATCCTAATTACTCTCAGTTCATCAGTCTCTCAACATGTTCACTCATATCCTTTTCATCATTTATCTATACATACAGTCATTCATTTACTAGGTACTCACCAACAAATGGATATTTACTGTTAAATGTTTGTTTCCAATTCAACAAACTCAAAAGTTCATTACAAGTCAGATCTAAAACATGATCTTTATTATCACTTAGATCATTGAAGTTACCAGTCACAAATGCTCGTGAACCATCTTTACCTGTTACAATAACATAAATAATTAGGCCGCAATATTATATTAGACATGAGTTTAACAAAATTGTTGAGCAAAGAAAATAAATGGATATTAGTACTATAACTTTCGGACTCACCTACAAAGTAGTTGTATGGTGACCCCTGCCCATAGTGTTTGATCCCCTTACTTACATCAAAAATTGTACCTAGAAGTGCTAAATATAGTTCATTTCTGATTATCCCATTAAATTCAGCCAATTTAGACGAACTATATACACCATCCTTAGTCTGATTATCAGTTAGAAGATAATTAAAATAAAATTCTAGTTTATCTTTATACAAAATTGCCAAAATAGTAAAAGAAATTGAGGCGGCAATATTTATAATTTTTCCCATGGTTGTTTTAAACACTTGCTTAGCACTACAATTCACCCTACATATTATAATAATACTTTTACAATAAAAACTTAGAAGATGTATGTTCAAAACTTAAGATTCAAAACTCAACCGGACCCAATTAATTACAGTAAATGAGTAATTTTGACACTTGACATTGACAGAGAGTAATTTGTTTGTTGTTGTTTGTTTTTTTTTTAATTCTCCCTATATTTTAGGGAAGGCAAAGGGTCTAGCCCATACAGCCAAGTCTTTAGTGTATATTTTATCTGTAATCTTATGAAATAATGAGTGGGTGAAAAGTATGAATGAAATTAATTTTACGTTAAAATATGGGTGCCACATATTTTAACGCATCTAGGGAGTGCTTGGCGCGAATTGAATGGTAACAGAGTTAATGATGGTGCTTGATGAAATGGATAAAACCACTTTTTATAGCGATCTTCACCACAACATCAAACACATCATGAGACTTATTTTCGATGATTCTGCATAATTGCACATCAACACGGATGCTTGTGCATCAAAATAACACCACTTTCACTGCACAAAATCCACTCTGAAGCAATTTTTGAATTATCGAACATAAATCCGACTGACACCACGAAACGCGCCAAACACTCTCTTGGGTTTTTTTTTGTAATTCTCCCTATATTTTAGGGAAAGCAAAGGTTCTAGCCCATACAGCCATATCTTTAGTGTATATTTTATCTCGTCTTATGAAATAATGAGTGGGTGGGAAAATATGGGTATCGCATATTTTAACACATCTAGGGAGTGCTTGGCGCGAATTTAATGGTAACAGAATTCATGATAGTGCCTGGACAAAACCACTATAAAAATAGTGGTATTCACCACAACATCAAACATGTCACAAGACTTATTTTCAAAGATTCTGCATAATAGAAAATGTTCGATGTTTAACAAAATAATGTGTTCTGCAGTTCTTGTTAAAGTCTATTTTTTTATTTATTGCGGATACTAAATTGACAGGTGCAAATGTCATGTTTTATTGTTTAGAGTTAATTAAACAATAAGTGCCCGAGATAAAAAAAATTACTTTAGTATGTACAATATTGTATAAGGTATTTCCATGTTACTGGGGAAATGAGGATAGACATGGCTGTATGAGCTAGTGTGACATATGTCACGGAGACACGGGTGGCGCCGGGGGGTTCGGGGTGTTTTACCGTTACGTATGCTCAGATTTTCAGGCCTATAATCCAGTTGCGTTCATAAATGTGAAAACCAAAATGTTTTTGAAGTGACACTGACAGTGACAATCTCTCTCTATGTCTCAACTTTATCACATTACACATAGAACATTTTTATTTGTTAAAATAAATAGGTAGATACTGCAAAATACTATTAAATTAAACTCAATTGGTCATAAAATTGACCAAGACAAATGATTTCCTGACAGGAACTGTGTTTTGTTGAGAGATAAATAGAGAACGCATGACAATGACAACTATTTAAATGTTTATGTGAGGTTGTGTCCTCTAAGAATTTATTTAATTCAGATTTCAGCATGTTTATTTATATACCCGAAATGCTTAGAAAACAACCTATCAAGATACAAAATTTACGATTTATTAGTAATTATCAGTCTAGAAGGAGAGTAGTTGTCACAGGGCTTGGAATTGTTAGCCCTCTTGGGATAGGAACTGAAATAGTATGGAAAAATCTACTAAATGGATATTGCGGAATAGTTGCCCTATTAGATGATCAATATTCTAAACTGCCATGTAGAATTGCTGGTATAATACCTTCTGGACACAATATTTTAGAACGGGCATTGTCCAAGTCTAATTTAAAATCGATGGCCCCAGCAACTTGTTTAGCTCTAGTTGCTACAGCAGAGGCTTTATGCGATGCTAAGTGGATACCAGAATCTCCTAAAGACAGAGAATCAACTGGTGTAGCCCTGGGTATGGGAATGATTGATCTGAAAGATGTGTGTGACACCAATGATGCATTAAAACTAGGATACAACAAAGTTAGTCCATTTTTTGTCCCTAGGATATTACCTAACATGGCAGCTGGTCATATCAGCATTAAATATGGCTTTAGAGGACCGAATCACTCAGTTTCAACAGCCTGTGCCACAGGTGCACATTCTATTGGTGATGCTTTTAGATTTATTAGAAATGGTGATGCAGATGTTATGGTTTGTGGAGGAGCAGAATCATGTATAAGCCCACTTGCTATTGCTGGATTTTGCAGATTAAGAGCGTTGAGCACTTCTTATAATGAAACACCATCAAAAGCATCAAGACCATTTGACACAAAAAGAGATGGGTTTGTAATGGGCGAAGGAGCAGCTGTATTAATTTTAGAAGAATATGAACATGCTCTGAGACGTAATACTAAAATTTATGCAGAGATTTTAGGGTATGGTCTCTCCGGTGATGCATCGCACATAACAACTCCAAGAGAAGATGGCAGTGGTGCAATTTTATCAATGAGTAGAGCCTTGAAAGACAGTTCTGTAGATAATGAAAGTATTACATACATTAACGCTCATGCTACATCTACACCTATAGGGGATGGTATAGAATCGACAGCAATAAAGAGTCTTTTTAAAGAACACAGCTCTAATATTTCAATATCATCCACAAAAGGAGCTCATGGGCACTTATTAGGTGCAGCTGGTAACTTAGAAGCGGCATTTACAGTTCTGGCTTGCTATCATGGTTTATTGCCTCCAACATTAAATTTAGAAGATCCTGTAGATAATTTAAAATATGTGACCAAACTTTCACAAAAATGGGAATGTGAAAGGAGAGTAGCTTTAAAAAACTCTTTTGGTTTTGGTGGCACAAATGCAACTCTATGTATTGGACAAATATAAATTATTGTTCTAAATTAATCAATTACAGTACTAAGGCCATACAGAACATAAAATCTAGCCCATTAAAACCCTATATTTAGTGTCATGTTAAGTTTCAAAATGAAGAAACCTGTTAAAGTAATAGAACTAGACATCAATAAAACACAATGTCACTGTATTATAGTATATTTAAAAATGAGTTACAAATGTTTTTGATTTTAATAACAATGGCAAAATAGCCATGGTAACTCCCATCCTCATGCTTTTAGAAGCTTCTCCATAACGAGCAATAATTAATTTATCATTTACCACATAATATTGAGTCACATAAGCACAAAATGGAAATAAAATAATTTGATCAAAAATGCTACTTTATATAATTCATTACTAAGCTTTCTAACAATTTATATAGTTCATATTTAAATGCTGGGTTTAATCCAGTCAATCATTGAATTGTTGGAATTATTCAAACTTGCACTTGATTGTATTATGCCTTAAAATTATATTTGTCATAGGTTGTAAACATGATTTAACAAAAAATGATCAATACATACACCACCAATCTTAGACTTTCGATAATATCATCTACAATATCTGTAATAATAAATAACTATATAAGCACCCATTATCTCATCATATTCAGAACAGTGTCCAATTAATAATAATGACATTAGAAACTAAACATGAGGGCCGAGAGAGAATGGTTTATTTGTATATTTTTACTAGCCCAAAAATCTACAATAAACATCAGGAGTACAATTTGATATTTACTAATTAACGCCATATTGTAAAACCTATTTATGAGGCTTGATTAACAAAAATTATTATTAATTTGTTACTAAGTTCAAAAAATGTTATCCCAATAATACCTCCAGTACTGTTCTAAAAGCAGATTGAAATATTAAATGCGAGAGGAGTAATAATGTGTTTATACTTATGGGATTTATATAATCTGAGAGTAAATTAAAAATGGCTCAACACCATGCTTACAGAACAACAAACTATAATATAACGTATAATGGAGAATTTGGATATATATAGAAATAAAAATTTGCAAGATATTGTAGTTTCTACTGTATACAACCAATATCGCCTACCAGAGGATTGACAAACTTACTATTATGTATAGTTATATGGACACACATTACTAAGTCTGTTTATGTAGAGACCAAGTGGATATAGGTTGGTGCCTTTTGGGGAGAAATGGCTATGTATATTCAGTGCAGTTGAATGAAAGGACAGATTAGGCGTGCTTGTCCTGTGGCGGCGCGAGAGGTGCCCGCGGCGTTTTGACGCACAACTGCGCGAATTTCTGTCTCAGGTTCTGTCTTAGTTCCTGTCTCTTCTCTGTTATGTTTCTACGGGATCTGAATTCTAAAACCTCTTCCATAGGTATATAACAGGTATCTTGTTCGTCGTCTGATGAACATGTATCCTAGAAATGTGAAAGAGAATTATTTTCTATGAATAATGAGGGGCTTGTTGAAAAGCGAAAGCAAACGGTTGTTAGCAGGATTACTAGAAAGTGACATAAAACGAACCCTTAACATTTCCTGGAGCGAGAGTGTGAAGCCGGAGCACGACATTTTATCGGTTTTCATGTCTAGACAGTCGCCCCTCTCGTGGTTGCAGAATCCCTCGGAGCATGCCACCTCGGATCCCTCCGGTGAGCTCATGAGCGAGGAGGAGCCGGACATGGTCTCGCAGCAGCCCCCATGATTGCCCCCGGACGAGTAGCCGCAATCCTGCAACGTGTCGTGGGGTGACAGTTTCCCGTTTTGGTTCCGTTTCGTGCCAATTTTCTTTGGTGAATCGTCCTGGCAGGAATGACAGCCGTCCGCCTCGTAGCATTGACCATAATCACGTGGGGACAAGAGGTCAGTAGGCGTGTCGCGTTCTTCTAATAGGCATTCCTCGCATTCGCATTTCTCTTCTGGCTCTTCGGAATCGGCCTCCTGTGAAAGAATAGTATAGATTTAATAATTTATCGAAATTCTTTTTCTAACCACCAAAATCTTTGTACTAATTTTTCTGACATTTATATAATGTTAAAATTAAAATCGAAAAGTCTATAAATAATTAAAAACGAAGCAACTATCACCGCTATTTAAGGGAGGAAGACATATGTTATATTTATTTAAGAAAAGATTTAAAAACAAAAAAAAAGGTTAGTTTTAAGTATACTTTTTTGATTAGGAATTTTTATCATGACAATATGTCAGTTCCGTCATGGCCTAATCTTTTACATTTTGAAAAGTCTTGAAACAGGGTCACGTGAACCTATATACACGGGTCACAACATAAGTCCCAAACACTGCTCTAGACGTCCCCTGTCTGCAACACTTTGAACCCGGCACCCACGGTGAATCCTTCCTAAGAATTTTCGTGTCTGTGTGTAGCATTGACCTCTATTATACAAGTACACTGGACTGAATACGTCTACTAAAATGACAAATGTTTCTTGTGCCGATTTGAAGCGCCCCATCGGCAAGCGGTACGGCAAGGGTCCTAAATTTGACGTTTGTTGCTTGTATTTGACATTACAAATGCATCTTCGTACACCAGTGCCATCGGCGCCAAGATGGCGATAATCAAATTAGCTTCATTTTTTGGATGACAACCTTCAGTCCAGCGTACTTGTATAATAGAGGTCTGTACTTGAGTGATAATCACTGAACTATTTAGTGATCTATTACTACTTTACTATAACGCTATTGTGACACTTGTCCTATGAATACAGTAATGGATAAGTAAATAGTTCGGTGATAATCACTTTCAACTGTCAAAAAAAATCAGCGAATAGGCCTACTGGTGTGCAGTGAAAAGGAAGCACGAACCCACCTTGCATTTGGCCTCGACGGCCTGCCTCTCCTTCTTCTTGCGCCGTTTGAGTTTCTTCTGTTCCTTCCTCTGCTGCCTGGTGAGCTCCTCCTGTGTTATCTCGTCGTAGAGTAGCTGGAGTTTGGAGACGCCGCTCTTGTGTTCCACGGCCGTTTCAAACTTGCGGTATAGGGCTTCCACGGCGACAGCGGCGAGTGTCTGACAGGTGCCCTCTTCCTCGCGAAGCCGTAGAGATATACGCTGCAGCCTCTCGTAAATGCAGATGCCCAGGCAGATAAGTACCTGCGACATAAAGAAGTGCTGATCCTGTGTCTAATTGTGAATACACACAGTCACACATATAAAATTGGTCTTTTTTTGATATACTAACTAACCCCCGAATACTGAAACGCTACTAAAATTTTTAGTAGCGTTTATAAAGTCAAGTGAACAGATATAAAGTCAAGTTACTTGTCAGAATTTGTATGGAAAATGCATTAAAATATTCAAGTGATAAAATTTGGAATTAAATGAATAATAGATTTAATTACATACTTTATGCATTAACATATAAACAGCCTATTCAATAGGTGTTTCCTTAATAGCCAATCAATAATTAAATTATAGTTTTCCTTTGTAAAAATAGAATTATTGACTATAGTAATAATAAAAGATTCCTCTAGATTGCCAAAGCGAAAGAAATATAGATGGACAATACATAATATATAAATATACAAATGTAAATAAATATTAAATAAAATTTCTTACATTCACACTTATCATCTGGCCCAAAGTAGTCGCATAAGCACTTGTGTTATGGATTCTAGATGACAAATATTTATATACATAATAATAATTATAAATAAATATTGAAAAAAATATTATATAAACTTTATGTATTATTCAACATTTGTGCCTACCAAGATTCCAACCTGGAACCTCTTCCATATGCAGGTGATTTGACCATAAGATCAAACCGGTCTTGTGTAATTAATATTGATGAAAAGCCCTATGCTGTTACAGAGCAGGGATATATCCATCTAAATATTAATATTGAGTGTAATAAGCATTAACTCACTTCCTCCTGTGCTATCTCGAGGGTTTTGGCATGCCTTTCCCTATGATTCCCCAGCAGTTCAGGCTCAGCCCTTGCAATGAGGTGTGTAATGTAGTCGGTTTTTGCCTGTAGGTGTAGATGTTTGTCGAGCAGGCATCTCTTGATGCCACCATATAGCGCCCCGACATAACCTTTTTCTTTCTGTGGCTCTTTCTCTTCAACAAGGAGTTGATATGCACGTAACACCTAAAGATTGAAACAGAGATTACAGATGAAGCAAATCTATAATAATCTTATTAAAATAGTACTAGACAAATTGAAATAATAGTAAAATGCGTGTTGTACTAATAAATCTTGTAATTTGGTCCTTTGCTTGTATAATGTGATCTCGAGAACAGTGACCAATCGACATACACCGTTTTATAATATACTGCAGTGATTTTGTATCTTTCACTCATTCATTAGCGCATAGTGTATTAATTAGTATATGTAGCATAAAAATTAAAATTTTGATGTAGGAAAAAATCAAATTTGAGATCTGAATTTTAATTTGAGATACCACATTATTTGTGTTAAAGGAGCGACAGCAAGTGCGATAAACATATGACATAACAGAAATCAATACTAGATACCGATAAATGAGTGATAACATGTCTACACAGCTATCAGTTGTATTGTAGTAGGTAGGTATAGACAATAGTGTCACCGGCTTTGTAAATTTGCTCAATGAAATTGGTGCTTTACATTTTTACATTAATATTTTCATCAAGTATTAAAATCTATTGGAGAAGTTTGGACACTTGTTGTACTGTACATGTATATTGCTTATTAATAACCTATATGCTAATGGTTGTAATATATCGGTAAATATTTAGATTAAATTGGATGATTGATGATTTTTGTGGTGACGGCAGAGTAGAATACAATTGTCACCATCCCCAATCTCGTTGTACTGTACGTGTATATTGCTCATTAATAACCTATATGCTAATGGTTGTAATATATCGGTAAATATTTAGATTAAATTGGATGATTGATGATTTTTGTGGTGACGGCAGAGTAGAATACAATTGTCACCATCCCCAATCTCTCCCGTGGGTGTCGTACAAGGCGACTAAGGATAAAACAGTGATGAGGAATGGGCAGCAGCGTTCCTCTTATACCAACCACCTAGCAAAGTAGTGCGACTTTTATGTCCGATAAATGGCAATAGGCTCGCCACCTATTACATGGGACCTAGCATAATTGGCGAAGCGTGGGTGTTAGTTCACCTCTGCCTACCCCTTCGGGGTTATAGGCGTGAATTATGTATGTAGAATACAAACCTTCGTCTTGCAGTCAGTACAGAAGCGGTGTTTCCTGAGATAATTGTGCAGGGTGTCGTGTAGCGTGTTGAAGTGTACAAGTGTCACATGGTCGCGGGCGGGCGCTCGCATCGCGTCCCACGCAGCGCGCCAGGCCGCCCGCCCTCCCCATCCACCCCATCCCCAACCACGCGCTCCGCCTGCTTCTAACGAATGCAGTGTGCAACGTTGGGACTTTTTCCATCTCGGCTGGCTTAGGATCAGACATTCAATGCCCGTGCTGAAAACAAGCATCTTTTATATCGTGACATTGACAACACTTGATAATTTAAGCATTTTTAGTAATCATTATTAATATTATGCTTTGCACACAAATTTTAATTAATTACTTCCATTGTTACCAACTGTTAAATAATAAACTTACCTGTGACCATTGAGCAATGTGGCTAGTGATTGCGGATGAACTATTTTTTCTTCTCTGATTGTCATTAATTCATCTGGTGTCAAAACCAATGGATCTAGAGTGGGGTGTCCAGATTTGCATAACTGGTAAAATAAACGCTCCACACTGAAATAGATTTTTTTTTTATAAATGTTACTTTATATGTATTACTAATGGTCCGCAATAAATGGACTATCCAAAACAAAAATATTTTTTTAATTTGAATCAGTAGTTTCTGAGATAAGCACATTTAACCAACCAAACAAAGAAAGAAACAAACAAACTCTTCAACTTTATAATATTATTAATGAATTATACAAATTTTAATTTTAAGCCTTTTTATATTGGTAGAAAGATTTTGGTGGCTAGAAAAAGAATTTCGAAAAATTATGGTCTTGAGGCGGGAACGGGAACTAACATTTATATAATGTTACAATTAAAATCGAATACCTTTTTATATTAATAAAAAATTAAATTGAAACTAGTTAGCATCAATTTTGAATAATTATAACTTGACAAGAATGTTCATCTGGTTAAGTCAATACAATGGTGAAAAAACAGAATAAATATGCAATAATGACAAATACAGGAGATTGGAGGAAGAAGACTTAGCATTGATACTCAAAAAGTTATAGGATTAGAATAGGGTGATGATAAGATGAATATTCATCTGTCACCCATCTGGCATTTATCTATAGAACCAACACAAAGGGGATGCAAAATTAAGATATAAGGGTCAATTCTGACATTAATATCAGTCTCTCCTCTTCATTCTGTATTGAGAATGAAAGAGAAACACTGTTGTCATATTAATCTAAGGTTTAGAGAACCATTGTCAGAATCGGCGCTATTGTCCTAATGCTATAGTTACTAAATTAAAATAAACACTAATTAGGGGTCAAACTAAAATTATTATGATTATAAATATTATCTAATTTTTTTCATTAAGAAGATTGGTAAAGCCCCATATTTCTAAATATTGGTAAAGTTAAGAAAAAGGTTAGGAAGATTAAGGATCTATCCTTTTGTATTACTGGAAAAATACATATTTTAAATATATAAAAGAATCAGGTTTTCTCTGCTAATTAATCTTAACAAGAATATAACAAGACATGACAAACTTTGGAAAAAATAGAGCCAAATTAGATACAGCTAATATAGATCTTTATGCTTTTGAGTGCTATAAACTGCATATCGTCCCTTAGCTTACAACACCGCATAAGTCATTTTTAGCAACTTTACAGGAGTCGAAAAAAACTGTTGCGGTTTTGAGAGGCCAAACGACTTGGGCACTCGTACTACTTTTTGAACCTTTAACTTTTTGAGCGTTTAACCATTGGTTAAATACTTTTGTAACCAATGGTTAAACGCGCAATGAGCAGCTCCCTAAATGCACTTGGGCACTTTCTATTCTACCTTTACGATTGGAATAGCAATATTAATAAATGAGCTAGAACTTTTGATACTCTTAATTATAGATAATACAATAACACTTGATAGTAGTTTATAAACTAGATAGATAAAATTGTGTATTACTATTCTTAATTTATTTTGAAAAGTTTATGACTAACGTTTTTGTTGCAACAGGAATGTAGTATAATTATACATTGCAATATATATTGCAGTAATAATTAGTACACAACTTTGAAAATATAAAAAGGGTGTGCTATTTTACAATGTCCAAATATCTTAAAGCTTATAGTTTTAATATTTTCTCTCAACAAAACTTTACTTACTTCTATATGTGTAAGTAAAGTTTTGTTGCCGTAGCATTGTTTGACATAATAAAAATAACAGGTATTTCTAAGAATGACAAAACTATGGTAGAAAATATATTTAAATGAAGATAACTGTATGTGGTATTATAATCACAGTCAAATATTATCTTGTTAAAAAAATGGTTATTGAAAATATGCCCAAAATACTACAATGTGTTACTGATGACTAGGAAGTTCAAAACAGATAATATAGCAAGATTAAATTTACACTGCAACATAATTATTAAGACAAAATAATCACAATTTGTTTGTAAGTTTCAATACAGTACCTTCTTCGACAGCCAACACACGGAATGCTTTGATTTAATACATTAAATATATCGGAGGCATCTACTCTGAGGGCAGCTTTTAATTCATCTGTTGACAGAACTCGGTATTTACGCATAAATTCTTCGTATTCGCGTCCTTTCACTTGCGGATTGTCACATATTAAGCCCATTGTGTTCAAGTCCATAATCATCTGTAAAAATAGACAAATTAGATTCGACAAAGGAATAAAACTACAAAAATAAGGTCATTCAAGTAACGTCATGACTTACGGAAGAAATCAATGAACTCAATTAAAGTAAGTCATAAAATCACCATGTCACACAAGTTACAAATTTAAATGCATGATCAAATTGCTGACAAAAAAATACCTTTTTTTTTCAATTAATATCTAATAGAAATTAATCTACGTTTGAGGTAATGTCAAAGTACAAAATCAGTTACTCACCGTAAGATTTTCATAAATAGTTAACGGTAATTGTCGCCGTTTAATAACAGTTTCTTTTTCGCAATTGTATATATCGACCAATTTCGCCATTTTTACGATTAATCACATATAATAGCCGACAAAATACACAAATATAACAAAATGACGGCCAGCCAAATCTTTAGAAAATACACGTCGTGTTGCGTCTGACACAAAATCAATGTTGCCAACTTTATTAAAATTCTTTATGTGATGTCATAGGTACATTAAATAGTCTGCAAAGTATAATCTGTACCTTCTATCATCTGTGAGAAAAGCACTGGCGCCTCGGAGACGGTCAATCAGCTTCGCGTCAAGCTCATTCATTTTCTGTGTGTTTCATTCTGTTGCAGGTCGTATTTGTCTGTTTGATTTGTTTGACACGAGAGTTTGAGAGCCATGACACGATACAGTATTCAAATAATATGTCCGGTTTTTTTTAATTGACAAAAACAAAACATACAGACTTGATAGATACCGTCCAAAGCTGTTAAATTTAAATTAAAAAATATAAAACATGTCATTTGTGATTGTGATGAGGAGTGCTTGGCGGGCTTTCAAAGGCGTCAGTCAAATTTTTATTTCAATCATTCAAAAATTGTTTCAGAGTGGACTTTGTGTAGTAAAAGTGGTGTTATTTTGATGCATAAGGATCCGTGTTGATGTTCAATTATGAAGAATCATTGAAATACAAGTGTTGTGCCGTGTTTGACGTTGAGAATTTTAAAGTGGTTTTCACCACCTCATCGGTCACCGTCATGAAATGTTACCATTTGACTCGCGCCAAGCACTCCTTAGATGCGTTAAAATGTGTTTAACCCATATTTTAATGTAAAATTCATTTCATCCATTAAGATAATTCATTCATTTCATACATTATTTTCATTCATTTATCATTCATTCAAAATAAGAAAAGTAAACGAAAGTATACAAAGACAGTTCCTAAAGGACTTGTATCCATGAACGTTAAGCCAATTTAAAAAAAAATATTGTGATGAGATGACTGATGTCAGGGAGTGTTTGGCGCGTTTCGTGGTGTCAGTCAGATTTATTTTCGCTAATTCAAAAATTGTTACAGAGTGGATTTTGTGCAGTGAAAGTGGTGTTATTTTGATGCAGAAGCATCCGTGTTGATGTGCAATTATGCAGAATCATTGAAAATAAGTCTTGTGACCATCACATGTTTGATGTTGTGGTGGAAACCACGTAAAAAGTGGTTTTGCTAACTTCATCAGTCACCATCATGAACTCTGTTACCATTCAATTCGCGCCAAGCACTCCCTAGATGCGTTAAAATGTGTGACACCCATATTTTAACGTAATATTCATTTCATTCATACATTTCACCCACTCATTATTTCATAAGACTACAGATTAAATATACACCAAAGACTTGGCTGTATGGGCTAGACCCTTTGCCTTCCTTAAAATATAGGGAGAATTAAAAAATAAATAATATGACTGATGTCATATGTCATTGTCATTGTGGTTAAGTTGTTTGCATAGAGGACAATAATACTACGGATATAGAGAGCCCGCTCGCAGTATTTTTTTGTTAACCGCTAATGTCAATTCATTTCACACTAGCTCTATCTACAAATTCCATCCGACCTTTGAGTGGGTGTCAATGTGTGCGTGAGCTTATACGTATTTACCCACACATAAACGTGTTCATTTAATTTAATATTACGTATTAGTTTATTGCAAGATCCTTATAAATCGGTAACTGTTAGAATTGTTAACAGTTACGGACAATAAAGAGTTACATTATACATCAATACAAATATAAACATCGACATTGCTTACAAATACGCAATATTAAACTAAATAAACACATGTTACTATTTCTATTCATCCTAAAATAAACCCTTTTCAACATGGGTTCATATCATAAAATAAAAATCAAATGTATTTGCTACAATTTATATTGTAAATGGTAAAATATACATAAATAATAAAAATTATGGACATATGATATTAAATTAAATTAATTCGTATTTTGATTTTAATTTTAGCATAAATAATTTTTCTAACATTATAAATGTTAGAAAAAATTAGAATTTGTGGTTAGGAAAAGTTCATAAAATTGTACTCTTGATGCGGAAATCGAACCCACGTCCTCTGCGATGTCCCTTTTAATTGTATAAAACACAAAAATGAATTAAAAACCTACTTCGAGAACACAACTATAAACATTTTCATTTTCAGTTGTAAACAACTGGACAGCAATTAATTTGTGTTAATTTATTGAACAAAATATTTTAACTAATTTTTGCAGTACAGGAAAGGGTCACAATAGCGTTATAGTAATGTAGTAGTATAAGAGTAAATACATAGCTCGGTGATTATCACTTTCATATGCTAAAATAAGTTAGCGTATAGTCCTACAGATAATCTTGATTCACAAAGTTGTGAGTTTTTTTTGCGTGATCTGGTCATTTCTGCTTGCAAAGTTGTAATCTGCCTTCGGAGAGTATGCAGCAAAAGCGACGACAATTATTGTTGACGTGTTGTCTCTGCAAAAAAAAATATTCCTATGAATTTACGCACTTGATGATAAAAAAAAACATTGGAATTCTTGGCACGAGTATGGATATTAAATGCAGTAATATTTCCAATCAACTTGTGATGTGTTGGTGTGAATCATTACCGGCGGGTCCCTATATTCTATCTATAGTTAAAAGTAAGCTTACTAAAGCTTAATTGCCTGGCATTTTTTTTTTGTTATATTCCAATAAATAACAGAAGTTGCTAAGGAACTAAGCCACAGTACGTCTATTTTCAACTGTAGATAGAATATAAGGACCCGCCGTAAGTTAGTTAATAATTATTTAACTGTTTATTACAAACGAGTAGGAGTAAAGTATTGTACGCGATAGCCAAGTCGTTCTTTATGTTTAAACAATCTAAAGACACCTCCCATTCTAAGTAAAATAACCGTACTGATAAACTATATGATTGATTTACAGATTAATAATATGTACCTGTTTACATTACCCAGAAGTAAGAGGTTGACTTTGTTTAGGCATAAGCGATACTGCTTGTATAGGGACTTTCTCCATAATATCTGAAATAAATGTATTAATGTATAAATAATAAAAAGGTGCTTGGCAAATTGAATAGGGCCCGTCATGCATGTTTTTAAAAAAATATTTCAATACAAATCACAGACAGTACCAACAATATTTGTGTGAAGTATAGGTCACATAGGATAGGACATACAACGTTTTTCTTTACCTATTATGTTATGCAGTGAAGTAGATGATTGAATAGGTCCAGGTATTTCAGAAATTTCTGCTGACGAAACATTAACCTTAGAATCTGAAATAATTAAATATTATATTATTGATCTTAGTCTTAAAATGAATTAATTTAATTTATTGATAAAAGTTGCTAGAAACTCTTACTTCTATCAAGATGTAGCGACGGTATTTCTTGATAATTTAAACTATTGTTACGGTTCCAATCTGTGGTAGTGAAATGAATATCACTTAAGAACTTCTTTCTATAAAATTCATAATCAGCATCACTCTCCAATTTCCTCCAACCACATGTACCCAAGCCTTGAAACATCGTGGGTTCTTCTTTGGATTAGGTAACTGATGGTATGAGGTTCCTAAAAAAAAGAAATTTGAATGTGCTATTTCATGATCCAAAATTTTTTATGAAAGGTAATGAAATTTAAGACCAAAATTATATGATGACTTGGATAAAGGTAGACTGTAATTTGCGATTGAGAATTTTACATGTTAGGGTCTTGTTTTCAAGGCTGAGATAAGGATGTTTGGCAATAGGCTCGCCACCTATTACATGGGACTTAACATAATTTGCGAAACGTGGGTGCTAGTTCACCTCTGCCTACCCCTTCGGGGATATAGGCGTGATTTATGTATGTATAAGGATGTTTTAAATTAAGATTATTACACATTGCCATCCGTTGCGGCAGAGAAAAATCACATCAACCTACAAAGGGTTTAAACAGGTCATAGAAGGCAACTAAATGATATTGATCACCTTATACTCAGTCGACCAATCCACATTGTCCAATCTTAGTGGACTATTGCTTAAACTGTTGTTGGTGTTGGCACATAATTGAAGATTTAATGATAAAGATACTTACTAAAATCCATTGGACATCCTAATACACAACGGACGCAATTTTCTAAAAATGTGTTCACTTCACAGCGGAGGAGTAAAAACTCAATCAGACGCAATCAGCTCAACACTTTCACGAAAAATTAAACAAAAACTGGGAAACGACACGGAAACTCACGAAGTACAATTAATTTTAAAGTTTTGAACTCGCCAAACAACTGACATTTTTGGGCTGTCATTCCAAAGAGTATATAATACACTACGTTTAAGAGTCGGGACTTCAAACAAGCTTTTTGACGATTTTGACTCGCAGTTTAGGCTAAGATCTCGTACCAACCAACAGAGACAGATAAAAAAGTAATGCCAACATACTACAAAAGCAAACTAAGGATGTGGTGTACGCTACAGAATGTGTCGATATCGATAAAAACGAATGGGTACCCCCCCCTGCCTTGCAGAACTTGCAGACAGGTTTTTTAATCCTACAAAAGCAAAATAAAAAGCTCTGTTCGTTTGAAAATATTGAGTATTATTTAATTACGTGTAATTATTTAATACAATTTATTTAACAACAAAAAATAAAAGTTATGTTTACAATGTGGAAATTAAAAATGTTGGTAATTTTCTGATCTCATATTCTAGGCGGAGTCTTCAGATGTTAGCTGATCGATCAACACACGTTTTTGCAATGTTGTGTAAGCAAGTAAGCAGGATATTTAGATCTGAAATAATAAATAGAGATTAGTAAATATATCGTTTGAGTTTACGCTGGTCATCATCAATTCAATTTATTGTTCACCGCTTACCATAGCGGACTATGTGTAACGCGCCCGAAGGTCTGGTTCTGCCCAATCAATGAAATCTGGTTCTGAAATAAACCACTCATTAGCTTCAGGAATTGAGCTATCAAACCATATCGGAAAGATAAGTTATGTAACTTACCAATAGAGGCGCTTATGCGGTTGCAGGCAACGATCACACCCGACGGGCATCGTGTAGCAAGGCGGCAGTCACGCTGTCTTCTTCTTCTAGTGCCTCTTCAATTCGGAAGATAAGCCGTCAGCTTTTTATATTCATCTCTGTCAGTCGCAAACCGAAACGGCTTTTCAACGGGGTTAATGCCGATCCACTCTCATATGCTTTGCAGCCATGACTCATCGCCTTTCAACAAGTCACGCTGTGATCTGAAAAATAAGTGGAGTTGAACACAGAAGAACTTTTGATGATGATAATGAGAGATGAATAATAAAACTCATACTTAACTTTGTTGTTAATGATGTTAGCTATCTAGTCATGGGAGGTTTTTGTTGTTTTATAAATAACCCTATATATGATATACTATATTATAATATATTGCAATAGACAATATTTATATGTATAAAACTAATGAAACATCTCAAGTACATTTGATACTCAAATTTACGAAAATAGATTTTTTATCGATAATTTGGTAAGTAGTAAGGACATCGCTACGGCGCATATGATTTTTGATTAAAGTGACCAGAACTTATTTCTAATTACTTAACGTTTATACAATAACATGGAAAACTACATACCGCTTCTCATCTAGTGGGAATTGGCCATGAAAACCCTCTTTTGGTTTAATTTCCTACTAGATTTTAGTCAACATATTTCACACCTTTTGTAAAACATTTCGCTGTTATGCACATAAATAAATGACACAAACTAGTTAGATATACACTAATGATAAGTCACTGAAGACAATAAATAAGCACAAGATGGAAAACTAAACTAAAACAACGCTTTATTTTATATTTTCAAAACGGCATAGTGACTTATGACATTAGTGACACACTCCGGCAGCGCGAGACAAGGAAGGTTAGATCGGAAGTAAGAGACAAAACAAGACGCCATTAAAAATTGCCTAAACTCCATACATTTTTTCTGCAGTATGGGAGTTTCGCCAGGCTGTGTCATTCATGGTCACAGACAGAGCAATCGAGAAGTTCGAGGACCATGAGGTTCTGTCTAAAGAGGATAGTATACCCGTAGTCTAGTATCCTCTTTGGACAGGACAGAACACATAATATACCTTCATGGTTCTCGACCTTTTCGATTCGTGGCGCCATCTAGTTAAAAAAATGTTACTTAATTTGTGATCAAGCTCGGAATTTTTATGTAGATGTCGCATTTTACAAAAAATATCCGTAAAATATTCTTAGTTCTAAGTGTCCACCCCCTGGTTGTTTGTGTTCTAAAAATTCTAAAAATAAATTATAAATCTGCAACTGCGTAGGCAGGCACCCATTTCAAAATGTCGAAAATATTTACACCAACTAATCAAATACGATTGACAAATGTAGCTATCGTAAAACTCAAGAAAGGAGGCAAGAGATTTGAAATAGCATGCTACAGGAATAAGGTAGTATCGTGGAGAAATAAATTGTAAGTTTCGTTAGAATCAACTGTTTGTTTGTCAAAATGTAACAAAGAAAATAATTATTGTCCTAATGCGGGAATCGAACACGCGTTCTTTTCAATCCGGGCAGAAGCCCATACCACTTTGCCAACTAGGACGTTAATAACTTGCCAAAATTTATCTAATTATTCAACCACACGTTGTAACCCAATGGCTACCCTCACAATGTAAAAATAAATTTTAGGACGGCAATTTTTCGAAATAATTCTTACTTTATTTTCTTTGTAATCCTTTTTAACAATAATATAATGTTGATATAAAAATTGTATATAGATGTATTATTTTTTTATGCTCAATTTAACCAGCGTTCACATTGATTTTATTTCAGGGAAAAAGATATAGATGAAGTGTTACAAACACATACTGTATTTACTAATGTTTCAAAAGGTCAAGTGGCCAAGAAAGAAGATTTAGTCAAAATATTTGGGAAAGATGACCAAACAGAAATATGCAAAGAAATTTTGGAGAAAGGTGAATTACAAGTTTCTGACAAAGAGAGGCAGTCACAGATTGAATCTTTATTCAAGGACATAGCCACCACGGTTGCAGACAAATGTGTAAACCCAGAAACCAAAAGGCCATACCCGGTATCAATTATTGAAAAAGCTATGAAGGACATACACTTTTCTGTAAATGTGAATAGGAATGCTAAGCAGCAAGCTTTAGATGTTATACAATTGTTGAAAAAAGAGATCCCATTAGAAAGAGCACAGATGAGAGTGAGAATAATCATAACTGGGAAGGATGCCCGTAAAACCAAGGAGAAAGTAGTAAAACTAGCAATGAGTGTTGAAGAAGAAAATTGGGATTCTGGCACAGCTAACATTATATGCCTGATTGACCCGGGTAACTTCAGAAGTATGGATGAAATGATCAGAACGGAGACAAAGGGGGCTGGGCAATTTGAATTGATTAATTTAAAAGAGATGGTTGAAGGTGAACAGGCTTTGTAAAACTTTATGGTTAGTGCAAAATAAATTGTTTTTATAATACATTTTTATTACAACCTTAATGGTTAATATATATTACAAAAAATTAACAAACATGAATGATTGTCACAAGTACCCACTCCAAGAATAATAATACCTACAGATAATCTTCTACATTATAATAATTACAATAATCAAAGGTTTTACTGTAAAAATTCAACCATAAGTCTATTCCAGTGTTTATTGGAATTTAAATTGTAAATAATATTAATCAAAATGCAAGTCAAGCTGTTGGTTTCAACTGCATCTCTCATTTTTTTAAACCGAAATGATACTAGGGTTTTTGGTTACAACTTTTATTTTATATTATATTTCATCATTCAGATGGTGGCCAAAGCAGGAACAACTGAAATGATATTAGAGGGATTCTGGTGTTCCCGGGTCAATAAACTCCAAAATTTAACTCCTTATTGGATAAAAGCAAATGTTTTGGTTTGTGTTGTTGTTGTTTTTTAATTCTCCCTATATTTTAGGGAAGGCAAAGGGTCTAGCCCATACAGCCAAGTCTTTAGTGTATATTTAATCTTTAATCTTATGAAATAATGAGTGGGTGAAAAGTATGAATGAAATGAATTTTACGTTAAAATATGGGTGCCACATATTTTAACGCATCTAGGGAGTGCTTGGCGCGAATTGAATGGTAACAGAGTTAATGATGGTGCTTGATGAAATGGATAAAACCACTTTTTATAGTGATCTTCACCACAACATCAAACACATCATGAGACCTATTTTCGATGATTCTGCATAATTGCACATCAACACGGATGCTTGTGCATCAAAATAACACCACTTTCACTGCACAAAATCCACACTGTAACAATTTTTGAATTAGTGAAAATAAATCTGACTGACACCACGAAACGCGCCAAACACAGGTTTTGGTTTGTTTTTTTTTGTTAGTTAGTTTTAAATTCTCCCTCTATTTTAGGGAAGGCAAAGAGTCTAGCCCATACAGCCATGTCTTTAGTGTATATTTTATCTGCAGTCATATGAAATAATTGAATTTTACGTTAATATATGGGTGTCACATATTGAAACGCATCTAGGGAGTGCTTGGAGCGAATTTAATGGTAACAGAGTTCATGATGGCGACTGATGAGGTGGACAAAACCACTTTTTACAGTCATCTTCACCACAACATTAAACACATCATGAGACCTATTTTCAATGATTCTGCATAATTGCACATCAACACGGATGCTTGTGCATCAAAATATCACCACTTTCACTGCACAAAATCCACTCTGTAACAATTTTTGAATTAGTGAAAATAAATCTGACTGACACCACGAAACGCGCCAAACACTCCCTTGTTTTTTTTGTTAAATTCTCCCTATATTTTAGGGAAGGCAAAGAGTCTAGCCCATACAGCCATGTCTTTAGTGTATATTTTATCTGCAGTCATATGAAATAATTGAATTTTACGTTAATATATGGGTGTCACATATTGAAACGCATCTAGGGAGTGCTTGGAGCGAATTTAATGGTAACAGAGTTCATGATGGCGACTGATGAGGTGGACAAAACCACTTTTTACAGTGGTTTTTACCACCACATCAAAGACATCACAAGACTCATTTTCAATGATTCTGCATAATTGCACGTCAACACGGATGCTTGTGCATCAAAATAACACCACTGTCACTGCACAAAATCCACTCTGTAACAATTTGACTGACACTACGAAACGCGCCAAACACTCCGCAAATGTTTTGTTTTTTCTCCGTTTTGAGAAGGCAAAGGGATCCACAGCCAAAAATTCAGTGTGTTAACATCGACATGTCTAGTTTTCATATTTAAATGTATACCTGAAGCTCTTCCTAGTCCTACCATTTAAACCATCCGTTTTGTTCTTCGAAATAGTCGATAGATGTAGTGTTCAACCAGTAAAAACTTCCGACAAATCTACAGTTCCGCCCACACAATTCTTGAAACTTTATTCGAAAAAAAAAAACAAAGGAACCAATCACTCGAATATTAACAGATTTGAACAGTCCGCGCCAAAAACATTCAATGTTCACTTCATCCAATGATATTTTTTTTCTTAAGAGGGCAAGCAAAGGAAGCATTATCATTAATTAATATTTCTTCCTGTGATTCTACGAGTATGCATATACAGCAGAAATTAAAAAAAAAGCTGTAATTAATTACATCGGTAGCATTAAATCACTAGGCGACAGCCAAAAAAGTGCTTTAGAGCTTTTTAAGAATATAGGTTCACGTTTGATTTCATTTACAGTCTACTGGCTCTGGAAATTTGTCTATCAATAACTTAATTAGGACAAAACATTTTCTCATCTTATATTGAATAATTTTTCCATCACATGTTGTATCTTAACCCATTTGGCGCCTCTGTACCTGATTGTGTACAGTAACAAAATTGAGGGTAGTTTTATATTTTTTAAGTAATAATTGTAGTGACCGTTCGATATAGTAGGACATAGAAATAGTGCTTCAAAATAACAGCAGTTTTAGTGGATATACTTTTTAATTCGGTCACTGGTAGGGTTGTAACGTTGCAGTATATTTGTGTACAGAAGTAAGTACATCATATTATTATTATCAAGGGCTTGCATATGGAAAAACATATTTTGTGTTTGTAATTTTTGTAGTACATATACTTATATATAAATTAACTAGTAAATAACTGTTTTGCAATATATATTTTTATAGAAATTGTGCTTTGAAGAGTACTGTACCTAATTGCGTACAGCGGCCGAATCCATGTTATGATCACACGTCTTTTGTTTCAGGTTTTAGTAATAATGAGCACCAAACGTTTTGACGTTTCTTGCAATTACAGCAGTTTAGAGGGAGCAATTCACGCTATTTTAGAGCAAAGTGACAGTGATGATGAATACGAATTTACTGTAATACCGCCAGAACCTAGCGTTGTCACAGATGAGGAAGAAGGTGCCGACGAAGACATGGTTTCTGCCTCCTTGCCTCGGGATGTGCCTGGTAATATAGAAGTGTTTAGGTCTGTTGAGCACACCATTCAAAGTGACAATGGCGACAGTAGTGATGATGAACCATTGTCTGACAAGGTAAAGAGGAATCGTCGACATCAGGTGGATCTGCATCTTATGATGAAGATGTAGGTGTTGAAATGGTATCACGGTCTATGCCAAGACAAAGATTTCGGGATATAAAAAAGAACCATCATTTTGTAAACAATGATGAGGCAAGTACTACCAGGTACAAAATGTTCAAGGTTCGACCACTAGCTAATATTCTTATGAATAAATTTCTACAGTGGGGTGTGATGCATGACAATATTTCAATTGATGAATCGATGTTCAAATATTTCGGACATCATCCAGCTAAACAATTTATTAGAGGTAAGCCAGTACGGTTCGGCTATAAAAACTGGGTAGCAGCAAGTTCTACGGGGTACTGATATACTTTCGATGTTTATTGTGGCAAAGCAATGGAAGCTTCCACTGACCCCTTAGGGACCAGAGTAGTCAAAACATTACTTGAAAAATTGGCCACTGATCCAACATGTCATCAAGTGTTTTTTGATAACTTTTTACCAATTACAATCTCTTAGTTGAGCTCAAAAATGAAGGATATCGTGCTACTGGAACAATAAGAGAAAATAGAACAAAGAAGTGTCCCCTGAGAAGCACTAAACAGATGAAGAAAGAAGATCGTGCCTCCTATGATTATAGGTTTGATAAGCAAAATGAGGTTTTATTAGTGCGATGGAAAGACAATAGTGTTTGTACAATGGCAACTAATTATGATACCATTGAACCCTTGGGAGTTGTAAAACGATGGTGGCCTGTACATCGAGCAAAAACCGATGTCAATATACCAAAATTGTTTCAAACATATAATAAAAATATGGGTGGCGTGGATGAGTTAGATCAGTCCATATCTCTATATAGAATTGCAATTCATGGAAAGAAGTGGTGGTGGGTTTTGTTTACCTATATGATAGATATGGCTATTGCTAATTCCTGGCGTTTACATGTAATGAGTCACAGTGATAGCATGGATCAGCTTTTATTTAGACGTAATATTGCAAGGTATTATTTACGACAGAAAACGCAATATAAGGCTCGACCATCATCTTCTTTAGTTCCAGGATTGCCTCTAGATGGTGTAGGACACTATCCTCAAAAGGTTGAAAAACCATTACGATGTGTAATATGCCATTCAAGAGTACGTTGGCAATGCAAAAAATGTCTAAAAACATTGTGTGTAGAAAAACAATGCTTTGAAAAATTTCACCTATAATACGCCGCTGTACTCAATTGTGTACACCCCCTCCAAGGGGGGGCCTGATATTTATATTTTTTTTTTCTATAATTTAATGAATAATTGATGTCTAAGCAATAGTTAAATAAAAATTTTACATTAATAGCTTTCCTGTTTTCATTTTGGCGCTTAATGGGTTAATATGTTGTACATCGATATAAATAGGTAAGTAAGCTCAATACACTGCTATCATTATCCAATTAATGCGCAAAAGTACGGTTTTATTTTTCTTAAAGAGAAGACAAAGGAAGCTGGTATTCATACAGCATTGAGTAGGTTTTTTGTATTTCTTTAAAAACGTGTACTTACTAATGTTATTAGCATAAGGTTTTTCCTATTAATTCCAATAAATACATACTAAGTATGTTATAATAGGATGTTTTTTTTTACAGCCCGAAAGTCTGTAGCAATGGCATGATTAGAATTGTCAACGTCATTCAGACGATTATTTAAATGGTAAAGCATTTGTATTTCAATAAACTCTGTAAATTTTGTCGTGTTTCATTTATTTAATTCTTAATATGATAATTTTTGCCACGCATTAGATATCGAATTAACCGATAATGAACCGCAACATAAAACGAAACACCGAAGTGAATGTACTCATCAAAATGACAAATTAAAAAGTTTTATTTTTCTTAGATTGGTACGGGATTTTATTGATTGTTTTCTTTCATAAAAGATTTTCGGCCAGACGGCGACTGAAATTGCAAGTTACTGTGATATATTTATTTTTGTTAATTAACTATTCTTATCAATCAATTAAATGAGCAGGGATATCGAGTTATGTCTATAAGTAATGGAAGGTACAGAACTGGGTGGCGACCAGCAATTCTGTTTGAGATGGAACAATTTTCAAGCGAATATAACTTCTCAATTCGAGGCGCTGCGCGATGATGAGGACTTCGTGGACGTCACCCTGGCATGCGAAGGTCACAGACTGGAGGCCCACAAAGTGGTTCTCTCTGCATGTAGTCCTTATTTTAAGGAATTGTTCAAAGTAAGTCCATCTTTCACTCCCCACACTTTGATGTGTCACCATTACAATGACTCTAGTGAAAGTTGTTATGTATAAAACACTTGATCTACTTACAAATGCCATGTCTCGCGTTCCGGTTAAGTACTCGTGATTTCATTTATTTGTACCTAGTTTAAAATTCTGTTTTACAATTTCTAATTGGTTATTTATACGTCGCCTTTTTATAGAACGTGTATGTCTTGAACAGAGATATTGAATTCCTTAGACAGAAACCATTACATTCCTTACTAATGAGGTCTATGCATTGTGGAAGATTTCTAATTCTCTTTTTAAAAATGTTGGCCATCATTATATTTTACATAGCAGTATGTTAAGTTAAAACTGCACATTAAGTTAATTTTAATAATAATTGTAATTTCATCCTGTTTTATATAATTCCACTTCTATGAAATCTATCACTTCCTACACAAATATGAAAAGAGTAACATCAATACAATGATGTGATAATTTTACAAATCTCACATTTTTAAACTTGTTAAAGTATTTTTTTTATTTATAAATTTCTTGTAAGCGAGAGGATAACTGCCGCACTCATAGACGTCAATTAACGTTTATGAATATTTCATGTCAAAAAATGACAATTCAAAACTAGCCTCTATTCTTGCCAGGTCTATGGTCTAGATTTATATGAAATTTTTGACATGAAATATTCATAAATGTTAATTGAGTGGAGTCCATGAGTGGGGCAGTATATCTCTTATCTTATATCTATGGGAACTTAATTGTGACATGTATATTTGGAGTGTAAATTATTTACAAGAAAACAAACTATGTAGGTATGATTCCCTTGAAAATAATAACAATAAATAAATATTAAGTAATCAAAAAATCTAAATAATTTTAATGTGAACATACTCATATGTTTGGATTTTATACTCATATTATCATCATTAAACTATTATATTGACCTAATAAACAATATTCCATTCACTATTGACACAATTATTGTTTTGATATTACAATCATTACTGAATTGAAAAACCTTTTTTAGTACAAAAATTTTCATTCAAATCTAGACCATAGACCCGGCAAGAATAGCGACTAGTTTTGAATTGTCATATTTTGACGTTAAGTACTCATTAACGTTATTTGATGTCTCTGAGTGTGGCAATTAATGGTTTTTCTGTGACTGGTTCTAAATAATGTCTAATATAGCAAAACAATTGCCAAAGACTTGAAAGTGTAACAAAGTTGTTAATCAGTGTAGTTGGTTGAGCATAAATAATTAACTAATTTGCTAACAAAACAAAATGTTGACAACTATTTTTATAAATTTTTTCTTAGATATTGATGGTGATATCAAACAAAAAGTATTTAGGATCTGGTTTTTGGATTAAGAAGCTTTTAAATCTGAGATAAAGACTTCTAATCGAAACCATGTCTTTTTTGTAATAACACTGAGTGTTTAAACATATTTAATTAAAACATCAATAAGGTATTTTTGAAAATTTTTCTTCTGTAATAAATAATCACAAGTTTTTATAATACCTTAGGTATAATACTTAGTATTTCTTTTTTAGCTTTATAGACACCATTTGCACAAACTGAATAAAAATTCAATTAAAATGGTTCAATGGGAACCATGATTTATACATAATGTTTAAACCAACTTTGTCTTTTCTGTTTTACTCCTTTCATTTGCAGTATAGGAAAATAGTACAACTTCATTAGTGAAATAAAAGAATGTGTCAGTGATTAAGTTAATTACCTTTTATTGGCATTCTGAATGATGAATACAAAACTTCAGTTCAAATTTTCAACAGTAATTTGAAATTAGAATTCCCACTAACATTTCTCACAACATATTGGTTTATGGAATTTGTTGTTCCATAAACCAATATGTTGTGTGAACATATTACCTTGTGCCAATTAAAATTACAATTAAACTTTACACTACATGTGCAATAGTTAACCTTATTACTATTACTTCCAAAAGTCAAAAATAGAAAACACTCATTATTTTTTTTCATTTCAACACTATATTAACCGCATCCGTGGGCTAGTGGTTCGCCCACCGGAATTAAGATCCAGAGGTCCGCGTCAGATCCCCGGACGGGTACAAATTTTTATCAAGTCCGCCTGGCTAGCTACTACCATCTTTTAAAAGTCTGTTGTCATAAAATAATGTAACAGCATTATTATGTTCCGAAAATGTGTGATAACCAGCCCCTCTGTGGCTGAGGGTTCCAGGTGAAGCTTGACTGCATCTTCGGCCCTTATCGTCACTTACAATCAGGCGAAGGGCAAGAAGAAGGGCAAGGTGAAGGGCAAGAGCTACCCTGTCTACCAAAAAAAAACTATTAATTCAAATCTATTACTCTATAAAATAATAGGTTATCATGGCAATGCAGGGAAAATATTCTAGAGAGATATAAATAAATATATACATGGCAAAAATGAATAGCAAAGAGGAGTGTGAAGTGAGGAGCTCGAGGCATAGCGCGCTTGGCATGCGATTTCGTAAACTAAGCAATGTTCGCTAAGTTCATTGGATGGGTGACCGAAAATGTATTATCGCGAGTTCTTCCGTGCTTCGGAAGGCACGTTAAGCCGTTGGTTCCCGGCTGCATCTGCAGTCGTTAATACCCACCAATTCGTACTGGTCCAGCGTGATGGATTATGGCCCAATCTCCCTATATTCTTCCATCCATAGGAAAGGCCCGTGCCCCAGCAGTGGGGACATTAAAGGGCTGGTGGTGATGATGAAAAATGAATGGCCACCAGGGGCCTTACCACCAATTCTTATCGCGACTCAATCGTCATTGTTAAAGTGAGACAACGCTATAAACCGAGTAGTGCGGCGTCCCGTTTTGTCACCCGCGTTTGGATCGCGCTAATAATTCATGGTACGGCCGCTTGTTAATTTTGGTCCTGTTTTCCAGAACAATCCATGTCCTCATCCGATAATATTCATGCGCGACTGCGAGGTGTCGCACGTGCGTGCGCTGCTGCAGTTCATGTACGTGGGCCAGGTGAACATCGCACAGGCGCAGCTAAGCGCCTTCCTGCGCACCGCTGACGCACTGCAGATACGCGGCCTCACAGACTGCTCACAACACAACGACAAAGTAAGGAACACTTGATTTCCAATGTCTGGTGTTAGAGGTCTTCCTAATATTTGTATATGTATATTAATGTCTCCTTTTCTCTTGCAGAAAGTCAACCGAAAATCCCCCCCCTCCCAACTACGTAATTTGCTCAGCGCCAAGCCGTCACATTCTACCTCTTCCTCCAAAGCAGCAAGCCAAAATGTTGAATCGACCTCTACCGAAGAACAAGATAAGACATCGAGTCGCCGCTCCACACGAAATTCTCCCGATGTTGCCAGAAACAATCTCAACGAAGAAGCTCCCTTTCAAACTTCTAGTCAAATGAGGCCTAATAATGATGACTACAGCGAAACAAGCAACTACCCTTCGTTAAGGGTGAAAACTGATCTCGAAGCGCCTGAAGTCAAAAATGAAGACAGTGATATTCTCATGGACCCCGGAGACACGGAGAGGTCAGACAAATGTCAGGAGTTTAGCGCGTCTGATCTTTTGGAACCAAAAATGGAAGTCATGGAACAAGAAGCTAGTGACGACGAACGTTCTAATTTTCCGCCAATATACTACGAGAACAATGCGCTAGCCAATCCCTTTGCCGCCCTTCAAGGTGCGTATTTCACAAACGCGGGCAGGCACAATCGCTTAGTGAATAGTTGAACTTAACTTTGATTTATTCACGCAGGTAATGTGGACCTCATGGGCGGACTGAATACGGATCTCCGGGAAGACAACGTCGAAGGTAAATATGCATTTAATTTTACATTCACTTCATTGTCACACGCACACGTCGACTCGGACAGCCGCGCCCCCGGCGAACCTCCCTAGAAGTACTACAAGTTTCGGTCGTTTCGTATGAGTGAGCGCGCGCGGTCTCGCATGTAGTCTGGTGGCTAGGCGCGCGGGTGTCGCTGCGACGCGCCCGCAACGCGGTCGGCCCCAGCGCGCCGCTCGCCCCATCCCGCCGACAGCCGCCCGTTTTCGCCCCGACTAGCACCGCCCTGCGAGGCTCTCCCCGGCAGCGGGACTCCCCCGGGAGACGCCTGCCGCGGAGAAGCCCTCGCAAGGAGTGCTCGATTGCAAGGCCTTTCGTCTTCCCCAAAAGATGTACTACCGGAGATGCTGTTAAGGCTTCGGAAAAAAACAGACCCGTTTCAAATGCCAACGAGGACGATGCACTTTCTGAGCCACGCGTAGTGTCAGAAAAGGAGCCGCCAGCGCGCATTTGAACCCGGTCGGTGGCGGGCGGGCGGTCGGGCGCCGGGCGCGTGGCGGGCGCAGTGCGAACGGTGGTGTTGTTGGCAGCGGGCGGCACGAGCGCGGGCGCGGCGGGCGGCGGGGTGCAGTGCGCGCTGTGCGGGCGCCGGTACAGCAACGCGTCCAACCTGCGGCAGCACGTGCGGCTGATCCACGAGGCGCAGCCGGTGGCGTGCGGCACCTGCGGCCGCAGCTTCAAGACGCCGCTGTACCTGCGCCGGCACACGCTGGCGCAGCACCCCGCGCGAGCGCTCAAGCCGCCGCCGCTGCCCGCGCTGCGCCCCGCTCAGCGCTTCCACCAGTAGGCCGCCGCACCCCCGCCCACGCCCACGCGACGCCGCGCTCTTTTACTCACGCTTAGGGCTGCCACGTGCTTCGTGCTCGCGGGTTCCGGTCTCGTTTGTCTCACCGCTCGTCCGCGTTATAATGTCTTAGTAGAACCGTCTAGACAAGTGGCCGATCTGTTCGAGCGAATAGAATAAAAGTTTGTGAAAGTGAGGTTAACCTACTCGGGAAACAAAATGGCGACCGTCGTGTCACATGTAAGAGTAGTTGTCATTTTGACATTCGTTTGATGGAAACTTTTTAACGTTTGCCACTTGGCTAGGCACCCAGTTTGCTGGATGGTCTTTAAAGATCAATCGCGTACCGTTTTGCACTATGTTTAGTACTGGCGTACTTAATCATGAAACGCGGTGGCAGTTTCATGATTAAGTACACGCTCGAGGATTGACACCGATCTGGGAATGCGTCGATGTATCTGTGGTTCTATAGTGCCATCATTCTTGTGATTCTTGTGCCATCGTTGCCACTGAGTGTGGGTGTTGTTTTGTCAACAACAACAATAAAACAAATATAATTAAATTATGTTGAAGAAACACAGGGACGTCTCGGCCGTATATCCTGGCGGTGTCATCGTGCAAATGTGGCTTACTAAGTTAACGAAGACTGTCAATAAAATATTATCTAGTCTGTGATCGGAGTGTCGCCGGGGGCCTATTCGCCGTCACACCTCTCCGCTTATTGCGTGCCTTTCAATAAATATACCGAGTGCCAGATATATTATAATTCACTATAACGAGGCCCTTAGTGTAATAATATTAAATGTTATATGCATTGTTTGTTTTGTACACATAATAATATGTCATAGACGTTTATGTGTGTCTCAATCAACCTATGAAATAGTCCACTAATGAATCGGATTTATTTTATATACCACTGTTGAGTAGAAAGCATTGTTTCAATATGCATTACAAGACAATAAACATTTATGGCAATCCCACGACATATTCGGATCGTGAGAATTGCAGTGCTTAGTCATGACCCTGATGAGGTATCGTATGACTAATTGGGCTTCGTTAGAGGGAACACAGGCTACCTTCCTTTTTGACAATAGACTGATTGTTGTTGAGCATATATGTTGCTACCGGTGCTGATTTTACATGACATAGGTTATTTACTGGTTACATATTGTACATACATACATACATACATACATTATACAAGTTATCCACACTCGAATGCCACTTTCTGTCGCATAGCCTAGTCCTAAATAATAAACTATATTTTCATAGTAGAGAATATAATTATTTTGTATCACATGCGACGGAGAGTGTAGTTCGATAGTTTTGTTTGTCTAATACTCGGAGTTGTGTAGCTATATGGGTACACAATTTCGCAGTGAACAGCAATAGTAATATTTTTATATACAATAGTTTTATCTTTACACAGTGTTAAATATTGTTGAGTGATTGGACGGCTCCCGGTAAATAGTTTGTAATGAATATCCAGATGTCATTGATTGTGTGAACTAACTTGAAATTCGTTTATAATTAATAATTATGATATTGAAGATGGATAAATAGTCTTGGTTACGTTATGTATGTAAAGAATGAAATATACCAGGTTATTTTTCAATACATATTTTCAAGACAGTTATCCACAGAATGTTTGAACTATACTATGTTAAGTATATACAATTGTGAAGTTACGTTGTGTTCGTATTTTTTATAAATATTTACTATGTATTTTGTACGAACTTAGATGGATTCCTTGGGTTTCTTTTTCTTTAATTAAGGCATTGGTACAGAGATTGCCATATAAAAAGTATCTAGTCAGTATGACACAACTGAAGAGGACAAGTTATTGAAAGTATGATTAGGGTTGTGAATAACAATATTAGTTTATGCATTGAAAATAAATGTAAAAATAATAATATTTGAATAACGTGTGATCTCAATCGTGTTTCAGTGATCTCTAAAACCACGTATTTATTTGGATATGTTAGATTTAAAATTAAAGTTCGAAGTTAATTGCAATAATAATTAATCTTAAAATAATCGCTTATACGTATTAGTAATTGTAATTTGATGAAAAAGCACTTTGGACATTATTAAAATAATTTTAGTCCCATTGATAAGTTAAGGCGCAGCTTTCGTAATGTATTAAAAAAGAAAAAGAAATTAAATAGACAAAATAATATCTCGACACTTTCTGAATTTAAACGCTAAGAAATTTATAAAACTATAATAGAAATTTTATCATAGTAATAGAAATGTTCACGAAAGTAACCCTAAGTAATACCTGCCATGCATGATCAATTCAAAATTTAATATATTGTATTTTAATATTAAAGCCTATTTCTCTTGCCCTTCAGTTAATTCCTATTAGCGGTGCGTTTAATCTTGACGTAAATCATAATAATACACGATAATTCTTAAGTGTCAACTTTGACAAAATCCTCGAAACGTACAACTAAATTAATGATGTATTGTTTTTGCACTGTTTCTAATGAAGCTAATTTTAGAATGCTGTGACGGGAGTGCATCCTCTTAACAGACTTTGACTGACAGTGAATGGGCAGAAGTTTAATTGTTATTAGGCCTGTAAGTCTTGCGTCTTGTGCACCTACCCAGAGCAGCCTTCCTAACTTTAAAAAAATTGCCTGTGATATCATCAGTTACTACCAGCTATGAGTTGTAATTTAAATACAATAATGTGTGCATAAGTCATGTTCATTAGTTCCCATTATAGGGTGTAATCATTAATGTTAATTATTATTCCATTTCCCATCGACCATCTTACCTTTTTGGATACTTATCTATCGTAATGCAATACTTAGTTATTTAATTCCTAATTGACTTGTCCGCAATCAATTAATTGATAAACATACGTTTTATATATTTATACTTATTTAGTGCATTTATTTGCGCAGGATGATAATGTATGTACATAAATCTGTGTAATTTTTTTACTAAACATAAAAATAAAGTACTACGAAATCAAATCGAATTTTAGTGTTGACATTCCAAAAATTATAACCAGTCTTATATTTTTCTCCTGATTAAAATTATTTCAAGATATTGTAGTCAAAATAATTGCTACGCACAAGACTAATTCAACTAAATTATTTGATTGGAATTACTTTATGTAACAACGATATGGAAAATCGACGCACGTAACTAATGGTAGGTATTCTTATCAGCGACTTCAGTGGTGCCAACAATGTGTTTTAATTGTTAGGAGATAATGCTAAATTTATGCTGGTCATTAATAATGAATATTTTTGTAATTACAACAATTATTTATTGAGACTGTCCATACTTCTCCCAGTGCACTATTGTTACACGAATTTCATATTACATAATTACTGGTCTGGTTTTGTGGGTACCTATTTTAAAAATGCCTAAGGGCGTGAATTTTCGTTTCAATTCTCGACCTTATTTCCTTATCGATAGTACCTAACTGTGTCAAAATTTTACGCAATAGCAACGTTTGCACAGTTTGAAACTTAGACTAGGCTAGGGCTACTCTCCTAGAGAGTTTTCGACACTGAACAATTGCTGGGAGAAGTAGGTAGTGGAAATCAATTGATTGAATTATACCATTCCGTCACCGGCCATGCATGGAGAATATCCCCACCGGCAAAATATTCGACTCAATTCAGTGCCGGGACGCTACTTGTATGGCCGGTGACGGAACAGTAGTGGGCGTCGGTTGAAAATTGTATGAAAGAATATTTTATTACCAGTGCCGGTACGGTTACGGTCATGGTATGGTGTGGTGCACGGTGTAGTGTGCAAATGCCTTTATCGTCCTCTAATGAATTGTTGATGCAGTAGGACGGTGGGACGGACGGCGCAACCGGCCGGTGCCGGACGCCGTGTGGCTCGAGCAGCATCGGCGCGCTCTGCCCTTTGTGGTGAAACGGGAGAACGCGCGGGGAGTGGCCGCGCCTAGACTGGTGAGTACATAAAGCACGCCTATATCCCCGAAGGGGTAGGCAGAGGTGAATTAACCCCCACTTTACGCCAATTAAATTAGGTCCCATGTAATAGGTGGCGAGCCTATTGCCATATATCAGGCACAAAAATTGCAGTACATTGCTAGGTGGTATGATATGAATGCTGCTGCCTACTAGTCATCGTTATCTTTACCCTAAGTCGCCTTGTGAGACAGCCGCGGGAGGGATGAAGGTGGTGACAATTGTATTCCGCTCTGCCGTCACCACGCGGCACCAGACTAGTGAGTTCCTACATTAAACTCGGTTGCGAATTACAGGTTTGTTCTGTGGATTCGCTTTGTCTTATCATCGTCATCCGTTTAAAAGTATCTACTGCTGAGGCACAGGACTTTCACTTTGATGGAAGAATATAGGGAGAATGGTCCGTAACACCACGCAGACCCAGTGCGGGTTGGTGGGTGTTACGACTGCAGATTCAGCAGGGATCAACGGCCCTTAATGTACCTTCAAAGCACGAAGGAACCGCAGATCTTATTTTTTTGTTTTTGGTTGGATGGCGTTTGCGAACATTGCCTAATTTATGCTGTCCACTCGGCTTGCGACAGCGTAAATTAAGCCATGTTCATTTTTCAATGATAACGTCAACCTCCTCTATGGCCATGTAATGTATGGAAAGTTGGTGTGTGAAAAAGATGATGAAAATGTTGAGATGGATGTGGGCAGTGTGTAAGTGAGTGGAGAAAGTGGACATACTGCGCCGACTTCAAATAAGATAGGATAAAGACAGGATTAATTCCATTCGTACTCTTCTCCCTCTTCAGCTCTCTCCCTATTTGGGAACTGTGCAGTGTCCAATGATTAATCTGCTCTAGGAATTGGCTTGGTTTATGGCCGGCCGCTTGCTTGACACCAATTCTGTTATGGAATAGAACTGTTACTCGTCATCGCGCTAGGGATCTATCTATACGGAGCACTGGGCCAAAACGGAGATCCAATTTTATTTCAGTTTTTAAACTCTCCCAAGCACTACTTACCTACTTAGAGTATGGCAAATTCTTTTTAATCAGCCATGCATGATTGCAATCTGTATCTAATATTTGATTATAATGAGTACGATTCGATAATTTTCATGGGTGAAGATAAAAGCCTTTATTTCATATAATTAATTGCGATTATAATGTTTCTACGGGAGATAATCCTGTATAGTAACATTATTATGTTTCTACAGGAGTTAGGTCCGAAGTAATATGTCCATCTATCGGCACGTAAATCGCAGTATAAGAGAAACGTTGCTGCCCATTACTCCTCGCTGTCTTTACACCTAGTCGCCTTGTACGACACCCGCGGTAAAGATTTGGCTATAAATATGATATCATCTTCTTCTTGCTGCCCTCATCCCGCTCTAGGCGGGGTCGGCACAACATGTTTTCTTCTTCCACTCCTCTCTATCCTTCACCAATTTCTCATCCACCCCTATCATATGATATCATATAATTAAGAATAGAATATTTTGTACAATCAATGCATTATTATTAGCTAAAATAAAGACTTTCTTAATTACGGACGAAGACTAATGGTCAAAAACTATTATTTTATACCAAACCGGCTAGAGATTCAGCTTGTATGAAGTTTAAAAATTGGGAAAACGAAAGTTTTTTTTTGTAAATATCCTAATTTTCTTCGATTTTGTCCAATCTGTAATCGGCACACTGAAATTTTTATAGATAGATTATATTTAATTTTTAAATGAATTGCTTATTTTCCCTTAATAATAATGTTCATTTTATTTGTAATACACCAAAATATTATCTTAGTATATTATGATATGGTTCGACCCGACCATCACTTATCACGGTGCTATTAGCTTAGGTGTAATTATGTAATAGGTAGGTTTTAATACTATACAAGTCGGGTACCTAACTATCTCAATCTAAACAACATACATTGTCTTATCAACCGCAACCTTTATCGTTCGACTACACCATATTCTGTAGGTTCTTTCACCATTATGTGGAATAAGCGGAGGCATGCTGTATGTGTAATATTAGGTCGAATTTGGAGACACTAGTTTTTCATGCTGGCGTGCGAGCGAAAACACAACGTAGAATGTGTCAGCCCCTGTGTCGTAAAAGCCGACTAAGGGAGATTGCCCTGCGTAGAATAATAAGCACCTTAAATTAAGGCACCCGAATAGTGGAGGGCAAACCACCACAACAGCATACCCAAAGAGGGTTGGTGTCAGGTTGGAATGTTGTCATTCCAATCACTCTCCGTTCATCGATAATTCGACATGGTCCTTTCCGTCTTTTTTCTATACATTCATTAATCACTAGCACCTTTCCGATGTGTTGGATGATATGAATCAAAAGGGAGTGGATGGCTTAAAGATGACTGACCGATATGAATGAGAGAGGAAACATACTGCGTCGACCAGATAGACTGGGAACAGGGCAGGAAGAAAAATTTGGGAGACACTATTCCGCATCCTATTCTATCCATCATGCGATAAATTCGATATCCTGCTCGACGAATACTTATAGTTTACTAAATATTCGTCACAAATACTTAAAAGTTTACTGTTATTATACTTCTGATTGAGGCGTAATAACCATGGCGCCTAGGTAACGTCTGCGGTTTATTAATGGGTCTTTTCATTATTATATAGGCGTTCTACTTTAACGACTGTTAGCTATTTAGTTTTTGGACGCGGTTTTGATGGGTTTCAAATTATACCATTTACTTTTATGGCAGTTGAGATGTTGGACCAAAGATTTAATTGAAACGTCTTTAATATTAAAATATGAATTGTCGATTGTTCATATATTAACACCCATCCCACCTTCCGCCATGAATCGCCAATAGATCATATCCTATGACGTCCTGGCCACAAATCCCATGCACTGTCCCTGGCCCTGATATCTGCAAACGGTACATAGCTTGGCGAATCTATAGGATGCTAACCCCCGAATACTGAAACGCTACTCAAATTTTGAGCACTTATTATAAAGTTAGGTGTACAGTAGATACCTGTCAGAATTTTTGTGGGAAAACGAAAACTTTTCAATAGTTTCAGTATTCGGGGTTATGTCCCTGTTCACCCAGAAACGGCCGAGTGAAACGAGTTTGGTCTTCCATCGTTCGTTATTGAGTGATTGACCTTGGAGTCTACTAGCAATAAAAGAATTTGCTGCCTCTAAGGGTGTCCCTCTCGCGGTTCACAGATCAAACTGGGCGAGGGCGTGGAGATCCGCGAGGATTTGCTGCGGGGCGTCAAATGGGGGGACTATAGGAAGGTGACGCGCGGCCTGGCAGCGGCCCTGTTTTCTCCTATGGAGCTGGCCACTTGCTCGGTGACGGGCCAGCGGTGGTCCCGCGCGGGCCAGGAGTCCCGGCCGACTAAGCCCCCGCTGGAACGCCGCCGCGTGGACGCTCTCATATCGTACGTGAGCCGCCATTTTCCCGACGTGGAAGTCAGCAGGATCAAGCAGGTGTTGGCTTACAAGTGCAAGGAGAACTGCGCCGCGCTACGGATGAGGACCGCTAGGTGAGCCACCTTTGTTTTGAACCTTAGCCGCTGTTGTTGTCAGGCATAATGAGAAACAGGACGTGAACCGAGGACTAATGCCATTGATTATAAGGATGGATACAGATTATTCACTGTTACAATTTTTGTCATCTATATCATCATCCCGGTTATCCGCCTAGTGGCTAACTGGCTTATGGCCCGGGCATGAACTCAGGGGTCTTCAACCCACTCTAGGCCGGCTTCACTTCAGACCTCTATACTCAACCTCAGTCTGGAGGCAGGGCACTCGGCGCAGTCTGACAATGCCGTGTGGTTTGCCGTGGGATAAGACCCGGCATTATATCTCCAGACATACAGTGACGCTGGACTTCACACTAGGATAATCTGTGTCGTAGTGACCAAAGGGACCCTTTGATATACAGATAATTGTAAAGCAACTATGATGTTGTGTCTAATAGTCAATCTCTAGTAGGGTTCGCAATAAATCTTCTATCGAATTATTGAGGAACTAACCCCCGAATACAGAAACGCTACTCAAATTTTTGAGAACCGCTTATCAAGTTAAGTACCTGTCAGAATTTGTTTGAAAAAAACGTCAATTTTGACAATCATTAAATGTTAAGCAGGTCTCAAACTTTGATTAGCGTTTCTGTATTCGGGGTATGATATGTTTTTGCAAGTTCGGTAATAGAGGTGTCATTTTCATCATCATAACCAGCCCTTTAATGTCCCCACTGCTAGGGCACAGGCTTTCCCAATGGATGACAGAATGTAAGGAGATTAAGCCATAACCCACCACGCTGGCCCAGTGCGAATTGGTAGGTATAACAACTGCAGATGTAGCCGGGACCAACGCGTTAAAGTGGCTTCCCAAACACGGACGAACTCGGGGTGTTATATATTTTTGGTCACACATCTAATGCAATCGCCAGGCCGCGCAGCCTTAGCCACTGCGCTATGGAGCACCTCACTTTTTAGTACTAACAAATACGTGCAAAAATCTTTTAAGAGAAGTGGCAGTGTTACAATATTACATCTTCGTCTAGTCGTTTTTTGTGGGAAAAGGGGAGGCTGTTCTAGACTTCAAGGTCAATGGAACAATACTGCCGTCGTCGGCATCAAAAGTGTATATATAGAAAAGGCAAGTCATCGATACCACGTCTCCATGATTTTATTTTTATACACACCACAAGTTGAAAGTATGTTAATTGCCTTGTCATTGAATAATTAAAGATCACACCGATAAATTATTCCGAATAACCATGTGGAAAGTGGGCATATTAAAGTGATTTTGGCTATAATGTTTTTATATAACTTTTTGTCCCATGAATATACCATGAATAACCCATGCTTTAGTTATGATTATTCATCTATCCCGTGAGTTCAATAGAAGTTACTAACTTTGAATTAATTCACACTATGTTTTAGTATATGTATTGTTGACTAAACGCCGCACTCAGAGACGTTAATTAACGTTAATTAGTACCTAATGTCAAACAATCAAAACAAGTCGCTATTCTTGCCGGGTCTATGGTCTAGAATTAAATTAAATTTTTTGACATTTACTGCCGCACTCAGAGACGTCAATTAACTTTAATGAGTATTTAATGTCAAACATTTTCATTCAAATCAAGACCATAGACCTGGCAAGAATAAAGACTAGTTTTGAATTGTCATTTTTTGACGTTAAGTACTCATTAACGTTATTTGACGTCACTGAGTGCGGCAGTTAGTATTTAATGGTAATTTTACTTGACGCGTGGATATTATAAAATCCAGAGGTGTATGTAACTGGTAATCTTGGAACCCCCGTTGAAAAGGTGTTACCACCCAACAATAAAATCAAACAGTTTTGATGGACTTCAAGAATGGGCAGACATATAATTATGTCATTAAATTTGTGCATACATACATAAGTTACACGTTTCTCCCCTTAGGAGTAGGCAGAGGTGTTTTAACACCCTCGATTCGACAGTTTATTTCAGGTCCCATGTAATTTTGATCTAAGTAATTTGCTGGCACCAGGAAGGCTAAATTAATGTCTTTAATGTTACATTATTATTTTTTGTCCTCTAGACACAGTGGTGGTGACAGTTGTATTGTTTGTTCTCAGCCGTCACCACACGGCATTAAATATTGTCACCAACAAAAACGTGGTACAATTATAGTTTATTAGACTAAACAAGCAATATTACTTATTGTTTAAGTTTGCATTGAGTGTGTCCAATTACACAAGCCATAATAATAGCTTGTATCAATCTATGGAGGTGTAGGACAAAAGAAACACATAGATAGCGCCTGACCTTTGCCCGGCCGACGTCAAACAAAATCATAATACGAGTCTTGTGCTTCATATTGTTATTTATTCTTCGTTAAAGCCATTGGGATTTTTGATAAAATGTGGGTACCTATCTACTTATTAAAAATTTGCTTTAATTGTATCTTAACGTTTGACAACTGTTCGTATTTTTTATTGCTTGACCCTTTATAAGGAAATGCTTGCTTTGATTTCTTTCATTGTTCTCAAACCGTATTACAAATCACCTATAGGCTCAAATAATGGTGACATCTATTCGACAACTGCCCTATAAAGGGTTAACCCCTAATACTCTACTCATAAAAAGGTGCTGAATGTATGTTAAGATTATGTAAAAAATCTATGTATTTAGATTATATAAAAAAATCTATCTGTAAAACTATTCCACAGATTTTACATACCATATATATGTATACGCAAACATAAATCACGTCTTTTTACTCCCGAAGGGCTAAATAACTGTATGTTATTTATCTACTAGTTAGTTATTAGTAAGTTTGAAAGTAGTAACAGAGTACCTACACTGTTCTAAGTAAGATGGATTTATGCAAATTCGTCTGTGCTGTGAACAGGCCTCGCTGTGTAAGATATGATTGTGGAAACTTATATCCGCCTATCACCGCTTGACCCGAGGCAGTAATTCAATTTGAAGTAGGCTCTCGAATTGTTTCAGCGAGTCCACCAACTATTTGCTGAGCGCTGCCGCTCGGCCGCCCCCGTGCGAAGACGCGCCCGGCAGCAGTCGCCCCGTGTATTCCAACTTGTAAGTCGCATTTATTACTTTTATTCTTCTTTCTTCTTCTTCGGTTCTTCGGTCTTCCATGCTGGCCTGCGACTGGGAGCGCGAAAAAAGAAAAAAGAATATGCCAGCTCCTACCAAGGACCGGAAAACCTCTTTTCAAAGTTAAGCCTATATTGATTGGGTTTCTTTATAATTTTGGAAACCCTATGAATAGGGTTTAACAACTTACAATTCATTTAAGTGTTACCCTATTGATTGCGTATCTCTTTTTCGAAGCCAAACCGATCCGAATCTAACCAATCGGCTGCCGGCTGTTAGTAAGAAGCGCAATAACAAATCCAATGATTGGCGCGTAGGAACTAAAACAGCTTGGCCACATTCTAAACCTTTTACTTTAGGATAACCCTTTTAAATAAAATGCTATTTGTAGATTAGTGTATTTCGTATATTGTATGTAAAATAATGACATTAGAATAATAATGGTTACTAGCAACGTTAGCCAAAGAGTAAATATATAACACACCCTATCAAGGGATTTTAAGTAACGTATAAGTGCTTACCGCAATGAATTAGTTAGCATTGGATTAGGTGAGCCGATGAAAGGGTTTCCTATTTAAAAGGGTTTTTGAAGACAAGTCTATCAAAAACCTGACATATACTTATGTACTGAACAAAAACCCTTTTAAGTCGACTCACCCCGTCCCCGTAATACGTTCCGTGGTCTAGTGGTGCGTCCACCGGAATTGCATATTACGTAGGTGAAATATTAATTATTATTTGATATCCTGTATCACAAGAAACTATTAGAAAAACATACGCCTCGAATCCTTAACCATCTACAAACACATTACATTACACATACAAGAAACTAGCTTGACTTTTGACCAAATACCTACTCATTTAGAACTACTTATGGTTATGCATGTGGTAAGCGCTTTGGTTTCTGTATAGACATAATTCAAGGGTATAATTAAAACCGAGGCAGCTGAATATAATGAGGTATTAAAACATTAATGTGACTCTATAATGGAACGAGTCAAGCGAAGTGAAAGCGAGAAATTCATACTTGTATTTTAATTAAACAGTATTTATAAATAACTAATCATCCGTTCTTGGGTATGGACAAAGCGTAGCGGGCTTATAATTAATATGGAATTTATTTATACATTTTTTTAAGAATTAAAATTCGGTCTGTGTACGATCCTCAATGAATTTGTATGACCGTAGTAGCTTGGACTACTAAATTCGTTGAATATTGAAGATTTGTGAAGCCTAGTCTACAAAGGGGTTTATTGTACCTTCTTCTTGCTGCCCTCATCCCGCTCTAGGCGGGGTCGGCACAACATGTTTTCTTCTTCCACTCCTCTCTATCCTTCACCAATTTCTCATCCACCCCTCTCACTAAGGGCCGGTTTTTTGATGCATAGTTTACTGTTAACCAATTGTTAAAAATTGTTACTTATCTTTAAATATCACTGATATTTAAAAATTAGTAACAATATCAGACTGATATTTATCCATTAGTAACTAAAATTGTTACTCATGATTATATATCAGACTGACATTTAGCAATTAGTAACAGTTTTTAACAATTGGTTGAGTTAACTATGGATCAAAAAACCAGCCCTAATAGTGTACTGGCTTGTGGCTTACCGTATCTTAAGACATATCTATTTATCTATGACGTATGCATGACATGTTTGGCAACTAACAGTCGCCTTTTTTCCCCAGTGAACCGACGAAGGGCCCCGGCGGGGGTGGGGGCGGGGGAGGCAGCGGGGGCGCAGGCGCCGAGGAAGCGCGCGACGAGGGCGAAGGCGCGCCGTGATGCCGCCGCCAAACACCACGTCTGTTGCATATCAATTTCATAATCTTGTTATTTTTTACCAAAAAATAAAGGGAAAACGAACGATACTCATCGTCCGGAGGCGTGTGCGCGACCCGGCCACCGCGCACCCACGCGATCTCGCACCCCTATTCACGGACAGCTTTAGTCACTTGTTCAGTTTGTCTCGCTTCAACTCATCACGATCGTGAGAGACGAACAGAGAGTTTTCTCCGTTTATTTCCCCCGTGAATAAGGCCGCCAGAAACCGCCCAAGATTTATATTTACTGCGGCGGTCGGACCGCGCACCGCTACTCGGAACGCACTGTGTAAAATATTCATATTTATTTAGGTGATATTTTTCTATTGGCTACTGATAAGATTTTATCTCGTTATGTACCGCCGGTCGCGCCGGGGTGCATTGTCGTATGTAAGAGGGGGATGGAGTCGTGCCCGAAGCTCTAGCAATAATTTATCAGGTTCCTAAGACATGTTTCGTAGTTAGGTTCTATTTGCACGAATATTTCGCGAACACTGCCGCTTGTTTTCTAAATTTTAACGATGATGTTAGTCATTCATAGTCGCTTCCTTTAATTTATGGAGAGTCATTATCAGAGTTATTTTAAATTTTGTATATGAAGCATTTATGTGCTGTACGAGGGACCGTTGCAATTGCAAAGTAAATATATCAAAATGGCATAATTTTTAGGACTAATATAGAGATATTATAGTCATTTCGTTTTATAGGTGTAAAGGATAAAGAATTTATTTTGGAGTGTCAGGTTTGGATATTGTAAAGTCTTTGGAGAGCTGTGATCTTGATGGATATAAATAAAACAAGTCATATTTTTAAAATATACATTAAGAGTTATTACGTAATTAATACCGAATGTACAGAATATCTGTATGGTATGTTGTGGGGTGTAAGTGGTAGTGAGTGAAATTCATCCGTTTGCTTTCACCACGCATTTCAGTACGCGGTTGAGTCGTACATAGCGCAGCGCGCGTGCGCGACGAGTCAATTAGACGACAAGCGGTCCTACATCGCGCACGGATGTATTTATCATATCAAAAAAGCAATAACTATTGTTTGATAAAATCTATTTTTAATTTTTAAAATAATATTTTAAAGTTGTTATAAATGTAGTTAGTATAATTATAAAAAAAAATATCTTGAAGTCCACACGGTCGTTTACGGTTCTTTTGAACGGGAATAAAATCGTCATAATAATAATTGCCTCACTGTTGAAATACGTCATATCATTTTATGATACAAATGTTTTTACATTGTATGGAAAGATTGAATTGAAATGTGGGTAGATCCGGCCACCACGACATTAGAACTATCCATTTTGGTTCTACCTTGAATAAGGAAATTTAAAACACATGTTTTGGCCGGTGTAGCTGATTCTTCGACACCAGCGGGGTTATTCTGTAAGCCGATTGCTATTGCTTTAGTCTACCAAACTCACACATAACTATTATTCTCAATGAGTGAGAGTGACGGGCAGACTTAAGCAATAGCAATCAGCTTACAGAATAAGCCGACAGAACTGATCCAGGAACACATCGTTCATAGGAGCCACCAAGATAACACCTGTATTAGATACAGAGAGATAATTTGTGTAACATTGGTGTACCTATGATTAAGTTGCAGTTACCAGAGTTAGGATATATTAGTACTCGCGCAGTGCTACGTAGTGAAATGTTACTAACTTGTTGTATTATCTACTACATTGCGATGCCAATTAAAGGTCTAAATGCTCAATTTTGCCAAATTTTACTTGCCGAAAATTCTTCTTAGTCTTGTCTAATTTTCGTGTGTTTACTATTCTATGCTGCGATTCCCAACAGAGAAATGTTTAGGTTATTTCAAGTGAAATGGGAATGAGCAGATTGCTCAATATGGAGTGCGTCGTTTGAGTGGTTCACGTTGTAATTTATCAGAAATAATTGGCCCAATCAAAACTATATCACTAGAGACATAAATTGAAAGGACAAAATCTAATTATAAATTAGGCAACAGAAATTGTAATCGTATTTGCAAGTAGAAACTCTCATGTGACGTATGCTCGAGATGCAATATGTTAATTTAGTGCCAAATGATATAAGTTAACTCGTAGCAATATATTGTATCCTAATGCTCTTGTGTAATTTCTCACGTAGCGTTTAAATGACCTATGAGGTTTCAAAGGTTTCTTTTACAAGACTATATAATAATATATTTATACAGGGAAAGTGTTAGGTAATGTATTGTTGTTCGGATCTAAGAGTGTTGTTGAGGTATAATACTCATTGTAGCAGGGTGTAAAAATAAAAGTAACATATCCAAATGATGTACGTCAATGTGCTTTTGTCAAAGACAAAAACTGCGCACCTTTTCTATCCTAGTCTAGTATTTTGATATGTATATTAGATGGATTCAAACTCCATAGTATTCAAAAACCGAGAATCGCAACAGCCTCCATACTCAACAGGGTACATTTATGATGCCAACGACTGCAGTGATCACTTGCTATACCATTATTTTTACACTCTGATCTAATATAACGTTGAATGAGCAATGGAACAAGAGAATTTATTTACTCAAATTAGTTTTTTTTTATTATTTACTATAGTAATTTTTTTTTACTAAATTTTAATATATTATTATACATTGTTTGCATTTTATTATTGTAATGGCAGCTGTCCATATACAGTGACGATGATTCAGTCTTCATTTTTATTTAGGGTTTCATTAATGTAATTACAAAATGATACATCGAACATGACACATTGGGCACAAATATTAAAAATAAATAGATTTATTTGCTTGCTAAATAACGATAGTGAATTCATGATCATATATTGTTATTATTCTTGTTTAATGGTTTAGGTGAGCGGAACCCTAATGTCATGTTATTATCACTAAGCAGAAATCTATACTTGTATAATGAACGAACAACATCGATGCCTCTGTGCTTGGAGCGCACAGCGTTGTGCCAAAATTACGTACTAGTCTATAAAACAAAATGTTGTTATCATTTTTCAGATTTTATTTAGTCCAGAATGTGTTTGTTCCTGTGCTGTGAAAAATATAATAATTTAAAAACAAATCAACACTAATATAGATGCGCATGATGTGGTTGTTATTGTAATTTTTTTTTGTTAATCTTTGATAGTCATTACCAATCTATTTGACAAGTCAAAGTATGTATAATTAAAATAAATTAACTATAGATAAATTAAAATCGACCACATTGCGTCTAAGATTAAGGTTTATACCATTTATGTAAATCATTTTATAAAACTACTCGTAGTTTATCTATAATTAGATTCTATAATATTGAATAAAAGCTAATACGATATTAGCAAGAAACGTACAGAACCAAATTGAATTTGTTTCTGTGACTCATGGTTGCCTAATTTAAATAAACAATTATACCATATAAAGTGTCATCGTTAATTTTGTCAGAAACCTATTATTTATGAACTAAGAAATTTACTTTTTTAGATTAGACCTAAATTGTAAATTGCTAAGAACAATTAACTTATTATTATCAGTATGCTCAGTTATTGTTCTATTTGTCCCAAATTTCGACGTAGGATTAAAAGAAATACAGTAATATTTAGAACTAATTAAATTAACAAATTAGTAGTTTTATATGATGATCCAATGTTACTGTATAGATGGCGTGCGGTAAAATAACTGAACATAATAGTTAGCACTGGTAACGTAATTTCAATATCTATTGTTCACTAATTTTGTGTGGTCTCTGTTGATATTGACAAAGGTTTACAAAACCAAAGTTCTCATTTCATTTTACCAGTTTTCCGATGTCATCTATATTGACGACAAGAGATATTATTCCTAAAAATGAAGTTGTTTTATAAGTCGATGATTTTTTATAGAATTTAAAAAGTTGTGTTGATTTGTTGTTATATTTAATAGTGTTTATAAAATGCACATAATGATAATTATTTAGCTTTGAGCTTGTGCAATATTATTCCAAATTGTTTATATAAAACTGTTATCATTTTTCTAAATTGTTATATAAATATTTTTGTAAACATAAAAGACATAGGCAACATGAAATTCTATTTTTGTTGTGCATTTATTGTGGAAATTATATCATTAACCACAAACCATTGTGGACTGTAATGTCTGCAGCAGTAAAAACCTGTTAATCAGGTACATAATGTAGACGGATTTTTTATGTATTTCTGATATTGTGAGTCAATTCTAGTAATACTATAATGTTCCCTTTTTTTTAGAATAATTTAATTTACGTGTAAACAAATTTTTATAAAAGTTGCTCAAATAAGATGCAATGTTAACGTGACGATAACTGCAATTTATGTAATGCCTTTTTGTAATAATTTATCTAATATTTCTGTTTATTTTTGTGAGTTATGGCAGCGCATGTTAGTCTTATGTTTATTCTTAAGAGAGGCCAAATGTTGACTTGCTTACGTGAGACTGTTTTGCCAAGAATCAGAAAGTATATTATTACCTACATTGTTTTAAAATAAATGCTTTTATATGAAAATTATTTTGTGCATTTTTATTTAACAGGGTCACATTTATTCAAATATATTCTTTAAGTCCCTTGGAACTAATTTGGACGCAAATTAATATGGAGCACGTAACTTAAAAATTTATTTAAACGTTATATACTTCTATATTTATACGTTATTGCATGTAATCAGTATTATATTGATCCGACTCTTCTATAAATAATCCTTAATTTTTTTATACACATTTAGTTTAAGCTATCATGGTATGGATTTTCAACAACTCTTATTATAAGAGTTGTTGACCAATAAAAAATTAAGGATTTTTTTATTCAATTAGACCTTACTGTTTTAAGACTAGTAACCAAACAATTCATTAGATACATTCATTTTACAAATATGATTCAATTATACCTATTTGTAATACATACATAAATCACGCCTATATCCCCTAAGGGGTAGGCAGAGGTGAATTAACACCTACTTATCGCTAATTAAGCTAGGTCCCATGAAATAGGTGGCGAGCCTATTGCCATCTATCGGGCCCATCAATCGCAGTATATTGCTAGATGGTACAAGAGGAATGCTGCTACTCATTGCTGTCTTTCCCCTTAAACGCCTTTTACGCCCCACCCACGAGAGAGTGGGGATTATAATATGATTCAATTATACCTATTTGTTGTAGCTACCTGTTTATACCAGGGTCACATTTTTCAATAGCTTTCATAAGCTCGTAATATTGTGAAAAGCTCTATGAACGCTTTTGAATAGCAGATTGTTTACGTTATCCTTTTAATCCACCCACTTTAACGCCAGTATAATATGGGCTTTATTTATTTTTATACATTTTTACATTACATTTTATACAATTTTAAAGCATTAGCAGCTAAAATTCAAATTAGGGAAACGAATAGCAATTTAAGGAGGCATAAGAATGGATTAAGAAGAAAATTTAAATCTGCCACCAAGTAGAACGGAAACGGATATAGAAGACATTTGTTTAGGTTGGCTAACTTTATGAAAATAATTCCGATAAGTACCGATTCGTAAAAGTTTCTATATTTCTTAATAAACTATTGTTTGGTATATATTAATCACATGAAATACAGCTAGCTGTATATTATACAAATTTCAATAAAATTAGATGAACATTTTCTTATTCTTAGCAACACTGTCAAAGCGTATTTAAATCAATGTTTGTCACTCAAAAGCCTTAGATACCACGCCAAAGAGTTAGAAAAAAAACGAATGGTTTTTGTTTTGATAAAATTACATTGGGACAGTGTTTGGCGCGTTTCGTGGTGTCAGTCAGATTTATTTTCACTAATTCAAAAATTGTTACAGAGTGGATTTTGTGCAGTGAAAGTGGTGTTATTTTGATGCACAAGCATCCGTGTTGATGTGCAATTATGCAGAATCATCGAAAATAAGTCTCATGTTGTGTTTGATGTTGTGGTGAAGTGGTTTTATCCATTTCATCAAGCACCATCATTAACTCTGTTGCCATTCATTTCGCGCTAAGCACTCCCTAGATGCGTTAAAATATGTCGCACCCATATTTTAACGTAAAATTAATTTCATTCATACATATCACCCACTCATTATTTCATAAGACTACAGATAAAATATACACTAAAGACTTGGCTGTATGGGCTAGACCCTTTGCCTTCCCTAAAATATAGGGAGAATTAAAAAACATAAAATTAGAGTGTTTGGCGCGTTTGGTGGTGTCAGTCGGATTTATTTTCACTAATTCAAAAATTGTTACAGAGTGGATTTTGTGCAGTGAAAGTGGAGATATTTTGATGCACAAGCATCCGTGTTGATGTGCAATTATGCAGAATCATTGAAAATAAGTGTTGTGATGGGTTTGATGTTGTGGTGAAGACCACTTTAAAAAGAGGTTTTGTCCACCTCATCAGGCACCATCATGAACTCTGTTACCATTAAATTCGCTCCAAGCACTCCCTAGATGCGTTAAAATGTTTGACACCCACATTCTAACGTAAAATTCATTTCATTCATCATTTCACCCACTCATTATTTCATAAGACTACAGATAAAATATACACTAAAGACTTGGTTGTATGGGCAAGACCCTTTGCCTTCCCTGAAATATAGGGAGAATTTTAAAACTAAAACATAAAATTACATTGACTTGACACTAGTTGACACCAAAGGTTGACACTAAACGTAGTGTATTTTATACTCTTTGAGTGTTCTGTGCTTGACACACCTGACAAATCAATCAATGTGTTGTTGAATTGTTTGCTATTTAAATCCATGGTTGAATTTAAAATTTTGTGTTTTTTTAATGTAATGTAATCGAAATACTATTTACCAATAATTGTGTAACACAATTCCTTGTATCACTAGAGTCAACCATATCAACTTCAGCGCTTGATATTTTTTTAGATGGCGTTTCCACAGCCAAATGCACAGAGAGGTTATAATTCTTCTCCTAGTTTTATGTACCTACTGTATGTATAATAAAAATATATTTGTATTACAAGTATAATTATTATTATTCCCCAGAATTGACAAATAGAAAAATTTTAGAGGAATTACAACTTAAAAAACAGATGCTATTGAAGCAAGGTGCGGTAGCTCCCTTAACTGCAACAGCCATTACACTAACACAGCCACCAGTCAGTCAGCTTCCGATGTGCTCAATTCCACCAGTGTCAGCCACTGCTGTAAGTAAATCATATTATACAGATATTACAGTAGAAGGAAATATTCTACTACTTACATTTGACATTGTTTTAGGGATTTCCACAATTGCCTGAGGCTAATATTGTAAATACTAGTCATCGTGCAGCCCTGCAGCACGCCAACGCTACTTCTTGTGGATTCTTTGTTTCCCAAGACTCATCATTTGGTAATCAAATTCTTCCCGTGTTGCCACGATTTGACAGCAAATAAAAACAAATGGCAGCTATCATGAAATTAAAGGTCTTGCAAGGACACCTACAAGATCTGAATGGATTTACTACGCCTAAAGTACAGTTAGAACAGTATGAAACACCACCGCATATAGCAGCTGTAATGCTGTACACTATTCAGGTACAAAATGTTTGTTTAGTTAATAATTTGAGTTATAAAAATATTCTTGGTTAGATTGCTCATAATTGTAACTTACAATGATTTGTTCTGGATAGCTGCCGCTAGATTTGTTCAATGAATATTTGTCACATTTGAAAATAATTTTTATTTTGTTATAATAGTGGAAATGTCAATGCAAAGATGCTGTAATTTTATTGCAATTTTTTTTAGACTCAATATGAAGCTTTGGAATGCAAGCAAGTTTTAGATGCAGGCTGTGGCCCTGGTACCTTGAGCCTGGGAGCAGCTCTCATGGGAGCTGACCTAGTCACAGGCATGGACATTGACCAAGATGCTCTAGACATATTTAGAGAAAATATAAATGAAATGGAAGTAAGCAACATTGAAACACTCCAGAGCAATTTCTTAAATTCTTCAGTCTTTCGGTAAATACAGTATGACAACTGGTTTAGCTAAAAAAACTTGCTCATAAAATATATCGCACAACTGGATATGGAGTAACACAAGTCATAATATTTCTTTTTTTGAAATAACCAAACATTTTTAAAGTATTTGGGTTTGTAAAGACTGACTTGGCTTGAAGGTATTTTTTGGGGCAGGTTCCAATAACTCTAGGGTTTTTTATTATTTTGTGTTGTGCTATCCTATATCTAAAGGTGCAGTATTTACCATCTATAGTCTTCTCAACAGTAACTAAAAGTTACCTTATATTGCTTGTTACTTATTAGACTATGGCAAAAAATTAATATCAAGAATTTTAGAAGAAAGAAACTAATATTCAATTGACTGTATGTATGTATTATTATAGCACTATAATACAGGGTGAATTTGAAATCAGTTGACAAAATTTTACAGGACATTTAAACGTTATAATGATTGTTATAGTAAGAATTAAAATTGTAATGTAAAATTACAAGATCGCAATTATTAGATTTATTAGTTGCAGTGAAAATGCTTTTATTTTTCAGGAGGGATAATTATTTTGACACAGTCCTAATGAACCCACCATTTGGCACTAAAAACAATGCTGGTATTGACATAAAGTTTCTCCAGATGGGACTGTCTCTCAGTGCAGATAGTGTATTTTCACTGCACAAGTCATCCACAAGGTAATTTACAATAAAAAAAACTTCAAGTTTATGTGTACTCAAGTTTTTCAATAGACCCTTTTATTAAATTATGATACCAAAAATGAACTTAGCTCAATATACGTTTCGTATAATCAATCTCTAGCTATGTATAATGTTTCCACAATTGTGCTAAAAGAATCATAATTAAATTAAATATCGAACATAACATTTTTGCCAGGTCATACATACAGAAGAAAATCAAAAGCTGGGGGGCTGAGGGTACTGTGGTTGCAGAGCTGCGTTATAACCTACCTGCAACATACAAATTCCACAATCATGCATCACGTGACATTGCAGTGGACCTATGGAGAGTTTACCATCCTCACACACGTGAATAAAACATTAATTAATTGGACAATTATAAAATGTAGTTACAAGTGTAAATATTTTTTATATAGTTAGCTACAGTTAGTCATAAATTTTTCTGAATCAATTTGTATGCTAACTGTCTGACTGTAAGTAGATCATTATGAATTAAATATTCGATTTTAATTTTAACATTATATAAATGTTAGAAAAATTAGTACAAAGATTTTGGTTTGTATTATGAAATGTAATATAAATGACCACCAAAATGTTTGTATTATGAATAATTTTTTAGTATAGACAATGGTATGTTACCATGATAAAATTTCTTCAATCCATTTTCTACTTTACTCTGTAAATTAAATAAATATGCCAGTATGGTACCATCGAATGTGATGTTGATTTAAATGTATTAAAATAAATGAAATTGAAGTGTGTTCAGAAAAATAAGTAACCAAGCTTTTATAGCAAACATTACTAGAACCAATTTCTTCTAGGTCTGAAAATAAATTAAAGCGTAAATGCTACAGTAGCACTCAAAACGGTTTACTTATTTTTCACGTCTTGCGGAGCCAGAGTACGAGGGCGGGTCAATAAGTCCGTGACTTTTTGAATTTTTCGAACCTCGACAAATCATATTTTTTGGAAGGGATAAAAAAATTGGAAAAGCGTTGGACAAAGTGTATAGAGCTCAAGGGAGACTACGTTGAAAAGTAAAATGATTTATTTATGAAAAAAATCTGTGTTTTCCAAAAGTCACGGACTTATTGACCCGCCTTCCTATATTAAAACTTTTAGCTCTTAAGCTTAAGTAGGACAAAAAGAATCTCAAACAAAACTCCACATTCAAAACCATTTAATTATTCTGGATTGAACATTGTAGAATATTACTTTCATACTTATTGACACAATGCAAAAGTTATGATATAAAGTTTTACAAACATTTAAATTCTTTAATAATTATTCACAATCAGTCTTCAGTATTTTTATGTCAAACATAAAGATTCCACTCCATAGACGACAGGCTATTCATGACGGTTTTGACCTTTGCACGACATTACATCTGTCAAAGCCGTCATGCATAACCTAGCGTTTATGGTCTGGATAACGTAGTTTTATTTTGCAGATATTCCGAAGATTCTTATAATTGGCATAACAAATGACGTGATGGCCCTGACCTCTATTAAACAAGTACGCTGGACTGTAGGTGGTATCCAAAAAATGAAGCCAACTTGATTATCGCCATCTTGGCGCTGATGGCACTGGTTTACGAAGGTGAACGTCCACGGAACTAATATAGAGATGCAATTTTGTAATGTTAAATTTAGTACCCATGCTGCTCGATGAGGCGCTTGAAAATGGGCTCAAGAAACATAATTGTCTAAAGAGTAGAAGTATTCAGTCCAGCGTATTTATATAATAGAGGTTAGTGCGTGATGGCCTCTCCTCAATAGAGGCCTATTCATCTCCGAACTTGATGTTCTGCGCCAGCTTGATGGTGCCCGAGTAGTTGATGGTGACGGTGGACCGTCGCATGTAGGCCTTCCAGGCGTCCGAGCCGCACTCTCGGCCGCCGCCCGTCGCCTTCTCGCCGCCGAACGCGCCGCCCACCTCGGCGCCGTTGGTCGGGATGTTCACGTTCACTATGCCGCAGTCCGACCCGTGGGGTCCGATCCACTGAAATATTTATACATACATAAATTTTCATTTAATGTCGCCATTAGTTGCTCCATAACTAAAGGATTTTTTTTTTTTTTTTTAGGCGCTGATAATGTTTTGTGCAACATATTTAAGATTTAGTGAAAACATTAGCAATTTAATAGAAACATTATTAATGACTAGATAACTAATGAGATTTTTAAGGAATGCTTTGTGCAACTGACTGTACATACAATCAATTTGACATTATATTTTGGATCTTGACATGTCGTTTCAGTGGATCATCACGCATGATCCATTGAAACGACATTGAGTTCATTGAGTTTTTCTTTTTTTAAGCAATACCCTTTGGCTTGTCATTGTACTGTTCTTTTATACATACATACACGAATCACGCCTATATCCCCGAAGGGGTAGGTAGAGGTGAACTAACACCCACGTTTCCCCAATTATGATAGGTTGGCAAACCTATTGCCATTAATCGGGCACGGAAATCGCAGTACATTTTCTTTTACCTATAGTATAAAATTATTTTCTTAAATAAAATAAAACAAATTTGCAATCGGCTTTGTGCCTTACTACAAACAAGTTAAGGTTGACAATCGATGAAGGAAAACTAACAATTTTGGGTAGTCTGACTGAACTCTGAAGTGCCGTCGACCGTAACTAATCATTAAAAATTTGGGTCTTTTGACAGTTTAGTCTTAAAAAGACTGATACGTATGTGGCGTAAGTAGATATCTCTACTTTATAGTACATTATATACCTACCAAGGGAGATATAAAACAAAGAATGTCTTCGATTGCAAGTATTTGAAATGCAAATTCATAGTTTTATGTGGCCCCCTGACCAAGAAGTGGGATTTTTCGTACGCGTAAAGGGGGAAAAAGCTCACTTTATGGTCAGCTGTGACATAAATAAAATAGGTACCTAACATAAGGGAGACTATTGACCTATCTCTATTTACTTAAAGATCTCCAATGCGATGTGAAATTAAAAACCTTACCTTGAAAATGTCTACGAGGTTTTCTGTGAACAAACTTGACGACAATCCCTGGTCGACTTCGTTGTTGTACTGAATCCCTGTGTCCAGATCGGGGATCTCGACGCAGTAGACTATGGGGGCGAAGCACTCGGACTTGACCAGGGGCGAGTCGTGTGGCAGCCCCGTCACGATCGTTGGCTCCACGAAATAACCTTCGCGTTCGATCACCTAAATAAAACCCAACTACATAAATGAAATGTATTGATAGAGACTGCTCTACTTTAACTTTTTAAGCATATATTCGTTAAGGCCGGTCCATGAAAAAAATTCTAGGAGAAAAAACTAGGACATACTGCGCCGATCTCAATAACATGGGATAAGCGCAGGGTGATGATGGCCGTGTGGTGAACACAGAGCAGAATACAATTGTCACCACCCCATCTCTCCCGTGGGTGTCGTACAAGGCGACTAAGGATTAAGACAGCAATGAGAAATGAGCAACAGCATTCCTCTCATACCACCTAGCAATATATACCTACTGCGATCTATATTTTTTTATGCAAGACAGGGAAGCATTTGCCCTTCATCTCACTTGATGGTAAATGAGGATAAGGGCCGAAGATGGAATCGAGCTTCACCTGGAACCCTCAACCCCAGAGGGGCTGGCTATCTTATCACACATTGTCGGAACTCCTTATGCTGTTAACATTATTATTATGGTGACAGATTTTGATAAGATGGTGGTAGCTAGCCAGGCGGACCTAAGAAGTACCACAACCAAACCGAGCACAAATTTGTACCCCCCTGGGGATCGAACCCGAGACCTCTGGATGTTAATTCCGGTTAGCGTGCCCGATATATGGCAATGGGCTCGCCACCATTACATAATGGGACCTTAGTTAATTGGCGATAAGTGGGTGTTAATTCACCTCTACCCCTTCGGGAATATAGACGCGATTTATGTATGAATGATCATGATTTTATATCTCTCTGCTCACCTCGCCTCCGAACTCGATTCTCCCTCCCTGTTTCACCACTTCCGCTACAGTTTTTTTGTACGCTTCCACGGCTGCCGGGGTGTGGAGCGGACCAATCAGGGTTTCCGAAAGCAGGGGGTCTCCAATTTTGCTGATGACGCCGGCATACGCCTTTTTTAACCTTGTCACGACTTCGTTAAATACCTGAAGGGAATCAATTTAAAAGAGCAATTAAAATTATAGGATAAACGTTCAGGTAGCATGCTTAATGAATTTGCTTCTAGTGTTAGAAGTATCGAGAGAAATATAAAGTACCTGTACGTAAAGAACAGTGGTAGGGTAGTAGGTACTACACCGTTTCTCTGCTCAAGACTGCTGCTGCATGTGACTTGAACTTATGAATTTTGTTTTGAAGTGCCTGTATAGTTAATAATATTTCACCTAAAATATTTAGTTTTATTTTGTTTTAAGCCGGATGCTACCAGTTATAGGAAAAGTATCTTTCTAGGCTTCTAATACATACATACATACATACATAAATCACGCCTATATCCCCGAAGGGGTAGGCAGAGGTGAACTAGCACCCATGTTTCGCAAGTTATGATAGGTCCCATGTAATAGGTGGCGAGCCTATTGCCATTTATCGGGTACAAAAGTCGCAGTAGGTACATTTCTAGGTGGTATAAGAGGAACGCTGCTGCCCATTCCTCATGACTGATTTATCCTTAGTCGCCTTGTACGACACCCACGGAAGAGATTTGGGGTGGTGACAATTGTATTCTACTCTGCCGTCACCACACGGCATAGGCTTTTCTACCTAGTGTACTTATTTTCCATACCTTTTACAGAGATGCATACTAATCCACATTTAAACAGCACTCTAAAATTATTTCTTCTCCCTTATCAGCTAGATAAGCAATCTGCAATTAAGTGTTGGTACAGGCGTAGTATGATAAAAAGACATGCAAAATATATGCATAGAACCGACGTAGGCAACAATTTGTTGCCCCTTATACAGTGGCGAAATACCTAAAAATACCCAACCCGGGCAGTGTGAGTTATATATCTGTGGTGAGTTAGGTACCTGGGTTATACTAGGTTGTAAAATTAATATAGGTATGTAATGTGTTGACGGCCGAGTAGAATATTGTCACCACCCCAAAGCTCTCCCATTGGTGTCGTGTCGTGGCAATAGGCTCGCCACCTTTTACATGGGACTTAACATAATTGGCGAAACGAGGGTGCTAATTCACCTCTGCATACCCCTTCGGGGATATAGGCGTGATTTATGTAAGTATGTATGTAATACGGTGGTACACATTAGGTATTTAGGTAACCCGGGCACCTGGGTTAAACTAAGTTGTAAAATTATTATATGTAGGTATTAAACATACTTTGGTGTGAATGAGCAGCCTCCTGGTGGTTGTGCATCGCTGGCCAGCGGTGCCGGCGCAAGCGAACAGCGCAGCGTTGAGCAGTAGGTCCAAGTTGGCGTCAGCGTTCACTATGATGGCGTTGTTGCCACCCAGCTCCAGCAGGTGTCGCCCGAAACGCTTCTGGACTTCTATTCCAACCTGCGTTGACACGAAGGTTGCAAGTGTCAGTTAAACCAAGTAGGTATAAGGGTATTCGATTTTAATTTTAACATTTTATAAATGTTAGAAAAATTAGTACAAAGATTTTCGTGGTTAGAAAAAGAAACTATCTCGGTCAGGCACCTGCCCGGATAGCAGCGCATCAAGACCATAATTTTTCGAAATTCTTTTTCTAACCACCAAAATCTTTGTAAATATAAGGGTGCTTTTCCAGCAGAGCTGTACGAGGATAATATGCGTTGCGAGGAATGTGTTTGAAGAGAACCAATAGAACCACTCTATTTGAAAATAGAGTGATTCTATTGGTGTACGGATATGTTTGAGGAGAATCAATAGCATCAGTATATTTGAAAATGGAGTGATTCTAACGGTTTTCCTCAATCAAACATATTTCTCGCAACGCATCCTCGCACAGTTCTGGTTGAAAACCACCCTTAAGGCCTGTGTACGGTTAAGCGCGAGAGGGGCGCGCGGGCGGAATTATAAAAAAAAGAAATATATTATAACATAAAATTAATTGCGCCAGTAAGTTAGCCTTTTAGGTGGTTACATATCAATAAACAAAAAACTATTATTTTTGCTTACGACCCCAATTTGCTTCAATTTATTGCTATTGTTAGATTTATTTTTAATATGCTTGCCTACGGCGCTCTCAGCGTTTACGGCCTTAGTTACTACCTATACCAACGCATTCACATACGAATGCGAAACACCGTATATTATGTCTCGGTCTGTTATTAGAGAGATGAGATACTTGCAAAGACAATGACAAAGACACTTTATTTGGCTTAAATATGGTACATTATGAGATCTTACAATTTTATATGTTTCACATATTTCACCAGAATCTGGTACGCAAAATTTTACAAAATGGAGCTATATATTAGTTAAACAAAATCTTATTTTAATATGTTGTAGGGATTGTGTCACCGGCCGTGTGGTGACGGCAGAGTAGAATACAATTGTCACCACCCCAAATCTCTCCCGTGGGTGTCGTACAAGTCGACTAAGGATAAATCAGTGATGAGGAATGGGCAGCAGCGTTCCTCTTATACCTACCACCTAGCAAAGAACTGCGACTTTTGTGCCCGATAAATGGCAATAGGCTCGCCACCTATTACATGGGACCTAGCATAATTGGCGAAGCGTGGGTGCTAGTTCACCTCTGTCTACCCCTTCGGGGATATAGGCGTGAATTATGTATGTATGTATGTATGTTGTAGGGATTGAAATATTCGTCCAAAGAGTAAAAACAATGAGCCATTTCTTTAGTTTTGCTTTAAAAACAATTTATTGGCATTGTCTTCATGTCATCAGGCAGCTTATTATAAACCAATACATTGTACTCTTTGTTATAAACTTTAATTGCCATAACATAGCTCTTCCTAGCTTATGACGTAGTTGTAACCAACGGCAGTATTTATTTATTTGGGTATCTACTATTTACCCTACATTCTTTATTAAAAAGGTTTGCATGCAAACGGACAAAAACACAAATCTCATAAACATACAACGATATAACAGTTAAAATGCTTAATTTTTTAAATAACGGTCTACAAGAAGTCATTTTGCGTTCTTGCAATCCTATTCGCAAATAGATTCTCAGAAGTTTCGCATGCGAATGCGTTGGTTGGTGTTCTAACGGCTTCAATACGTCTAATTCATTTATTTAATCCGTTCAATGTAAATAATATCCAACCTGCTGTCCAGCGGCGGTGCTCCCCGTGAAAGACACCAGCTTCATTCTATCATCCTTCGCCAGTTGCTGCCCAATGTCTCTGCCGCCGACGCACAGAGACGCGATGGCTCCAGAAATGTTATTCTTCTTGAGAACACTCTCCACTATCTTCGTCACGGCCACTGCGGTCAGGGGAGTCGTGTCCGATGGCTTCCACACGCTGACGTCTCCGCATACCTGAAGAATTTACGTTGAGTACTATAGTGTGACAAGATCGTGCACGACCCTCCTGCGGTTGAGAGACGGTGGCGGGGACGGGGCACTCTAGATGTTAGCGGGGACGGGGCACTCTAGATGTTAGCGGGGGCGGGTGATGCGGGGAGGAGGGAAAACTCGCCCCTCCCCGCCGAGTTTTTTATGGAAAAGTATACCCGAGAATGTACACAAATGTAATTGACGAGTATAGTTAGATAGAGTCCTCTAAATTATAATGCCGAAGATTAAGATTTATTTTTCAAACTAATATTGATACTTTTTGACTTTAAAATGTTTAACGTATTTTACTATGGCTTTGCCGCTTTCGACGATTTGCCTTTGACTTATACAAAGTTCTTTTTGAATATTTTTTTTTGCATACACTGTTGGACCTAAATGGCGTAATACGGGTTAAACTATTTATAAATATACCGAAATTTGTACAATCAGTAACCGAACGTAGATAAACAATGTCAATATATACCTACATAATTACTCATTATCTCCAATCTTATACAAAACATTATATACCTACAAACATACATCATCTTGACTTCAAAAATACTTATAGAGTATAAGTATCCAATAAATTAAGCAAGAGGCAAAATGTAAACATAACGTGTCTTTTATTATAAAATATAACCTTTTTAAGTGTACCTAATACCAATATTTCAACGTACCTAATAGTTTTATTTGTTTGGAATTTGATGATGTATTTTAGAATCCATGTTTCTTGTTTTAAATGCATTTCGTAGATAAAGTAAACAGACATATATACCTACATGTTGTCTCTGGCTATCATGGATGGAATACCTATATGTAAGTAATTATATAGACCAACCATGGCTATGGCACTATTCCACCCGAAGACAGCTACGGGAAAGTTAAACGCTGTGATGACGCCGATCAGTCCTAGGGGATTCCATTTCTCGATGAGCACATGTCCAGGTCTCTCAGACGGGAGAATGGTGCTGGGGAGTGTCCTGGAGAGGCCGAGAGCCAAGTCACACACGTGGATGTACTCCACTACTTCTCCTATGGCTTCCGGTAGGATTTTACCTAAAACAAGGTATTCACGACCATAGTAGGCTTAGTAGGTAATAAGTTATGAAAACTTAAATGGATAGAAGATTCTATTTTTCTGAAGTATGGAGTATGTGCCTATTTACCTATATGAATATTGAAGAAGCCGCCTCCCTGACACCAACCCAAAGAGAGTTAGTGTCAGGCAGGCGGCCGGCTGTAAAACCTAAGCCAAAACTGTGAGCAGTATGGATTGGAATGTTGTCATTCCAATCACTCTCTCCGTTCATCGATCTCCCGACATGGTCCGTTCCATCTCTTTTGTATACATAGATTTATCACTGGCACCTTTACGGTGTGATGGTTGATAATTATGAATCAAAGGGGAGTGGATGGCTTGATGTCGTCTGACCGATACGAACGGAACAGGAAACATACTGCGCCGGCCCAGATAAACTGGGAACTGGGCAGGTAGAAGAAGAAGACTGTAAACGATAGGTAATCGTTGTAGGTAATTAGGTACCTACCCATTTCCAAAGCGACTAGTTGTCCTAAAGGCTGTAGTTTTTCTCGGAGCGCGTCGCCGATCTGCCTGACGACCTCGCCGCGCGCCGGGGCAGGCATCTCGCCCCAGTGGTGCCAGGCATCTTGAGCCGCCGTCACGCACTGTTCGTAATCGCCAGAACTGGCAGACTGAACTTCGGCGATTACCTTGCCATTGGCTGGACTCACCGATTGAATGACCTGGTAAAAATAATACATAGGTAGGTACATAGATAAATCGTGCGTACAATATCCCAGAAGGGGTAGACAGAGGTGGATTAAACACCCACTTTTCGTCAATTAAGTTAGATCCCAAGTAATAGGTGGCGAGTACTGGCGAGCCTGTTGCCATCAATAAGGACTCACGGGAGAGATGGGTATTTTTTTATTACACTTTATTGTACACCAACAAATTAAATACACTAAACAGAAAAAAAATCAATGTGATTATATGGTACAATGGGCGGCCTTATCCCAAAATGCGATCTCTGCCAGGCAACCTTAGGATGGCCAGGATTTGCAAGAATTCCGGTATTATACAGGTATTCAGCTCTATACCTACATAAATCATGCGCATTTACCCGGAAGTGGTGGGTAGTTTCGCCAGCTTATTCCAGGTCCCACTCACCGGGAACTTTAATCGCAGTAATTTGCTAGATGTGAATAAGGAACGCTGCTTTATAACTCTCTGCCGCACTCAGAGACGTCAATTAATACAAAGATTTTGGTGGTTAGAAAAAGAATTTCGAAAAATTATGATCTTGAGGCGGGAATCGAACCCGCGTCCGCTGCTATCCGGGCAGGTGCCTGACCGCTCGGCCATCCAAGACACTAATTAACTTGCCGAAATTCTTCTAACCTTTACACTTCACACTTCACGAATAGTTTATAAAGCAAACCCAAGCTTAACCGAACGCAAGGTACTTGTAAAAATATCTGCTTTGGAATGTTTGAAAGTGTAAAGGTTAGAAGAATTTTGGCAAGTTAATTAGTGTCTTGGGTGGCCGAGCGGTCAGGCACTTGCCCGGATAGCAGCGGACGCGGGTTCGATTCCCGCCTCAAGATCATAATTTTTTGAAATTCTTTTTCTAACCACCAAAACCTTTGTACTAATTTTTCTCACATTTATTATAATGTTAAAATTACAAATCGAATAGACGTCAATTAACTTTAATGAGTAGTTAATGTCGAAATATTTTATTTTAATCTAGACCATATCCTGGCAAGAATAGCTACTAGTTTTGAATTGTCATTTTACGACATTAAGTGCTCATTAACGTTAATTGACATCTCTAAGTGCGGCAGAGTCTTGCCCTCAGCCTTGTACGACACCCATGATAGCGACAGGGTATTCTTCTCTGCAGTCACTAAACAGCATACATACCTACTCACTTATACATAAATCTTAATAGATAGAAACTTTTTAATTTTTAGGTAACTTGGTATAAGGTTACTAAATACTACATGCATACATACATACATACATAAATCACGCCTAAATACTTACATCCAAAAAATAAATTACACATATGATGATTTATAAGCTAAGCACATACTTTGTTATTTATTTTACTTATTTATGACCTACCTACCTACATACGACATTCCTAGTTTATTTAAGTAAGAATAGGTACCTAACCATATTGCAGATACCGGTTCGCATTCCGTCAACACCGAATAATAGTGGGCAAGCTAATATTATTCACGTACCTGACCATTGGCTTGCCATTTTCCATTAAACACGCCTGGATTTTTTTCCTGAAGCCCCAATTCCTTCAGAAAGGAATATTTCGGGTCTTGGATTAGAAAAGACGTAGACGCGTTCCGAGCCATGATTAACACACGTGTACCTTGCACAGATAACAAACCGCGGCACAACAAGCGACTCATGGGTGCTGTTGCTTTGATAATTTAAAAAGTAAATAACTTCGCTGGAATGAGAGCGCCTGCGCCGAGTTAGTTAAACAATAATGTTATCTTTATTTGTGACATTTAAACAAGTGGCGTGGCCTTATCTGACCGATAAAGAGCAGTTGTGGGGTCATGACCATTTCTTATTCAATTGTTTCAATAATTTACTAACAAAATAATGTATTACTTGTTTAGTAACTCCAAACCTAAATTAAATAACAGCATTTACATGTTTATAAATTGAATTTATTACTATTAAAATTTGCCCTTTTCCCATTATTTCGCGTTAAATAATAATGCATACCTAATCAGTCATTTGTTTTCAATATGAAAATAGTAGTCATTTAATGTTGGTACCTAGTACTAGTTAATAGTTCGAATGGTGGAGGGCAAACCACCAACCGGCTGTAAACCAAACCTTGAGCAGTGTGGATTACGGCCGATTGCACCGTCTCTCATAGAAACTGAGTTTAATAAAACTTGGTTTTGATTAATGCAAACTATGCAGCGGACCTCAGTTTAGAGCATAAACCGAGTTCAATTTCAACTGATCGCGTTTAATTCTGCGGTGAATCGGCCTTTAGAATGTTGTCATTCCAATCACTCTCTTCTCTCCGTTCATAGGTCTCTCTACATGGTCCGTTCCGTCTTTTTTCTATACATTCGTTCATCACTAGCACCTTTACGGTGTGATGGATGGTATTATGAATCAAAAGGGAGTGGATCGCTTGATGACGTCTGACCGATATGAATGGAAGGGAACATACTGCGCCGACCCCAGATACATGCAGGGAGAAGAAGTACTAGATAATAGTTCGACCGTATGTTGGACCCATGTACCTACCTAATAAGTTGCGAGCCTATTGTCGTCTCTCGGGCACGCAAATGGCAGTATATTGCTAGGTGGTAAAAGAGGAACGCTGCTGCCCATTACTCGTCGCTGTATTAACATACATACATACATAAATCCCCGAAGGGGTAGGCAGAGGTGAACTAGCACCCACGTTTCGCCAATTATGTTAGGTCCCATGTAATAGGTGGCGAGCCTATTGCCATTAATCGGGCACAAAAGTCGCTGTATTACCCCCCCAAGGTTAACGCTCATAAGACCCACCCGGCACCCGACCGCACCACCCAGCCGCTCGGCGTTCACAGGTGCACACTGCGCGGTCTACCAGTGGACCTGACGCCACTGTACCTGTCACTAAGATCATACAATAATAGTAGATTATTTAACAAGGGCGATAAAACAAAGAATGTCTCTAATCGCGAGTATTTGATATACAGGGCGTCCCACGGCCATGCCACACGGAGGGAAAGTATATTAAATATTGAACGTAGGATATTTTACTAAAAGAAGACATCGTTTTATTTTTAATAATAAGTAGAACTGCATTCACAGATTTTTAAAAAATCGCCTGCCTCAACCGGGAATCGAACCCGCCAAATGTGGTAGAAAAATTACTTGTATTTTATAATAGCGTTTGAAAGGGCTACTCATAAGCATTATTTATTCCTAAATAACCTAGCATATTAAATGAAACTAAGATCCATATACCATTTCATACTCATTTTCAAGTAGTTGTTATATCTATCTAAATTTTTTTTCAATTCTGCAATAATCCTGCCAAATATATTTCATGTCTATTTTCATGTATAGAAATGCAAAATTTAAACAATGTATAATAAATAATGTTATCTATTATATTATTTGACTAATATCACCACATACATTTTTGTCACATAATCAAACAAAAGCTTCCTTCTTCGTCTATACTTTTTCCGTCTCTTAATTCTTGAGCTTTCATAGTTAAATATGAATTTTCATCTCTTTTCACCATCCAGTCTGGTAATGGTTTGTCCCAATCAGTAGGTGGAGAATCTCTTTTCTTCCATGTATCATTTTCATAGTGTGCTTTTAATCTTTCCATACGTCTTGTTTTCTCACTACTTATGATTGCTTCCTAAAATAAAGTAGGTAAGAAATTATATTAAACAAAGAAATTATACTATAAGTCCATAAACAAAATATTTTCTGATAAGGTAAATCTCTATTCAATTCTAAAAGGCAACTGGAATCTTTGATGCTTTCTCTTTTTTCAATATTGAAGATTCTTCAACCCAAAATCTTAAGCAGTATCAATTGGAATGTTGTCATTCCAATCACTCTCCATTAGTTCCTCAACATGGTCCTATCCATAACTTTTCAATCCATTCATTCACCACTAAAATTATCAATAAATTACTTTATTAATAATTTTAATTTTTAAAAATATAGCAAAATTATAGATGTGACTGATAAAATTTAAAAAGCACATTGGTTTTATTACTCACCGCTGCCTTTATGTCTTGATTTTCGGTCCATTTACAACAATTAAGGTAGTCTTTTTTCCACTGATTGCAATCTATAGTTTTTCCATATATGAAATACTGATGAAATCTTGCTCTAAAACTTGTGCACTCACTGTATTCATCTTTATAAATTTCGCAGTCCCGGATCTAAAATTGTAATATAATTTTAAAACACACAAAAATCTATGTCAGTGATAAGCAAGGCCAATAATGTATTTCTATGCATATAAATAAGTCATCATTGCACAAAAAATATAACAATATCTTTCTGATGTAACAATACATAGTTGAGAAAAATTACTGACTGGAAATCTGCGAGACCTTGTGATATAAGTAAAGGTCTAGAATCAGGCTCTCTGCATGTATTTGCAATGGTTCATCACATATTGTCCAGGCATGGAGTGCCGGACGAATAGACCGTACAAAGTCTAGATACGGCGCCCGCCACTACAATACAAACCAGCCATGTGTCTTCCATTTCTTCGTGAACGCTTTGAACATTAGTGGCATCATTCTCGTCCTCTTCTGTTTTCGACATATAAATAAATTTGTTGTTGTAAGCTTCCAAAATTGGGTAATTGGTACAATAGTATTATCCTACCTAACCTCCAAAGAGAACACAATACTCAAACAAAGAGAATACAATACCAAAGAGTATATAATACACTACTACAATACTACGTAAGAAGAGACGGGATTCCATAGAGCAAAATTTATCCGACCAAATGTCAAAATGCAAGTACCTCAACGTAGCCAACCTAAAAACTGTTGAACAAAGAGTTCTGCCAACCTAAAGAGAAAAATAGAGATGTACCACCTGCTATTCAAAATTTTATCGATATCGATGAACGGATCGACCTGCGCTTTATTAAAAACAATTATTTTAAAATTTCTACTTAGACACATACCTCGTTTTTAACCTTTAAAGTTCTGAAACAATCAAGTAGATGTTAGAAATAAATTATCAAGGCTAACCATAATCTATAGGCAGAACTTTTTATTAAAAAACGAAGTATGTGTTCACTTTGATATTTGAAATAAAAAAACTTTCGGTTGTGCTGTTTATAATCTATGTTTGTATTTTATTAATTTTCAAATTACTTTCTTCTTTCAAGGAGTTAACTGCATGTTACAAGTTTTAGAATTTGACTTAGGTCGTCGCTTTCTTAAAACTGAAATTAAATAAATATAAATGATTAAAGAACTATATTTAATACCAATAATTAATAAATATTATATTTAAGATTTTAACTGACCATGCAACACCTTACTTTCTTTTCATATCTCAATTATTTCGATTCATCTCGAACTTCAGAAACCGAAAAAATGCACGAAACATCTGTAATTAAAAAAATATTTATTTATTTAAATCAAATTGTATTAAGTTTAGATTTGATGACGTAACATGAATAAATTATTATGTATTATTATTGTTACCAAGACTTTATTCTAGTTTACAACTTTAATTAAAAGCATCGATATTGGTTTTTAACCATGTGATCATAGCATCACTATTTTTGCACAGGTTATTGTTTTGAATGAAATTATTAATATTACATCCAATTGTATTATAAAAAATACAAAAGAATGTAAAATTACATCTTGAATATAATATTTATTCATTATTGGTATTAAATATAGTTCTTTGATAATTTATATTTATTTAATTTCAGTTGTAAGAAAGCGACGACGTAAGCCAAATTCTAAAAGTTGTAGCATGCAGTTAACTCCTTGAAAGAAATTTATTTAAAAATTAATAAAATACACACATAGATTAGAAACAGTACAACAGAAAGATTTTTTATTTCAAACATCAAAGTGAACACATACTCCGTTTTTTGACAAAAAGTTCTGCCCATAGTTAGGCTTGATATTTTATTTCTAACATCTACTTGTTTGGTTCAGAACTTTAAAGTTAAAAAACGAGGTATGTGTCTCAGTAGAAGTTTTTAAATTATTGTTTTAAATAAAGCGCAGGTCGAGCCGTTCGTCGATATCGATAAAATTTTGAAAAGCAGATGGCACATCTCTATTTTTCTCTTTAGATTGGCAGAACTCTTTTTTAAAGTTTTTTGGTTGGTTACGTTTAGGTACTTGCATTTTGACATTTGGTTGGATTAATTTTGCTCTATGGAGTCCCGTCTCTTCTTACGTAGTGTGTTTTCTCTTTGGTCAGAACAATAGAACAATAATTATTGTTCGAGCGATGAGCTTGTCAATTTTTAACTGGTGATTAGAATTTTTCTAGGTAGACTGCGGGCCAGATAAGTCTGCGCGCGAGGGGTGGCGCTGCTCGCTAACATTGACACTCGTAGACAAATATAATAGCAGACGGAATTTTAGTTTCAATTTTGACCACGCGCGGACTCTGAGTCATAGAATAGAAATGTCAAAATCTATAAAAACTGTACAATTTTCACCGCCTGTCCCCGTAGCACGGGACGTGGAAACATCTTCGGGGGCAAGAAAATCTTTTCCTCTCGCTCTAACTCCCACTAAATCCCGAGACAAAACACTGTCAAGTGGTAGAGAGAGGCTTGTCCACGTCCCCGTGCTAGGCCCGCTGCTGACATAAAGCCTTGCCTTTTTAGTTTAGTTTGTTGGTACCGAAACCGATGACATTAGGGTCGATTCTGACCACGGTTCTCTAAGCCTAAGACTAATTTGACAACAGTGTTTCTCTGTCATTCTCAATATAGAATGAAAAGGAGAGACTGATCTTAAATTTAGTTTTAAGTTTAGAGAATCATGTCAGAATTGACCCTAATGACTATTGACATTTAGTAGCTAGTTAGCCATAGACGTTAACTTAGCTATGTGACATTAGTATTTTTCTATACTTCCTATCGCTCGCTACATTCAAAGACTACAATACTTTGTTGATTACTTTGTTTTTTACTTTTGTAATCACTGTAGTATTCAGTTTATGTGTGGTTTAGGTACAATCTTAACATTATCGCATTCTTTCATTCCATTGGTTGAACTTTGATCTTAAGCGCATAATAGGTTTTAGTGAGACAGTTTTATGAACAAGAAACTCCTAATTTTGGTTACTATTACGTTGAACAAAAATGTCGCTAAATAAACTTATTGGTGGAGACTGTGGCGGTAATAATTCACTTGTACAACTATCTAATATTGTAAGTCGAGATGCATCCATTGCGAAACCTAAATCTCAAGCAGAATTATTTGTGCATGAATTTGCGAGTCAGAACTCACAGACACCACAAACATTTAACATGAATGCTCTTCTAAATAATATGCCCCAGGTTGATATGGTACAGAAAGGTTTTGAGCAGCAAAATAATAGACATATTTTACAAAACAGTTTTGTTGCACCATCAAATATACCATGGGGTCCAGGGCCCTCTTCTGCATATTTTCCGCAAACAATGGTAAGACCCAACTTCATGCCTTTAAATCCTGGTCTGCATTCACAAGGCCCTTTAAATGTTCAAATACAATATTTAAATGAATCAGAACTAGAAAACACTGATGTGAAAGCAAAGGCTACAGAATATATGGATACTGTCAAACAAGACGATGAACATGCTTATAATGAATTCATGTCTTTTATGAAAAAGATAAGTGTAGGTGAAATGAACTTTGATGGAACTACTCATGATGAACATAAGGTACAGTCGAAAGACACTATATTGGATGAAATGGCTGAAAAATATAAAGATGAATGGGAAAAATTAAGCAATGTTACCGACTATTGGTCATCTGAGGAAGCAAATGGAATAGCAAAAGAATATAATTTCACTGAAGGTAATGTAATGCTAGAAAACATGAGTGCTCTTGAAATTGGAAAGGAAAAACTCAGAATAGGTGATATACCAGGGGCTGTCCTATGTTTTGAAGCTGCAGTACAGCAAATGCCAGAATCTGCAGAAGGTTGGTTTCTCCTTGGTAAAACACAAGCTGAAAATGAGCAAGACCCTTTGGCTATTACAGCACTTAAGAAATCCTTAGAAATAGATCCAAGACAGTTGGAAGCCTATATAACCTTAGCAGCAGCATATACTAATGAAAACTTACCTAAATATGCTTATATGTCTTTATTGGACTGGTTAAGGGCTAGCCCGAAATATAGCGATTTATTTCCTCAAGACATAGATCCAAAACAACTAGACTTAAAAGGATTAGAGAACCATGTGACAACTCTCTATATAAAAGCAGCACAGTTACATCCAAACCAAATTGATTCTGATGTTCAAAATGCTCTTGGAGTTGTCTTTAATATTAACCAACAGTATGACAAAGCAGTAGATTGTTTTAGAACTGCTTTAAGTGTTGCTGAAGAAGATCCCAGATTATGGAATAGACTAGGTGCAACATTAGCTAACAGTGACAGATCAGAAGAAGCTGTTGATGCTTATCATCGAGCTTTAAATTTGGAACCAGGTTTTATTAGAGCTCGTTACAATGTTGGTATTACATGCATGAATTTGGGTGCTCACAGAGAAGCTGCTGAACATTTTTTGGTAGCTTTGAACCAGCAACACAAATCAAAAAGTTTTCAACCAAATTCATCAACCACTGACAATACTTCTTCAACTATATGGACAACACTCAGAATGGTATGTTCATTTATGGGAGAACATGATGTTGTAAAAATAGTTGATGAGAGAAACTTATCTGAATTAAATAGTTTTTTCCATATGGAATAAGGAATTATACAGTTATATTTTTCAATAGTTAAAAATAAATCAAGTAAACTAATATATAAAAATATTTTAAATTGTAATACATTTTAAAGGTGATAGGAATACTGCAATAATAATATAATTTTTGGTATACATAAAATATATCTTTGTTTTACCCTGTTTCCAATTTATTTGCAGTGTGTCTATTATCATACTGCTCTAAGATTTAGGCTTTTGTGGCTGGTGGTGTGCTAGAAGATCAACCTTTTGGGGAAAGCTGTTGAGGGTGGTACATTCCTATCCTACAAATGACGGGCATGTTGATATTCAAGAATCCTAAAATCACTCTTGAGCACATCTAAGAGATGGGAATGGTAAAAAATTATGTACTTTGCTATTATACATCTCAAATTGAATAAAAGTAAACTTATAATTTCATGTTTTTGTATTGTCTACCATAAAAAAAATATTGGGACTTATTGTAACTGGCCTCCAATTTAATTTTTGACATGTGAATAACTACAAAAACTGTCCTGCAGTGGGCAACCATGTGGGTGATTATTATAGAACCAGCATGGCTTCATTTTCATCTTACAATTTGAGCTGTTATAGTTACTCTTTTGTACTTCTTCAATGGTCCTTGGATATCTTAATTTAACTTTTCCTTTTTGTACACTAAAAATATGGTTATTATTCTTCAGAAGTGTTTGGAGACCTCCACATTCAGATTTCATGGCTTTCAAATACTCTTCTGGTAATAGTGTAACCAAGTCATTTATATTGACTGTTTTCCCTACTGACCAATCTCCCTTTAAATTATAATCTTCCAGCAAATAATTTGTAATGTGACCTGTGACTGATTCAATAATTTGTTTATCTATTTGAGTACAGTTTCTAACTCTTTCTACTGCATCTCTAGGTTTAAAATTGGTTATCCAAGAGGTATCTTTACCATTTGCAGGAATACTGCCATCTACTACTAAATTCTGTATTTTATTACACATGTTGTTGTGATCTTGTTCTAAATAATATCTTTTTTCTCCAACTAAACATATCCTTTTGGTGCTTGGAATTTTAAGTCTGTCTACACTTGTTTCAAATCCACAAGAACAAGATATACTTTTAATATACTCCAAGTATTCTGTGTACTGACTTTGAGATGAATTTTTTCTTTGGTATTTACTTCCATCAAAATTATATGCACAACAAGGAAGAAGAAAAAAGTTGCAATTGTATGAACTTCTAGCAGCCACAACAGGTATCCATGGAGTCAGTTCATCTGAATGATTACCAATTAGCCAATCAGTGTTGGGGAATAAATTGACATCTGATGGAACTATTGTTCTTTCCTGTAAGAAAATTTAACATATCACTAAATATTTGTTTTGTTATGATTTGATATGATATTATATTTTCTTGTAATGTCACTGAAGTCATTTATTTATATCAGTCATATACAAAATAATGTAAAATAATCTACCAATAGGCAAGTGGTTGAAAAAGATTGTCTGTTTTTATTTCTTTCATTGTTACAATAATTGCAGAAAATTTTATGATTCTGATGTAAAAATGATTTTGTACCTCTAACTTTATATCTTTAGGGTATAAATCCCATATACGTCTTTTTCTCACATCTATTCCAATACCATTATGGCCTTCTTTGGTTAAAATATAAACTAGTAGCCCATTGCCACAACCTAGATCTACAAATGTTTTTTTGATATTTTCACTGTCCTTTTCCCAAAGGATTAAGAGGTATGTAGCTATTGCTACATCTTCATATACAAACTTCAGTGGGTCAGTGCATTCAGGCCAAATCTGAAATACATAATACATAACCACTTTTAATATAATGAAGCAAATTTACATATTAGTACATTTATGTTTAAGTTATACCTGCACTAAAGCTTTGCCATATTTTAGTTTTAACTCATTGTATTTTGTGTAATATTTATCTGTTGATATTAGACTCAAAGATTCTTTACACATACTTGTAGACATTTTATTATTTGCACACCATTTTACTAACTGTGGTAAAAGGGTATTAATTAACCAATCCTGAGACTTTAAATTAGAATCTGAAATAAATAGTAACTAGTAATAGTAATAGCTAATTTATTGCGTTTGAATATTTAACTTGATTAACACTTCATTAAAAATGCTATTTAGAACTGTTGCTGTATCGCTTTGATTATCATTAAAACATTATCTCTGCAACAATTTCTGAGCACTCATAAATAGATATGAATTAAAAAAAAAAATTAAGTCAGCATTTTTAATGTGAATAATACTTCGACTAACTTTCAGTAATTCTTAAAACAATGTTTCCATTTTCAAGTGACACTGAATATGTAAAATCAGGACACAAATTATATTTTTCCATATGAGCAGTCACATTGTAAAATGTAGCCACTAATTTAATTTTGTCGAGACATATTAATTGGTAGGCTTTCATGTTGACGTTGGTAAACTTTTTTGGGAATAACTCAATAATAAGAATTTCAATATTTGTATGATTATCCTGAGTATCATCACAAGAAAGATTGAAATCTTTTATAATTGAGTTTGTGTAATTTTCAATATCTTCAATACATAATTTTCTGACATTGTTTTTTAATGGAGCACTCCATTCTTTGCTCAAGGGTTTACAAATATGTCTGTGTAAAATTTTACTACTCCAAACTCTTCTATTAATGACATTGAATTTTGTGAACAATATGTTTAAAACGTCCCAGAAGTTCTCAGCAGTGACAAGAGAGTTAATGCTGTGCTCTGAAGACATTTTAATTTTTATCCACAATTCTTTTAGTGTTTATTTTCAGATTTTTTCTCATCACTTGCTCAAGTTGCTCAAACAAATAGAGAGATTGATAGAATCACAGCACAGATTGAAATGGCAGCATTGCAATTGACAGTAATTAGGAAAGGCAAAAGGATCTAGCTTATACAGCTAGGGAGTGCTTGGCGCAAATTAAATGGTGATTCATGATGGTGCCTGATGAGGTGGTGAAAACCACTAAAATTCTCGACATCAGACACACTACAATACTTATTTTTAATCAAACATCAATATGGATCGTTGTGCAACAAATCAAATCAAAAAGTGTTATGTGTAGATGTGGCTGTATAGACTAGATCCCGTTACCTTCTTAAATGAAAGAAGAAAATTAACCAAAGAAAGGAAAAAGGAGGGGTTTGGCAAGTCTTATGATGTGTTTGATGTTGAGGTGAAGACCCATTTAAAAAAGATTTTGTCTACCTCAGGCACCATCATGAACTCTGTTACCATTAAATTCGCTCAAAGCACTCCCTAGATGCGTTGAAATTTGTGACACCCATATTTTAACATTTATGTCATTTATGTCATTCATACACAAAGAGTATATAATACACTACGTTTATTCATACATTTCACCCACTCATTATTTCCTAAGACTAATAAAAAGAGGAAAATTCTTTTTTTTTGTAAATTCTCCCTATATTTTAGGGAAGGCAAAGGGTCTAGCCCGTGCCAGCCATGTCTTTAGTGCATATTTTATCTGTAGTCTTATGAAATAATGAGTGGGTGAAATATATGAATGAAATGAATTTTACGTTAAAATATGGGTGTCACATATTTTAACGCATCTATCTAGGGAGTGCTTGGAGCGAATTTAATGGTAACAGAGTTCATGATGGTGCTTGATGAAATGGATAAAACCACTTTTTATAGTGATCTTCACCACAACATCAAACACATCACAACACTTATTTTCAATGATTCTGCATAATTGTACATCAACACGGATGCTTGTGCATCAAAATAACACCACTTTCACCGCACAAAATCCACTCTGTATAAGTGGATGACTGTCTTATAACAATTTTTGAATAAGCGAAAATAAATCTGACTGACACCACGAAACGCGCCAAACACTCGTTCCTTTCCCTTTTAATTTAGTTTTTTTCTTTCATTTGAGAAGGTAATGAGATGTAGCCTATACAGCCACATCTTCACTATTTAATTTTTCGATAAGACCATTGAATTACCGGTGTGATTTCAATGTCTTCCTTTTTAAAGTTTTTGGTACAATTTAACGATATATCGTTAAATCTGTCTGCCAATCTATCAAATAAGAACAGTTGATTAAACCAGTCAAATAGTTGTTGCAGAAATGCTCTCTAATACGAAAGTAATAGGAATCAATGTCCAGATTCACGGATCTAATAATAATCGACAACAATGAATCGTTCTGAAACATACAAGAGTGTGAACAGAATAAACAAATAAAAGTTTTTAAAAATGTAGGTACAATACATGTATGATTTTAATAATTATTTAATTTTGCAAAGGGTTGGTATGTTACTTAAAACTAAATCAATATTTAAAGACGTATTTAATTTTTGAGCTTTTATCAAGTATAACAGTGAAATGTAACATAGTATTTTTGAGCGTTTGACATATTATTTGACAGTTGTTTAATTTTTTGTTGAAACTTGAAGTTAAACTTGTAGATGTTATTTGCTACTGTAATAAAATTTTGGACCTGAATTTAAGGAAAGTTATAAATAAATTGCATAAGTTGGTATTGGCAAGATTACAGTATAGTAGAACTTATGTAGGTAATGTCATACACTGAGCTAGAACATGGATATCAGGGGTTACGACAAGCTACTCGACAGCCACAATTTTATGTTGGGGATGATGGTAATCTCGTCCCAATAAGGTCACCGGTAAGCCTAAACCAATCAGAGTACCTTACTGGCCGCTTTTCTGATAGAGCAATAATTTAGTTTCATATACCGAATATTATATGGGTACATTGGTCTGAAACATTTTCTTTATTAGATCTAGGTACTTATATTACATCGATTTACTGTTCAATACTATTAAACCCGAAGTAATAGTTATTTCTGTGTTATCATTAGCAAAGTGTACTCATAAATATTTGTCCTCTATCTCTTTGTATGTACTTAAGATTCACAGATTTGCTAAACTATACAAATTCAATACCTACAAAGTTTGTTCACTTCAATATCACTTTTAGTTCAGTAGTATTTTTAACCTGACAAATGACACAGACTAATTTTGTAAATCTACAACTGACAATGACAAGTGAGGTAATGCAATATGATTATTTATGTCAAGTTTATCTCAGTTATCATGTGGAGTGGTGGAGTAAACCAATCATCTACAAGGTTACTATTGTACTTATCAGTATTTTTATAATCATGATAAAGACATAAATGATTGTGAACGATGGAGTGGCAGTGGCTTAAGGACTGGTGGCGACTTAAAAGATGGCGGAGTAAAAAGAAAAAAGAGCAAAGCGATGATGATTTTTGTTATTGTGATGAGTGTTTGCAAGATGTGAGCATAGTTATGATTATTAAGATATATAATTTTATAGTTTGATTTACATTGCATTTCAATATTATTTTGTGAATATGTGATATGTTATTGAATGAGCTTTGAAATTATGTTGGTTATCAAATACAATATTGTTTTTATATATTTTCTTTTAAGCTTCACCTACCTTATATTAAATTTTGAACGATGATTTATTTTTTATTTTGAATTATTTCATATAATAACAAACAAAACAAATTTTGCAAAGCTAAATATAAATATATTGTATGATCGTAACTTTAGTAATGTAATTTTAATAAGATTTTTTTAGATGCAATATACAGTTTATTGACATAATGATGTTTGTTCTGACTAGGGTGAATTGGATTTGTGTGATACATTGGATTATGATGGTGGGGGCAAGAAAGTGGTGGTCGGTGTCTGCGCCATGGCCAAGAAGTCGCAGTCGAAGCCCATGAAGGAGATTCTCACAAGATTGGATGAGTTCGAGTACATCAAAATGCTTGTCTTCCCAGAGGAGGTTATCCTTAAGGTTCTCCTTTATATCTAACCTTTATAGTGGAACAAAATATCCTCACAATTATATATGTTTGAAATTCCTCATACTCAATTCAATATATTAATTATTCATTGCTACATTTGTGATGTCATTGTAATGCTTTGCTTAGCTTCATTCATATCTATTCTGTAAGAAATATAGTAAGTGTCAAGATTTACTTCCAATGTTTATATAAAAAGTATAATTATTTTGTTTCACTATATTTAGTACAGATTTAATAGGAATCTATATTAACAACTTTTATGTTTAAGTTTTTCTTTTGCAACTGTTGTGTAATGATTTGTAAGTATTCCACATACCATACTATACCATAATCCACAGCTAGTTTTGCATAACAAGAACATGGAAGTCCACCTGTGTAAGTTAACAGTTCACTTGTATGGCTTCAGTCATTTATCACCTTAGCCTTTGTTTGTTGCCATGGGTGTTGAGTTACAAATACATTGTTCTCTTGTTTGCTTGTAGAAAGAAAACTATAGGGTTTTGTCAGTCTGTGTTCAACATTGACTTTACCAGATACAGGTTTCATTTTGTGTTTTACTCTGTTTTAGAAACCAGTTGAAGACTGGCCAGTGTGTGATTGTTTAATTTCATTTCACTCAAAAGGCTTCCCTTTGGATAAAGCCATTCAATACGAAAAATTGCGAAAACCCTATGTTATAAACAATCTTCATATGCAATATGATATACAGGTTTGTATTACTTAATGTAACACTATTGTAATTCAAATAGCTTCTTTCTTTTATAATATTATGCATTAATCCTATTTTAGGATCGTAGAAAAGTATATGCTATTTTAGAAAATGAGGGAATTGAAATTCCAAGATATGCTGTTTTAGATAGAGACTCTCCAGACCCAAAACGTAAGTAACTTTTAGTTTTAGTAAATAAAAGAAGTGACAAATATTTAAAGTTAATGTTATTTTGTTAGTACAAGTACATTTTCTGATTATAATTAAATAAATTTTTACAAAGATTTTGGTGGTTAGAAAAAGAATTTCGAAAAATTATGGTCTTTGAGGCGGGAATCGAACCCGCGTCCGCTGCTATCCGGGCAGGTGCCTGACCGCTCGGCCACCCAAGACACTGTCTAAGTGTCCAAAATCTTTGTACAAATTTTTCTAACATTTATATAGTGTTAAAATTAAAATCGAATAGTAAATAAATTTTGTATTTCTATAGAATAATTTTGTATACATAACATATACATACATATTTAGATGTGATTCCAATCCTTTGAGGTAGAAAGTACTTATTCAATATTTTTGTATTTTTTAAAATATTGATTCACTTTCCTATTACCATCTTCTTCTTCATTATGTTTTTGTTAAGAGACATATTGCTGGCTTTATAATCACAAATTGTTGTAGTATTACTAGGTTTTGTTGATCTAATATTGACTTTCGGATTGCTGTTCAAAATATCATGCTTTGCATTTAACAGATCACGAATTAGTGGAATCTGAGGACCACGTAGAGGTGAATGGTGTCGTCTTTAACAAACCCTTTGTGGAGAAGCCGGTCTCTGCGGAGGATCACAATATTTATATTTACTATCCTACCTCTGCAGGCGGAGGGAGTCAACGCCTTTTTAGAAAAGTACAAACAATTAGATTTTTATTTTTGTTAAAATTTATTTGAATGTTACATTGTTCTTAAGAAGAATTTTCACTGATTTCAGATAGGAAGCCGTAGTAGTATTTATTCACCAGAATCTCGAGTTAGAAAGACTGGATCATTTATCTACGAAGATTTTATGCCAACAGATGGTAAGCAATTTCCGAATCATAGCAACTTGTTAACTAAAATATACATATTTTTTAGCACTTCTCATAATGCAGGAAAAGGCTTGATGCTTTAGTACACAGTAGTCAGTTTCGATTTTATTCTGCGTAATTTGTTGAAGTAATAAGTTTGCTTGAAGCCACCTTAGTTATTTTTAGGGTATAACCACTTAATCAATAAAAAATATGTGTTTCAAATACTTCCCACGTGGAGTGAGAAAAAGCATGAAAGTAGAATAAATGCAGTAGAAATGAGAGCACGACTGGGGTAAGGCTGAAGGATCGATTGTAGGATAAAGTGAGAAGAATTGAGAAAGGACTGCTCACATGGTTTGGTCACGTAAGAAGAATGTGAAAGTGTAAGGAGAGTCACTAATAGTAGATAGATTATATATCAAGCGTGATAAAACAAAGAATGTCTCAGATCGCAAATATTTGACGCCCGAGTCAAAGGCGAGGGTTAGGAATATGCGAAAAAATAGAGCTCCAGCTCTATTTTTTGTCGCCCGAGGTAAGATCATAGTTTTATGTCACCCCCTGACCAGGAAGCGGGATATTCCTTGCGCGTAGCGGGCGGAAAAGTCCACTTTATGGTCAGGTGTGACATAAAACAATTTATATGTCGATAGTGAATGGAGAAAACGGCAAGGGAAGGCCTTTGAAGTACCTTAGAAATTGTAAAAGTACCTATATTATAACAGGGCCAATAGTACTACCCGTATCTACCCGAAAACTGCGGGCATGCAGAGGACTTTAATGAGATTGGATGAAGCAAAAGAAGTGTGTAAGGATCGTAGCGAGTGTAAGAAGCGATCTCTGCATATTCCTGAGAAAGGCGTTATGTATGTATGTAATATATACTCGCTATTTTTAGGCACGGACGTAAAAGTTTACACAGTGGGCCCGGACTACGCTCACGCAGAAGCCCGCAAGAGCCCAGCGCTGGATGGTAAGGTTGAACGCGACTCGGAGGGCAAAGAGATCAGATACCCGGTGATACTGTCCAATCAGGAAAAGTTGATTTCAAGGAAGGTCTGCTTGGCCTTTAAACAAACTGTTTGCGGATTTGACTTGTTAAGGTGAGTTAGATTTCTCTGTTGATTCTGTGGTTCGTTCTTTTAATTAAAGGGCAAGAAAATTGACCTTTGATCAATTGAAGTAGGTAATTGGTTTAATAATTTAGTTAGTGTGTCAATCGCGGGTATCGTACAAGGCAGTTAAGGGTTATAAGCATAAAAGGAATGGGCAACAGCGTTCGCCACCCTAGCAATAATGCGATTAAACTGTGCGATCGATGACACAGCTGACGAAATGTGGATGTTAACACACCTTTGCCTATCCCGAAGGGTAGGAAGATAAAGGTAGAATAAGCGTGATTTGTAGGTATGGTAAATCCAATTCGTGAAACAAAATCAATTTAGTTGCATATTACAGTGTCCAACGTCCAGTGAACAAAAACCATTTTTCTCTCGATACCTATTACCTACACACCACCCCGTAGCGGAGTGACTAGTGCGATTAAAAGATACGAGTCCCACCAAGGTTACCTATACGTAGCAATATTAACCAAACCAATATTTAATCTGCTCCTCCAGCTATGTTTGCAGATATAATTCAAAATTAATCTTCACGTGATACCTAATGGCATAAAAATTGCGTAGGTAGGTACCGTTAACGTAGAGGACAGTGCTCGGTTCAACTTTAAATGGATTTATAAACAAATAACAGTAAAACATTGTAAATATGCATGCATGTACATGTAGATGTTTAGCATTGTTATATTTTTATCCGACTATTGTTAAGATATGATGTGTGGTGACGGCAGAGTAGAATACAATTGTCCCCACCCCAAATCTCTCCCGTGGGTGTCGTACAAGGCGACTAAGGATAAATCAGTCGTGAGGAATGGGCAGCAGCGTTCCTCTTATATCACCTTGCAATGTACTGCGACTTTTGTGCCCGATAAATGGCAATAGGCTCGCCACCTATTACATGGGACCTAACATAATTGGCGAAACGTGGGTGCTAATTCACCTCTGCCTACCCCTTCGGGGATGAAAGGGGCGTGATATATGTAGTATTGTACTTGGATTGCAGGGCGAACGGCAAATCATTCGTGTGTGACGTGAACGGGTTCTCTTTCGTGAAGAATTCGAACAAGTACTACGATGACTGCGCAAAGATTCTTGGTAACATGATCCTGCGGGAGCTGGCGCCAACTCTGCATATTCCCTGGTCCGTGCCCTTTCAGCTCGACGATCCTCCTATAGGTTGGTGAAGTAATATAAGGGTCAATTGTGACATGATTGTCTAAACATAAAACTAAATTTAATATCAGTCACTCTTTCCTCTTCATTCTGTATTGAGAATGAAAAAGAAACACTGTTGTCAAATTAATCTTAGGTTTAGAGAACCATTGTCAGAATCGACCCTATTATCTCCCCCGGTTAGAATACTTGCACTTCCAAATTTGGATGTAACTGCACCATCCTGGCGAGACGTGGGTGCTAGTTCACCTCTGCCTACCCCTTCGGGGATATATGCATGATTTAGTATGCAACACCCTCGGCTTAGTAAAAACAATCCAAAATTCCTCCCAGGCAGTGTCTGTTTATACGAGGATATGATAGCAAGAGGAGTGGATGAGGAATTGGTGAAGGATAGAGAGGAGTGGAAGAACAAAACACGTGCCGACCCCGCCTATTAGAGCGGGATAAGGTTAGAAAAATAAATAAATAATAATAATAAATATTTTTTTATTATTATTATTTAGTTTATTTCATAACAGCTTTCATAGGCGTGCCGGCCGGTTGCGCCTTCAAAATGCGCTGGTTGCGTGTGCTCGCGACTGGCGACACGCCAAAGATTGCCTAAGAAGGCCTAAAGGCGACGAGTAATGGGCAGCAGCGTTCCTCTTATAGTACCACAATATACTGCGGTTTAGGATTTAGGCTCGCGACATGGGACCTATTATAATTGGTGACATACCACCTAGCAATATACTGCGATTTATGTGCCCGATATATGGTAATAGGCTCGCAATATATTATATGGGACCTAACTTATTTGGCGAAAAGAGGGTGTTTATTCACCTCTGCTTACCCCTTTGGGAATGTAGGCGGGATTTTGTATGTAGGTAGGTATGTCTTAAGTCTACTACCTAAATATCCGTTATATGAATATAAGTATACAACAATAAAACCTATCGCCATTATTCGTCATTAAATTCAAGCAGAAGCATGAAAAATACTAATTAATTTTAATTAATTTTATTTGATTTCCGTCGCCAGTGCCCACGACTTTCGGCAAAATGATGGAGCTGCGATGTGTGGTGGCCGTGATACGTCACGGTGACAGGACACCGAAACAAAAGATGAAGGTGGAAGTGAGACATCCGAGGTAAATAGCTTTATTTTGTGCATAAATAAATATTTCTGTACCTATGTGCCTATCACAATGTGGAATTTATCAATACACCACTGTTAACTCTTGTTGCTTAATACTTCAACATTAATAGTTAAACAAATTGCCATTAAATGACCTGCGATGAGTTTGTTTACTTATTATTTTGGGACTTGAATTCCACAATTTGTTCCAACCTAATGTTGACTTCAGCTATTTTACGTTAGTTATTATTTTTCAGGTTTTTCGAAATATTCGAGAAGTACGAAGGCTTTAAACGTGGCTACGTAAAGTTAAAAAAACCCAAACAACTGCAAGAAATATTGGACATTGCGCGAGCGCTGCTCGCTGACATACATACACGCCATGCGGATCCGGAGATCGAGGAGAAACAGGGGAAGTTGGAACAACTCAAGAGTGTGCTGGAGATGTAAGTGGGGCTTAATTATTTCGACTTTATATGTTCCATATATCTCATGTTTGGCCAACTATTTTAGGTCCTATGAACTAAAGGACGAGCCTGTTGCCGTCTACCCGGCATGTTAACCGCAGTATTGCTAGGTGATGTAGGTACAAGGGACGCTGTTATCTTGTTATATTTTCTCGCCGTAGTTGTCTTGTACAACACCCGCTGAAGAGTATACGTATGTTTTGCGTATACGTGTATATGTTTGCGGTTGGAATTTTGTCGACACAACGCTCTATTCAATGTTCTTATGTTGCCGTGTCGTGACAGCAGGAAGAATACAGTTGTCACCACTGCCTTTGTCTCTCCCGCGACTAAGAACTCTTTCATTCTTTGTATGAAGCTTCATAACAGCTTTCATAGGCGTGCCGGCCGGTTGCGCCTTCAAAATGCGCTGGTTGCGTGTGCTCGCGACTGACGACACGCCAAAGATTGCCTAAGAAGGCCTAAAGGCGACGAGTAATGGGCAGCAGCGTTCCTCTTATAGTACCACAATATACTGCGGTTTAGGATTTAGGCTCGCGACATGGGACCTATTATAATTGGTGACACGTGGGCGTTGATCCACTCAACCCACCCCTTCGGGGTTAAATAAATAAATATTTTTACACTCATACCTATCGTCTAGCCCAAAGTAAGTAGCCTAAGCACTTGTGTTATGGATACTAGATGACGGACATATTTTTAATATCATTATGTATATAAATGTTGAAAATATACTACATAAACATATATACAACCATGACTCAGAAACAAACATTTGTAGTCATCACCAAGTTTGCCCCTACCAGGATTCGAACCCGAGACCTCTTGGCCAATACCCAGCAATCTGAGCATTCGACCAAGGCGGCCGTCAAAAGAGCGTGATTTACGTTAGGCCGTCAATAATGAATGCACGTGTACAGGTATGGCCACTTCTCCGGCATCAACCGCAAGGTGCAGATGAAGTACCAGCCGCGGGGCCGGCCACGTGGCTCCAGCTCCGACGACGGTAACGCGCCGCCACCACACGGTCCGCCTCTTATACTCGCACTTACCACCAAACACGTCTTCTCATTCTCTGTCTGCTTCATTATTCTTTCAGCTGAGATCAATAAGGCAACTAATTTCAAGACGCACTAACCCTAACTCATCAACTTAAATTATCTGTAGCTAAATGCAATTTGTTTTTCCTTTCTCCCGCTCTCTCCTTGCCATTCTAATATTTACTAACCATACCTCTCATATACTCGCAAGTGTCTAATGCCTAGTTTTATCATCTACCCTACATCTACTAATAATCTTACCAAATTACACCTTTTGATTTTGAAATATATCTAGTTGTTTTTCAAAAATTGAAAGTACCCATACAACTTTTCGATACAGTTTGAACAAGAAAAGTTTTGTAATACGAATCATTAAAAAGTTTTACTTTGGTAGCTAAATCCATCGTATGAAAATATTGCTAAAATTTTTGTCGCCAAGTATACTAATTGAAAACTAATATAAGGTAGGTAGGTATGTATTTGGCTGTTATTTAGAAGATGTTTTCAAAAATATTGGATGTAGTACCTGTGTGTTTAATAAAAAGTGATATTATCACACGAAAAGAAGTTCATGCGTGTAATAAGTTTTTTAAACTGTTGATAAGAGACGTGGATTTTGTGGAATAAATAAAGAATAATACAATACAAGAGTACATATATCAGAATCTTAAGATTGGTAGTGAAATCGAGCACTGATTAGATTATAATATGTTCTTATCAAGATGGCTTATTTATTTTTTAGTTTTACCTAACAATTATTAACATTATCTAGTGATAACAAGAGATCGGTATCTATTATGTAATGTAGAAAGGCTAAGACGTCATTAAAATAAAACTATATTTACACGACCTATGCGGTGTATGTTACATTCTCAAACATTTTCTAAGGGTTCTTGTCACTATTATTCTGTTAACCTGTTACATATTTTTAAATGCTTACGACATTAAGGGCATGTTTCACAATCGACAAGTAAGTTCTAAGTAGCTTACTTCGCAGATCGTTTGACAGTTGTAATATGAAATATATGTCAATTGAACTGCAAAGTAAGCTACTTCGAACTCACTCGTCGATTGTGAAACATGCCCTAAATTGTCATCACATGCACTAACATCTCACCACACATCTGGCTTACAAAATTATAAATTATGTTATACGTATTCTCAAATGTGTATATTTTTTTGTTTTTTATATTAACCTTTCCAATTTGAATCCTCTCGAGTAGACATAAATTGTGAAGAGTGATTTTGGTTCCAACATTAAATTTTGACGTACTTTTACGTACAGTCAATAGCTCATAGGGTTACTACAATCTGTCAATTTTCTCCAATAAATTTTCAACCTTAACATCCTTATTAAAAAGTTCTAAATTGATTGGAAATATTTGACAGTTTGTAGTAACCTGATGTGCTGGTGACTGTACATTGACGTAATTTTGTGTTTTTACAGGAAAAGGAAATAAAATTTTAATGAATTCTGTTTTTTAAATTATTTATTATCTCTGTTGTTACCAAGAAGTTTTATTTGGAAGCGCATAATCGATTGGTGCAATTTTACAGCTACCTGGTTGCATCCTGTGGCAAATTTTCTCAATCGACTTTTTGTTTTTCTACAAACAAGTTAAGGTTGATCATTAATTGAATAAATTTTACCTTAACGAGGGCACTTGTTAAAGACAGTTATTCTCGGATCCGGTGTAATTAGGGCCGGTGTTTAGGTGGAAGCCTTTTTTCTATTTCAGCACTTCACGTGAAGCGTTAAGAATAAACCATATTGCCAGCACAAAAAATATATTATTTAATTGTTATTTTTTGAAATGATAAAGTTCCGTTGTGAGTGTTACGTGTTTTGTGGGCGCGCAGTGGGGTGCGCGGGCGAGCCGTCCCTGGTGCTGATCCTGAAGTGGGGCGGGGAGCTGACGCCCGCGGGCCGCATCCAGGCCGAGGAGCTGGGCCGCATGTTCCGCTGCATGTACCCCGGCGGGCAGGGCCGGCACATACCCGGTTTGTTTCTTTTACACCTCCTAGTGGGCACTGGTTTTGACCGGTTTTAATTCGGTTTTCATAATTACATACATACATAAGTATGTCACGCTTAGATCCTCAAGGGGTAGGCAGAGGTGAATTTAAACACCGCATTTATCGGGCACATACATCGCAGTTTTTTGCTAGATGGTTAATAGGAATGCTGCTGCCTATTACTGATCCATCGTTGTCTTTACCCTTAGTCTTTACCATAATTATATCTGTGGAAACTTAATTGTGATATGTACATATAATTAGTATAAATTACATACATACATAATTATGTTACGCCTTTCTCCCACAGAGTAGGCAGAGATCACTTCATTTCACTTGCCACAATCCTTACATACTTTCGCCTTCTTTCGCCTCACGCAGTCTCATCGTGATAATTTGTCCTTATGCATGCCCGTCGGTATCGGGTAGTGTGAATTAGGTACTTATAAGAAAACAAGCAATGTACGTTTCCCATGAATATAATATAAAAAAAAAATAAAGCTAAATGCCACATTTGAGCCGTCGTTGAGATTTTTGTTAGTGACTCGTTTCATTTTGCGTTTTAATTTAATGGGGTCATCATCTTTCTGCCTTGGGGCCTAGACGAGTGGCCAAATCTATTCGAACAAATAAAATACAAATGTAATTTTGACAATTCTCCTACATTTGACACGACGTTGGCCATATATTGATTTTATTTCTCACTTCAGGCGAAGGCGGAACTCAAGGCCTAGGGCTCCTCCGTCTGCACTCGACCTTCCGCCACGACCTGAAGATCTACGCGTCGGACGAGGGCCGCGTGCAGATGACAGCCGCCGCCTTCGCCAAGGGACTGCTCGCGCTAGAGGGCGAACTGACGCCCATTCTAGTCCAGATGGTCAAGTCGGCGAACACCAACGGCCTGTTGGACAACGACTGCGATTCTTCCAAAGTGCAAAATATGTGAGTGTGTTTCTCTAGCCTATTGTTCAGCATCGCCAGCCCTTTAATGTTCCCACTGCTGGGGTACAGGCTTTCGCTGTAGATGGAGGAATACAGGGAGAATGGACCATAACCCATATTCTATCGTCGTACTTCTTCCAAAGAGTCGTTTCGCCATTCAGCCATAGTTATGACGTCATTTGTCGCTTACAGCTGTTAAGAATGACTGGAATTTTAATCGTGATTTTATAAGCAAACTACTTAATAAAAATAAGGAAGAAAATGTGGATGTCTTCAGTTTCGGTCTTACTACATTGAACGTCAGAATACACAATAGATAGAAGTAGGTATGATGAAAATATGGATGTTGTCAATCTTCCCTAAGTTCCCATGGCCGCGCGATACGAGATCAACCAAAACTTTTTGAATTGTCTACATACCGCGCGGTTTTCCCCCCGTGCAGTTATGAAGATAATTCAAGAAGGTTAGGCCTAAGTTCACATGACCGCGCGGAGTAGTGCGTCGCTGCGCGGTTGGAGCATTCAAATTTATGCCTACGCGCGGCAGTCTGGCATCTTATACTTTGCTTGCATCTATGCGTCTGAACGTCTCAACTTGCGCGTATCAACTGAACAGGACGTTATATGGCTATAAGTTTGTAGAACTTGAACCATACCTGAGATATATTGCGCGAGGGTAAGATATTGCGCGAGGGTAAGAGCGTTGCCGCACAGGCGGTGACATACATACATAAATCATGCCTTTATCCCCGAAGGGGTAGGCAGAGGTGAAATAGCACCCACGTTTCGCCAATTATGTTAGGTCCCATGTATATAGTTGCCCATAATAGGTGGCGAGCCTATTGCCGTATATCGTTCACAAAAGTGTCGCAGTACATTGCTAGGTGGTATAAGAGGAACGCTGCTGCCCATTCCTCATCGCTGATTTATCCTTAGTCGCCTTGTACGACACCCACGGGAGAGATTTTGGGGTGGTGACAATTGTATTCTACTATGCCGTCACCACACGGCCTTGATGTAGACGATAATTGCTGGTGACGTTGGTCTTGTACCGCGCGGTCGGTAGCTATGTCACGTGATCTTAGGCTTACTGTATCCCACAGGGCCAAGGCCCGCCTGCACGAGGCGATGCAAGTGGACCGCGAGTTCACCTCGGAGGACGCGTCGCGCATCAACCCGTGCCAGTCGCTCAGCATCGCGGCGGCCGTGGCCTGGGTCAAGAACCCGGTGCGCTGCTGCGCGCACGTGCACGCGCTCATCCAACGGCTCGTGCACATCGTGCTCGCTAAGAAGGATGACCCCAAAACTAAAGGTTCGACTTGACTTATGTATCCGCCTTGCCCCTATGTTTTTATTTTTATTTTAGACTTATTTTAATTTAGTATATTTATTATTATAATATGCATAGCTGAATAGTAAGTTGACCACGTGGTGACGGCAGAGCAGAATACAATTGTCACCACCCCCATCTCTTCCGCGGGTGTCGATAAGACAGCAATGAGTAATGGGCAGCAGCGTTCCTCTTATGCCACCTATAAGGCTGACAAGTTCGTGCTGCGGTATGAGACGGTGGCGGGGACTTGGCACCGTAGATGCTTGTGGGGCGCATCGAGGCGCAAGCGGGCGAGGCGGAGAGGAGCGAGTTTTCCCTCCTCCCCGCATCACCCACCCCCGCCAAAATCCAAAGCGCCCCGTCCCCGCCACCGCCCCTCATACCGCAGGAAGGTCGCGCACGAAGTTGTCGGACTATACACATTGGTTGATGGTCCAATATGCTAATTTAACGGTCCCATGAAAGAATCCTAGTAGAATTACTACTTCTGTCACGGACACAGACTTGATACATGACTATGTTTTATTTATATCTTTATGTAATATACGTACATAAATCACGCCTTTGATCCTCGAAGGGGTAGGCAGCCGATGTTAGGTCTATTACCATCAATCGAGCATATAAATCGCAGTATATTTATAGGTAGTATGAAAAGAACGCTGCTGTCCATTCATTCATCACTGTTTTAGCCTTTAGTCGCCTGGTACGACACGCGAGAGTGATCGCGGGTGGTGACAATAGTTGTATTCTTCTCAGCCTCCTATTACATAGGACTTCACATAGTTGTTAAATTGTTGGTGTTAATACACCTCTGTCTGTCCTATCGAGGATAAATAGGCGCTATTTATATGTGTATATATTTTATAAATAGTTAATTATTGTGGTAACGTACTGAAGTGTTCTTCAATGAACCTATGACGCTGACAGTATCCGTCCTTTTCAGATACGATTCTGTACCATGGCGAGACATGGGAACTTATGGGCCGACGGTGGGGAAAGATTGAGAAAGACTTCTGCACTAAGAGCCACGCGTTCGACATATCGAAGATCCCAGACATATACGACTGCATCAAGTACGACCTGCAGCACAATCAGCATGCCCTGCAATTCGATCATGCGGAGGAGCTTTATATGTATGCCAAGTACCTTGCCGACATCGTGATACCTCAGGTGTGTGTGTGTGTGTTCTTTTAGGGTTCTGTATCCAAAGGGTAAAACGGGACTCTATTATTATAACAATGGCTGTAGGTATCTCATGAACCGTGGTAGTTAGACACTTGAAATTTTCACAGAAAATGTGTTTCTGTTGTCGCTTTTACAACAAATACTAATAAATAGAATAAAATAAATATTATAGAACAGACATGATTATTTTTGACGTTTTTTTTATTGGCATTCATGTCATCTGATGGTTAGTGATGTTATGGGCCGCAGATGGAATCGAGCTTCACCTGGAAGACTCAAGCTCAGAGAAGCTGGCTATCTTATCACAAATTGTCGGAACACAATAATACTGTTCACATTATTATTATGGCGACAGATTAAACGTGTTCACGTTTTTAAGCATCCCAGCTAATCAGTAATCAAATAATGTTTCTTTAGGAATATGGATTGACTATGCAAGAAAAATTGACGATTGGCCAGGGCATCTGCACGCCTTTGCTAAAGAAAATTCGCGCAGATCTACAACGGAATATAGAAGAATCTGGAGAAGAGACGGTGAATAGGTTAAATCCCAGGTAATGTGATTAAGTTGTGTACCTATTAAGTATTATGGCATTTCGGTGTTACGACAATAGATCTTAAACGCTTTAGATTATAAGTCAGTACAAGTTGGAATTTCGACCTTATTTGTTTATATTTTTATTGAAACTATCTTTAATGAACTTCTTTTTATTGGCATTGGAAGTAAATATCTACATATTTAAAGTAAATTGTCTTTAAAGCCAGCCTGTGCTATCTATTGGACACTAAAATTACTGTATACTGGGTGTAACAGAGAGGTGTAGTCATATTTAAAGGGGTTATTCAGGCTACCAAACCGAACAACTTCCGCTAAGGGACCAAAATCGAAATCTCAGAAAAAAAATCACTTCCCCATACTAAACCGAGAACCAGCTGACATCAGTTTGTATGGGGGAGTGTTTATTTTTCCTGAGATTTTGATTTTGGTCCCTTAGCGAAAGTTGTTCAGTTTGATGGCCTGAATTATGACTACACCTCTCTGTTACACCTTGTATTGCTAGCTGGTATAACAAAAAGGTTATTGCTCATTCCTCGTCACTGTTTTAACCTTTATTCGCCTTGTAACATTCGTTAGAGGGATTGGTGGTGACAAGTTGTCAGGAGCGTACCAAGAACGTTGCCGCCCATTTCTCAATACATTTATAGTATATAGCTCTTAGTCGCCTTGTACGCCGCCGAAGAGATAGGCGCAGGAGGTGCTATGTAATTATTCTGCTGTGTCGATTAGAACCTAAAACAAACTGACGAAGTGTGTTATGCGTTATCTATCAGCTAAAGTTGTAGGCTCTTTATTAAATTAGAACTAAATAAACATGAGGTGTGGATGTTTTGCGATATGTAACCTTTCAGGGATGATTTGTGTTTGCGTCGGGAACATGTGTCATTAAATTTGTGCGCTTGCGCACGTCTTCGTGTGTATACCTATGTTGGACCTAAAGAATGAGTTATGTTGGACCTAAAGAATGAGTTAAATTCATGATCTCTAGAAGAGTAGTTAAGTAAATGGAATGAAGAGTGCCTGTATATAATAAGAGTATGTGTTATTTCAGGTACAGCCACGGCGTGTCAAGCCCAGGCCGTCACGTGCGCACGCGACTGTATTTCACTAGCGAGAGTCACGTGCACTCGCTCCTCACTGTACTTCGCTTCGGTGGCTTGCTCGATGTAAGTCATTAAGTTAATTTTAACACTGTCTGATATGTATTGAAATATAACTTACCTGACTATTATCATACTTACATTAGACTTACTGCTGAAGCTGGAACTAATCTTGCATGTTACATGGATCATGTTGTAACCGATACCCGCTAGCACTGACCTCTATTATAAGTACGCTGGACTGAATACTTCTACTAAAATGGCAAATGTTTCTTGTGGCGATTGGAAACGCCCTATCGAGCATGGGTACTAAATTTGACCTTTGTTGCTTGTATTTGACAAATGCATCTTGATTATAAGTTCCATTGACGTTCACCTTCGCACACCAGTGCCATCAGCGCCAAGATGGCGATAATCAAATTTGCTTCATGTTTTGGATGACAAGCTACAGTCCAGCGTACTATATTAGAGGTCATTGGTCGATTTACATTCGTGGTGTCTGATAGGTGCTGAAGGATGAGCAGTGGCGACGCGCAATGGAATACGTCTCCATGGTGTCCGAGCTCAACTACATGTCGCAGATCGTGGTCATGCTCTACGAAGACCCCACCAAGGACCCGTGCTCCGAGGAGAGGTAAATGTTATAAATCACTCAAATCCGGAAAATGCGCAAGCCTTAGTTGTAATATGCACGAATTTTTACTGCTCGGCTATATTATTATTACTATCGGCCTACTATTGCGCAAACTAAGCAATGTTCGCTAAGGCCGGTCATTGAATAAATGACCAAAACTGTATTATCACGATTTCCTCCATGGGAAGGCACGTTAAACCATTAGTCCTGGCTACATAAACATACATAAATCATGTTTCGCCAATTATATTAGGTCCCATGTAATTTGTAGGTGGCGAGCCTATTGCCATTTATCGGGCACGGAAATTAAATAAAAGGAACGCTGCTGTCCATTACTCATTGCTGTCTTAATCCTTAGTCGCCTTGTACGACACGCAGGAGAGATGGGGGTGATGACATTTGTATTCTGCTTACGGCTGCATCTGCATTCGATAATAAATACCAATAGCGTAGTGGGTTATGGTCCATTCTCCCTATATTCTTCCATCCATAGGGTACACTGTACCCCAGCAGTGGGGACAATAAAGGGCTGGTGATGAAGATAACGCAAGCCCTCGGTTCGCTCACGCCATTTCCAGGTTCCACGTAGAGCTGCACTTCAGCCCCGGCGTCAATTGCTGCGTGCAGAAGAACCTGCCTCCCGGGCCCGGCTTCCGACCACACTCGCGAAACCACTCCACCGCCAACAATTCGGCAAGTATTTTGATATGACTATGAATAAGCCTCTAGTCCATTGATTCCCAAAGTGGTCTAGGTGGATCCCCAAGGGTCCACGGGAGACTGGACGGGGGTCCACGTTGGTGTGACAAACAAATGGGGGTTCACGATTCGTAAGCGGGTGTCCACGGAATTTTATATGGTTTCAATAGTGAAGGACTAAAACCTTGTCTTGACTTCACCTATCAAATGTAAAAACTTGCATATTCACTCACATTTATCGATTATGCTTCATTAATTAACCAATCAATTCTCCCTTTCTCGAAAACTTAATTCGTGGGATAAAATTCGTTAAATAATCTTGAAATTTTTTGTGGATTTTCGGAAATATGGTAGGAATATAGTTGCAGGGGGTCCTCCAGAACCACCTATATTTTAAAAGGTAATCTCTGCTCTAGTCTATGGGCAGGTTGTAGTCTGTTACTAGTACTAGTCTATTGAGCAGGTGAAAAGAAAAAGTCGTGGACATCCAGATATTTTAAAACTAGTTATTTCTGTGCACAGAGCTCGTCAGATGAAGTGAAGTGTATAGAAGAGGAAAGCGAAGATGACCAAATGGCGAGTCAGGAAACTTTACAGCCTGTAAGTAGTCTAAATCAGAAATACGTACGAAATAGACTTCTGAGGCGTGTGTGCAACACACAACAACATTTTAGTGCATAAAATGTTGAGGCACTTTGCGATAAGCCGTCCTAGACAAGTAGCTAATCTATTCGAACGAATAGAATACAGATGTATGAAACTGACACAGTACAGAGAAAACAACATGGCGACCGTCGTGTCAAATGTGAGAGAATCTATCAAAAATTGACATTTGTATTCTATTCGTTCGAATAGATTGGTCACGTATCTAGGCCCCGAGATGACACTACGCTAAAGCGGAGCTAACAATAACTTCAAACGATAAAAAGCAGAAGTCAATATACTCTATTGAGCCTATTGGATGAATTTCACACAGCTTATTTCAAGGTATGGTCGTGTGGTGACGGCAGAGTAGAATACAATTGCCACCACCCCAAATCTCTCCCGTGGGTGTCGTACAAGGCGACTAAGGATATATCAGTGATGAGGAATGGGCAGCAGCGTTCCTCTTATACCACCTAGCAATGGACTGCTACACTTTTGTGCCCGATATATGGCAATAGGCTCGCCACCTATTACATGGGACCTAACATGATTGGCGAAATGTGGGTGCTAGTTCACCTCTGCCTACCCCTTCGGGGATATAGGCGTGATTTATGTATGTATGTTATTTCAAGGTCCCTCTTATTCAGCTCGTCTCCTATTCCGCGCCACGATAATAATAAAAGAAAATTCATAATTGACTGTGTTTTATTATTGATATAAGTATACGAGTATTTGAAACAAAAATCATAGTATAACATTTAAAATATCTTGATGAGGTGTTCCGAAGACACAATTCTATTCGAGATTTTTGCCAGGCCTACTACTCTTGACTGTACTTGAATATTAACTGTCAACAAATATTTTTAGTCTTTTTTTAAAAAACGATGTCTATACCAACTACAAAAATACCAAAGAGAAGACTGAATATTAATAGGTAATTAGAAATGAGATATTATATTATTGGTACCACGATTTGATATTGCCGATATTATTTATTCACTCTACGTTTATCATTATACTCCAGGATAATGCCGATGAGTCAGATAGCACATTCACGCCTAAGAAGAGCTCCAAGTCTAAAGTCCGGCCTTCCGACCCAATACCTATTTGGTAAGACCCATAATAAATTATACCAAAAGCCCCCCGCATATTGTTAATTACCTACCTTGAACCTTGTCAAATAACAGCCACGTGACGTTATTATTTTTATCATATGGTTGATAATTTATTACATAACCGCCTTTTTTCCTTTTTATTTTCATAGTATTGTAAATACATTAAATACTCTCAATGATTCATTGAAATAGATATAGTAAAAAATTAACCAAGCTTATGATATACCTTGACTTTCAACATAAAATTAATGTACGTTTCTGTTGTACCACCACCTAGCAATCTTATCATTGTCATCAACCGATCTAATGCCCCTACTGAAGGGAAACAGGCCTTTCATGTACCGAAGATAATAGGCTGGCCCAGTGCGGGTTGATTAACGATGGCATGTGTAGCCGGCACTGTGGAATTTGGAATCGGGTTCCTCATATGTTGAGAATGGGACACGCGCACTGACCCATATTAAACAAGTACGCTGGACTGTTGGTTGTCATCCAAAAAATGAAGCCAATTTGACTATCGCCATCTTGGCGCTAATGGCACTGGCTTACGAAGGTGAACGTCCACGGAACTATAGAGATGCATTTGTAATGTCAAATACAAGCAACAAACGTCAAATTTACCCATGCCGCTCGAAGGGGCGCTTTAAATCGGTACAAGAAACATTTGTCATTTTAGTAGAAGTATTCAGTCCAGCGTATTTAAATAATAGAGGCCAGGGGCCATGCGGAACCTTAAATAATGTTTCTGAATCCAGCAACCTGCACTACACTGTAAGCGGGCACGAGGCCTCATCGCTGGCGGCCCGCCTCACTGCCGAGCTGCGCGCGCGCACTCACGCCGACGACGATCAGGTCAGCGTCTATCTTCTGTCTTCTATCTAGTGTACTGACTAACATAATTATTATCACTACAAAGCCCATACTACTAGAAATATATACTTAAAATTATGCAGCACGTTTCATTTTACTTAGTGAAGGTGAGCACTAAGAAAGCATTTTTGCAAATTCTTAGGGGTATAATTTCCAAAAATCCTTTCTTAGTGCTGTGTTATATGGGGGTGAAATGTGGGTTGAAATTTTGTTTGGAAGTCCGTCAGTTTTGAAGCTAAAATATTCAAGTAATAACAAAAAAGGGGAAGTTAAACCGAACTAAGTCGCTGGCAGAAAGCTAATACCTACTATAAATTTAAATATTAAAATTTTTTGTTAGGGATACTAAATGGCGGAAAAATTGTATCATTCTTATTATTTATACATATAAACATCTGTAATTACTTGTACGACTCTTCAGGGGGAGATTTTTGGATTTTTGGGTGGCGATAATTGATATTAATATACACTGTCGTCACAATGCGGCTGTTTTTATAACTAAAGGTTTGCTTTATTTCACAGTCCGAAGTGAAAGAATGCAAAGAATCAGAGGAGCCACCTCCACGCGCTCGAAGTTACGACCAGAACAAACAGACAAGCGACAACGGTAAGTATGTGAGGGGCGCGGGCCAAGCTTCGCTGAAAGCTCATAACCTTAACTACTATGAGCTGTTGAGTGTTGAAACTGACACATGTATAGAGTGTTGAAACTGACACGTGTATAGTGTAGTTGTTTATAAAGCTGAAAGTTATAAAATTCAAAATAAGTTTTGAAGGGAATTTTAGAATTGAGAATGTTGCATTATGCATTTTTTTTTATTTCCTTGGAGTAATACTCTTTTTGTGTGACCGAAATTGTTTATTTTGACTACGAGCATATCCGAACGTCGGATAGAAGTATATATAGGTAATCATTATTCGTTAATAAATCTATTTATTCGCCGAGATTATAGATACACAGTTTTTCAATAAATAAAAATGTATAATTACATTATTCTCTGATTATCACATTTAACTTTAACATGTGCCATTTTCAATTCGAAAAGTGGATTTTGTGCCATCCTACTAATTATTAACTAACGAAGCTTGCCTGCTTGATTTTACGTGTTACTTTGAACTGTGCAATGTGAGATATCGTTAGGTAAAAGAGAATAGTAGTGCAATAAATATTATTAAATGTATTCTTACATCTAAAGGCAAGGTCTATTCCACAACAGTTGGGGTCTCAGTAGGCTGATAACGAAAAGACAATTTTGAACATAATATGCTGCATAGCAGTGAATGGAGAAAACGGCAGATTAATAGATATGTTAATTTAAGTTTGTAAAAATGTTGTCTATTTTGATTGATAATATAAAAAGTGATTACGTTTGACCCCCGCGGCGCTAAAGGGTCCGATGAGATGGTGACCCCCGGCACCTTGCGGTTCCCAGCGTTGGCTGCCATCGACGACCAAGGTCAGTCGCTGGGTAAAGGTCACGTAAGAAAAAAAATTAAGGGCAAAGGGAACAATTATTTGCGGCCACCGTCAATGTCTATGGTCGACTCTTTTGTACGCTATACGTGCGCTACCCGCTACACTATGGTTAATGGTGTATTGCATTCTCTAATTGCGCTTAATTTATGTGGTGGTGACGGGTTGTGTCGTTCTATCCAAGGAAGCTTTCTGTGTAATAGTAGTCTTAATTGGACAAAGTTAAAATGAACCACAATGTGAATGTTATTAACCGATTTTTTTTCCAACCAATCAAAAACAGACATTTAAGAACATATTGCTAAACTATTGGTTTAGGTTATATCCCTTTTGCTTTACCATGTCTAATTTATTCATAGAAGTTACAGGTATATAGAAAAGCTCTTTTTATAATTTATATTAACTACTTACGTTGAGAACATAAAAAAACGTTACAACGACTAAGTCTAAAATAATGATTTCTTACACTTTAGGTAAGGCATGCCTAGTTCTCCTAGTAGCATTATTGCATCGCTGCCTACCTTGAGATTAGTCGACGCAATACGACTTGCCAATTTCAGTATTTAGAAGTCATCTTAGATCCATCACTTTGCGTTTAGTGCCTTTAAGCACTTTTCGAACATTCGAATCGTAATCGTATCCAGAAAGCACTCTTAAAACCAAAACAAAATTAATTCTAAATTTTTTTATCGAATATCATTAATATTTCTTAGGTTCTTAGGTTTATATTAAATTCTTTTAGTTAACATAAAATCAACTTTAATATCTTGCTATTATCATAATATTTTGTCACGTAAAATATTTCGGACAGAAAACTTGGGAAGATTTAAAAAAAAAATTCGAAACTGTCGCTGTCAGACATGAACATAATCATTCAATCCGTTCATTTATTCAGACATTGAGTGCTTTGTCGATACGATTACATTACGAAAATTTGAAAAGTTCGCGCTAGAGGCACTGATTCATCTCATGACTGATATGTTGTTGTTATATTTTGTGACTGATGTGCTGTCTGTGTGTTTTTCATCTGTGTTGATTTGGAGTTCGTAGAAGAAAAGGAAGAGTCGCTGCGAATCTTCGGTGAGCTCACTCTGGCCGGTGATTTTGTGTGTGTTCGCGTTTCGTTCTTGCACCTCGCGCGCTTGTGTCCGGGTTTGACAATTGTTTGGTACGCGCATGCGCATCGATAACGACACTAACTTTGATACTATTTAATTATCATAATAATTTAACAGAGAAAATTGTTGCAAAGAAAATCGTGATTGAAAAATGTTCGAGAAATTATAGTCTTAATGCGAGTACTAGATTGGAATTCGACTATATTCTTTTGTACTTTTTCTTACCACAATTTCCTTTGTAGTAATAATTTTTCTTACATTTTATTATAATGTTTACATAAAAATCAAAAATAATATTATTACATATAAACTTATTTGCCAAATGTGGGATCGGTGGGAGCGTAAACCGGGAGCGGCATTTTAGCCCCCCGACCACATGCGCTTGTGGGCGGAGGGGTAATCTGTGTGTGGCGGTTTCCGCTCGCGACTCGCGTGTTAACAGTGGTCAAACCGACGCACGCGCACAGGCCACGGGCCCGGCACTCTCAAGCTCTGTCGCTGCAGGCACGCTTACCGCACTTTCAATTTCTCCATTCTATCTATGTCTAAGTAAGTCTATTTATTGTTCTATATGTTAATCTCGATTTCTTCTTCCGTCACCCCGTCTCGTAACCAATCACCCGCCGCCCCTAACCCGCACCCGACTAACCGCCGGAGCGAAGGCTCTGCGCCCCCCGCCCCCGTCCCGCTTGTAACGCCCCTCGGCGACGAGCCCGCGACGCCCCGCTTGGTAGACGTGGCGGGCGTCGAGTCGGCGACTAACGAGCTGCCGCTGTCCGCTGCTCCCCCCTCCGGCCCCGTCCCGCTTGTACTTGTAACGCCCCTCGGCGACGAGCCCGCGACCCCCCTGGTAGACGTGGAGGGCGTCGAGTCGGCGACTAACGAGCTGCCGCTGTCCGCGATGACGTTCGCGCGGGGCCGCGACTGTAGCGCGTGGCGGGGCGCAGGGCGGCGCCAGCGGCACAGCATCGCCGGCCAGATGAGCTACCTCAAGATGCTGGGGCTGGGCGCGCGAGGCAAGCTGCCCGGCGCCGCGGGCCTGTTCAGCACCGCCGTCATCTCGGGCTCCAGCTCGGCGCCCAACCTGCGCGTCATGATACCCGCCGCCGCGAACACCAGCAGTGAGTAGCCGCCTGGCCGGATTCGTTACTACAGTGCGACAAGTTCGTGCGCGACCTTCCTGCGGTATGAGGGGCGGTGGCGGGGACGGGGCGCTCTGAAGGCCTATTCTTTAACTTTTTTTGACACTTGAAAGACAGTGAAAAGATCATCGAACTATTTACTTATCCATTACTGTTTTCACAGGACAAGTGTCACAATAGCGTTACAGTTAAGTAGTAATGGATCAGTAAATAGATCAGTGAATATCACTCAAGTGTCAAAAAAAGTTAGCGAATTGGCCTACTGGATGTTAGCGTGGGGTGGGTGATGCGAGGAGGGGCGAGTTTGCCCTCTCGGCATCGCCCACCCCCGTTGGCATCTGGAGTGCCCCGTCCCGTCCCCGCCACCGTCTCTCATACCGCAGAAGAGTCGCGCACGAAGTTGTCGGTCTATAACAAAAGTTTGTGTACAGAACTCCGCCAGTATTTATTTGGACGCCGTTTTCATGGCTCGGAATTGTAAGTTGGTCAAGACTCCAGTACTATTTCATATTTGGCTGAGTAATGTAGTGTCTGAGTTCAATTTTTAACTCGTACCTACACACTTCACATTCCCGCTGTCAAAAACTCTAAGTTACAGAGTTTCTTGTGGCATAACTTCTTAACAGCTAACTCCAAAAGACTATGCGACGTTTTATAGTGCATGGCCGAATATACCTTGCACCACATTTCAATTTCTAAATACTCATCCGTTTCTGGCATATCTATCGCTCTAAAATTGAACTAAACTAAAGATCTTCCGTTTAGGGATGTGGGCAATAGTGATACTGATAAATGACCAAAAATAAGATAAGCAAATAAATCACAACCAAAATATACACAGTTATGATGAAAAATAAATAAATCCGCCACAATAGGCGAGTGCCAAATTTTAGCTTGGTCCGTCCAGTAGTTTAAACTGTGTGTTGCCAGTTTTATATTTTTCGGAAAACTGGTAAGTCAAGTGACACGACAGTCGCCATGTTATCTCTGTAATACGTCACTTTCATACATTTGTATCCTATTCGTTCGAATAGATTGGCTACTTGTCTAAAGGGGCTGCATAGTTGTGCAACAGACACGCTCCGGCTTACTTGTAAAATTCAACAGTACCTACAGGCATAGCTCTCAGGTACAGTCAGCATCATAAGTCGATTACCACTTTAGCTCTCTGTCATACCAAAGACAGCGCATGCGTAGTAATAATCGCCACAAATTTGTACGAACAACTATTGTGACAGGCTACTTAGTGTTAATCTACTTCTGATGCAGACTGTGCACGTACCTCCTGCGGTATGAAAGACGGTGGGGACAGATGCCAGCGGGGGCGGGCGATGCGGGGAGGAGGGAAAACTCGCCCCTCCCCCCATCACCGTGTCATACCACAGGAAGGTCGCGCACGAACTTGTCGGACTATAGTAATTTAGATTACCGATTCAAAGAATAGATTTTGGTGGTTAGAAAAAGCGTCTTGGTTGGCCGAGCGGTTTAGGCACCTGCCCGGATTGCAGTGGACGCGGGTCCGATTCCCGCATCAAGACCATAATTTTTCGAACTTTTTCTAACCACCAAATTGTTTGCACAAATTTGTCTAACATTCATATAATGTTGAAATTAAGATCGAATAGTCTGTAACTTATGGAAACGCAGCCTTATCCAATCTTTGACATAGTATATACAGTGCGTTCACAGTTATTTTACCTCTGACACTTCTCATCATCCTGCTCCAACATATGGAAATGTCATATTAGTATCCTTCTCTCACACAAAACGTAAATGGAAACGTCAGAGGTAAAATATCTGTGAACGCACAGTGCGTTCACAGATATTTTGTTGTGGTGTCGCTCAGTGGCCGGCCTGGAGGGCTTCGGCGGCGTGCCGGCCATCCGGCCGCTGGAGACGCTGCACAACGCGCTCTCGCTGCGGCAGCTGGACGCGTTCCTGGAGCGGGTGACCGCCGCGCCCGTCGTGCTCGGCACGCCGCCCTACCCGCCGCCCAAGCAGCCCTCGCCCACCAACAGTGAGATGTTTTTACTTGTAACACACATACATAAACCACGCCTATATCTCCGAAGGGGTAGGCAGAGGTTAAATAACAAACGCGTTTCGCCGATTAGATTAGGTCCCATGAAATAGGTGGCGAGTCAATTGGACACGGAAATCGCAGTACATTGCTAGGCATTAGAGGACTGCTGCTGCCCATTACTCATTGTCTGTCTTAGCCCTAAGTCGCCTTGTGTGACAGCTGGAGAGATGGGAGTGGTGACAATAATAATTAATTGTATTCTGCTCTGCCGTCACCACACGGTATATTTATTACAGCTGATTTTTCAGTTTTAGATATCTTTCTTCTTTTAGGTTGGTGGTAGGACCTTTTTCAATCCGCCTGGTTCTTAGAGACAGCTTTTGCATTACTATTGCATTGCTAAAATGTAGGTACGGCCAGTATGTTGAATTTCCGCCAAATATACCTGAATATAATAATGCGCATAACTAACTTTGTTATTTTTCAAAACTAGGTATTTCCACGGTTCACACTCTTAATAAATTTTGCAAACATCAAACTAGATGAGACTCAGATTCAAGTCTCAAAAATTTACAGTTTTGAGTAGACATATTTTACTGACGTAAGACGTTCTGGTGACTGTACATAATATAAGCCAATGGACAACACGTCTGTTGTGCAGGTGTGGGTTGGAGTGGTCCATCATCTCTGATGTCGTCATCCGGAGAGCTGCCCAGCGGGCTGTCGTCTGCTGGACCATCCTCGCCAAACTCCAACTACGCCTGTGATCACAATAAAGCCGATAGGTATACCCCTTATTAGCTTTCAGCAAAATATCTTTATTTTTTTTATTGGGTCAATAATGCTAGAATTTGCCTAGTCGAGTATCTACCAGTTGTTTATTATTTATTTAAATGGGCTTGAAATCATAAACTCAAACTGACGGGCATGTATGAGAACATTAATGACTTTGGATGAAACGAAAGAAGTGTATAAGTGTCGCAAATATAAAGAATGTTCTTTGCTTACCCCCAAAAGGTGAAAAAATTGGGTTAAAGTTTGATTGTTTGTACATAGGTACGTAACTTATAAAAATATCTATCGTAACTAACTAATTTATTTCGTGGTTTTTGGGATTTCTAAATTTGGTTTAAAAAAGTGGGTAACTTTAACCTTTTTAATGACTTCTGTATTTAATTACCATTCTATCGCTTCTGTGGCTATTTTTAATGACTTTTAGATGCGTATACATAGAATGTTTAACGTTGTTTTAATGTATCGTAATAATATATAAATTTTATAAAACATAAACGTATACAGAATGGTAGGGAAAACGGCTTACGCAAAACTACGATACTAGTAACATCTGCATCTATCATCATCCATTATATTAAATCAAATCGATAGATCAAATCGGTAGAAATGCAAAATTTTCAGTATCTAGAAGTCACAGTATAATATACTACCCTAATTCGTAATAAGTACCTAGTAGCCTTTTCCTAACATTCTGTATAGGTACGTAAGGTAATAATACCTATGACGGGCTTTACATATTTTATGGGTACCTAAATATTTTATAAAATGCCATTTCAATTAATATTTTTGGTCTCTGTTTAGGTAGTAGGTCTGAATTTTAGCTTATTGGAATTCTACTAGTTGGCAATTATCGTTTCCATTTCACTGGCACTAATACCTATCACAAGTGTGACAATGGGTACTATCATCTATTTGTTTTCTCTATTCTATCTTGAAAATTGAGCAAGTAATTTCAACATTTGGCACATATTCTTTTACAAAGGTCTGAAATTGAAGCTTTGTTATTCGATTTTTTCTACTTAAAATAACATCCTGATATGAAATTGAAATTAACTGGCCTGCCTGAAAGGATATGAGTTGATATGAGTGCATTGTTATATTCCTGTGCCTTTCTTGTTATGCTAACTTTATTGTGATTTTAATGTTGATTAGTTTTTTCCCGCCTTTCACACAAGTGGCGAAACACGCTGTATAAATATTTGGATGCTTAGTGTGATATATGTTTCATTATACACATTTTAAAACTTAAATACATACCTGACATGTCATTACTTTAATATCTACATAGACGATCTTGCAAGATTTTGTTGAAAAAGTCACGATAATTCAATTATTGTAAAGAGTATGAGTAACCACAATGTTGTTATATTGAACGTTAGTATAGCAAAGGGTATTATTATACTATGTAAGAAAACATATAAATGTTCATGTCAGTGACAGATTTCATAAAAAGTGGGGTATTTTATTTTATTTAATTGAAACTTTATAATTCAACTTTAATCTTTTTTAATATTATGTTCTTCAAATGTCTAAAAGGCCAGTCGCCAAATTGGATATTACTCTGATCAAAGTAGATCATGGTGTTTTTTTCGCAGTTGTATTGCTTACTAACAGAGTGAGGTCACGGGCCGAAACAGCATGGCGGCTAGCGTTCCGCGCAAAAATTCAAAATCAGAAATAGAAATAAAGTTTTAAGGCATTATTATCGGTTTCATAAAATTGAAAAAAAATTTACTGGTTCTGTAATACCTCGGGTTTGATTTAAAACAATTTAAAAAAAAGTGTAATACCCTATTGTAGCGAACACAAACTATCAAGTAAAGTAGCATTAGGCATTGATTGCACTTGTGTGAAAACGGTAAATAGATTAAATAGTTGGGTGGTGATCTCTTAAGGGGTATCCGTTGGCCTCGCGGCCGGTGAACTGAACCGTTGATTCCAGTAGCAATTGGAGTAAAAATGTGCCGACCAAGCTCCCCCAGTGGGACGGCGAGGCGGCCACGTTGTGCGCGTACGACGCGAGCCTGCACCCATTCATCCCGCACTCCACCGTAGCAGGTATACACCATTTATGGTCACTGTCTCCCCGACTACTGCACACAGAGTTACTCCAAATTGACTTTTGTGGTCACTGTCTCTCCGACTAGGTACTGCACACAGAGTTACTCCAAATTGGGTTTTGTGTGCACGGAACCTTATGTTTATATGCTAACTATTTACCTACGTCGCAGTAAGGCTGCTTTGCCACCACCAGAGCTGTGCGAGGAATGTGTTTGAGGGAAACCAAAAGTTGGTTAACGTGAAGTGTAAACGTTTGTTAAAAATTTCAGCAAGTTAAGCGCCTTTATTGGCCGAGTGGTATATGCATCTGTCCGGAATGCGAAGGACGCGGATTCGATTTCTGCATCAAGACTTTAATTTTTCGAACATTTTCTAACCACAAATTTCTTTGAGAACCAATAGAATCACTCTATTTGAAAATACATACATACATACATAAATCACGCCTATATCCCCGAAGGGGTAGGCAGAGGTGAACTAGCACCCACGTTTCGCCAATTATGTTAGGTCCCATGTAATAGGTGGCGAGCCTATTGCCATTTATCGGGCACAAAAGTCGCAGTACATTGCTATTGCTACGTGGTGTAAGAGGAACGCTGCTGCCCATTCCTCATCGCTAATTTATCCTTAGTCGCCTTGTACGACACCCACGGGAGAGATTTGGGGTGGTGACAATTGTATTCTACTCTGCCGTCACCACACGGCGCTCTATTTGAAAATGGAGTGAGTTATTGGTTCTTTTCTAACACATTCCTCGCAACGCATCCTCGCACACCTCTGGTGGAAAAGCATCCTAAAGGTCTTTTTGGAGTGACCTACAACATGCAGTTTAGCACATTGTAAGGTAGGTATGTGCAAACTACGTGAATTATAATAATTTACACTATATTTACACTTATACTGTAAATTTGTTTGCGTTATAAAGTTACTCAAGAAATTTTTATTTATGAATATCTTGATGTACAATATAACTATGTAATTCTCTTTCATATATAAATTACTTATCATTATGTTGTATAGTAGCGACTTTATTACACGGTAATGAACCTGTAAATATTGATATTTTTATCATATAAATACTTATTATCAATATTTTTTACATTTGACTCAGTATTAAAATATCTATAATTAATACCAAACTTCAAACACCTACTTTTACTAGGATATGAATATACACCGTGCTTTTTTTAAACCGATTGGTGAATAAGGTACCTATATTTAAATACAAGCTTGACTTATATTTTAAATAGCAAAGTGTGCATAGATGATTCCTCTGAGTATCTATCCAACAAGTATGACTGAATCACAACTATATATACCATAAATACATGCACCATAGTAATTGTACTGACAATTGACATTCTGTACATCATTGCTCTGACTTCAATAGCTGGACAGATGCATGTGTTTGCACGTATTGCTAAGGAGCATTAATCCTTGTAGTACTAAAAGGTGATTAATAAAAATGTTAAATAGTGCTTTAAACCCACTGTTCATTTGTTAATAATTGGCTACGCAAACGAGACTTTGATCATATAAAGTTTACTTACGACGTCTATATTCGGGGTATAGTTTAAACTAACCTTTATTTTCTGACGTTACCGATATACCCATAAATATTTAACAATTTATCGGTATTTGTTACTGGTGTATTATTTTAGTAACAAAGGAATCGAAATTGAAAAGAGATCCTCGTATGCGTAGAGGTTAAGAAATATTGTGGGATATAAATAATTTCTTGTGTTCCAAGTGTATTTATCGCATGTCAACGGGACTTTCTGCTCGCACTATTTCCAAGCGGCCAATGTTTTGCTCGGTTAAGGTGCGCTTATACGGGCAACTAGAATTGCTGCCGGGCTGTTCCTCTCGCGAAAACGAGACGTAATTATACGTAACGAGATAGAAAGAGAATTGACTAAAGATATCCGAACCGATTGGATATTTAGCAACTCCTATTCGCGATATTGAGAAATGTGAAATATATGGAGCAACTAGAAGCAATAGTCCCGAAACAATTGCCGCAATTCATTATGATTAAATGTTCCAGAATGATCGATTACAGTGGCGAGTTAAAAAGAATTGCCTGTGTATGAGCACCTTTACAATAAACTATCTCATAAAAACTGGTGTTTTTTACCGACGGTAATAGAGACCATATGTTCTTGACAGGTTCATTTATTAGCGGCGATGTGACGCCGGTGTCGCTGGCTTCCGAACAGGACTTCAACAGCAACGAAGCCACCGCCGGCTCAATCACTGACCACGACCTTCTGGTAAGTAATTCTACACATATATATTTATCATACATAAATCACGCCTATAGCTATACCGAAGGGGTAGGCAGAGGTGAATTAACACCCCGCCATAATGACTAATTTTGAAAAAATACACCATGTTTTTCTTACGTGTCTACTTTACCCAAAATAAATTATATTTTTCTAAAAACTTTCGGTTTTGATGGAAAAAACATGTTTTGAATAATGGAATTTTAAATTTCCGCCAAAATAGCAATGACGTCTGTGTGACGTCACTATTCAGTAAAAAGGCCAATTCTATAACAAACTAGTGAATTTGATTGCCAAATAAAATGTCAAAATCGAGAAAACTGAATAATGACGTCACGGGGAGTTTTAGCAAATATGGCGGATTGCTAAGTTTTGTACTTTTATTTTTATAAAAAAAATATCAATCACAAGTATAATCTGATAACAAGTGACTATTAACGAATCTCCTTATCCTAAATTATTATTTTAAATCATTATATCAGTGACTTTGTTAGTGTCATCATCCCTATTACGTTAGGTCCCATGTTATGATAGGTGGTGATTCTATTAAATTTAAAAATGTTTCAAGCTTAATAATATCATCATTATCTCTTATCGCATTTCATTTGGGGAGGTGTGTATTTTACAGTAAAGTGGCCGCCTCCGTGGTCTTGTTTGGTCGTGGGTTCGAACCCCTGGAAATGCAAATTTGTACTCCGTTTGGTGGTAGTAGGACTTTTTAGACGGCGGTAGGACTTTTTTCAAGTCTGCCTGGCTAGCTACCACCGTCTTATCAAAATCTAGCCGTAAGCGACTACTATTCTCTGTCTTTTCTGAGCTCAAATCTAATGTTGTAAAGTAAAATTGTCTTCACTATCGCATTGGGTTGTCGTGTAATGATAGCTGTTAGTGTGGTTGAAATAAATAAATTAATTAATAAAAATGGAACTATTTATTATTATTTAACAGAGCGCTGAAGGCGAAGATGACGAAGAAACGCTCTCATCTGACCCCACTGAGGGTCCGTTGAGGTTGATCAAGAACGACCTGAGTCCGCAGACCGTGGCCGACCCGTGGGCCACTCCGTCCACCAGCGCCACGCCGGCAGACTTCTACGGCCTCAACCCTCACCAGACCAAAGAAACCTTCCACAAAGACATGCCGTCAAGCAGCAAGAACTACAACATCGACACCGAAATCAACAAGTGCACGAAGAGCGACATGTCCGACATTAATTGTGACTTGGACTCGCTCAGTCTGCAAAACAAAAGCGACTCTAAAACTAGACACAAGAAGGAAGACACTCTAAACAATGGAAGCAGGCGTTACAGCGACAGCAGTGCTTTAAGGAGCAACGCCAGTTCACAGGCCGTGATCGGCAGTCGATTCACCACCACTCTGGTCGCTGAGGATTTACTCAATCCCAATGACACATCGAATAAGTTAAACAAGAATTCGACTGATGGAACAGAAGCCGCTCCCGACGCCGAGAGTCCGCTCGTAACAAAAGCTAACAATGTCACGGTTAAAGCAAGCTTCTCGATAGCCGAAGACCACGGTCAATTGTAAATTTTAAGAATAACAATTATTATTGTGTTCGGATAAATATCACAAGTTGGTACGTAAATATATCACATTTTGCCTCAATTAATATTTTTAATGAAATTTTACTTGTTATTTTTTATAAAATGTATTTGTTTTTTAGTTATTTCATAGTTGGATTTATAAGAACAGAAAATTTACAGAAATACTGTTGCAAATAGAACTTTAAGATTAGTACCGTAGCAATAATAATCACAGCATGCTTTCACGGTAAACCATTTCAGTAAACATGTATGCAATGTAAATGTAAGATTAAGAAACTGACAAATAAAATATTATTCTGATTATAACCTACTTCAATTTATTTTAACACTAAACTCTCCCTATCAACACAAGTGAAATATCTGGGCATCATTCTTGATAATAAATTGAATTGGGCGAGTCATATCGAGGCAAAAACAAAGAGGGCTTGTATAGCGTTTTGTCAGTGCAGAAGACTAGTTGATAAAAAATGGGGTTTAACCCCTAAAATATCTCTCTGGCTGTACAAATCAGTTATCAGACCTTCTATGACCTACGGATCGGTTGTATGGTGAAGAACGCAACTGACCACGGTAAAAGCAAAACTCCAGAGTCTACAACGCTTAGCAAGTGTAGCTACTACTGGATGCATGAGAACCACCCCATCAGCCGCACTAGAGTACCTCTTAAGCCTGACACCTCTAGATCTTGTAATACAGGAGGAGGCAAAGGCAGCAGCCTTAAGGCTTAGAGCAAACGGGCTATGGAAACAAAACATAGAAACAACACACACAAAAATTCTGCAATGGACCCTGAAGGAAATACCACTCCTAGAGGCACCCATAGACAGAACACCGTGTAAACATGTCTTCGATCGAAGGTACAATATCCAACTCATCGCAGAACCAGGAGATGTCTCTGGCATCAATGAAGTTAGGATATACACAGACGGCTCTAGAACCACATATGACACTGGAGCTGGTGTCTTCTCGAACGACTTAAATATAAAAATATCAACAACACTGGACAAACTAAACTCAATCTTCCAAGCAGAATGCATTGGCATCACCAAAGCGGCACAGGCGGTTGCAGCCAGAGATGTCAGAGACCTAAACGTCAAAATAATCTCAGACAGTGCTTCCGTTCTACAAGCCCTACAAAGAAACACGATAACATCTATCCTGATACTGGAGTGCCACAATGCAATCCAATCCATTGCGAGTACGAACGGAGTAACTCTTCAGTGGATCAAAGGACACAGCAACTGATTGGGAAATGACGTAGCCGACGAACTGGCCAAAAAGGGATCGAAAGGGACAGTATATGGACCGGAACCATTGCTACCCATACCTCAGGCCCAAATAAAAACATGGCTGCGCACCCAAACTGAGGAAACCCACATTAGAGAATGGATAAACAGTGACGGGTGTAAGCAAACAAAGAATGCAGTTCCGGTGGCATCAAAAAGATTTGCTCGCAACCTCATAAATTTAAACAGGGACAAGCTCCGAAAGGTGATAGACATAATAACTGGCCATTGCTCCCTAAACAAGCACCTATTTACCATTGGGGTGACAGACAGCCCTCTATGCAGAGGATGCATGGAGGCAGAAGAAACGCCACAGCACGTGCTTATAGAACGCACGAGCGTGGCAGATCAACGGGCAAGGCTCCTCCAATCCCCAGTATCGGTCCCGGAAGCTTGCAGCAGTCTGCTAGGTTTTTGGGATAATCTGGGATGGTTGGAGTAGCAATAATAGGGAGACACGTACAATGGCCCAATCAGGGGGCTAAGTGCGGATAAAGCCCAGCTAAACTAAACTACTTCAATTTATGCCATTCCTCAACTGATCTTATTTCTTGCATTGGACATGAAATTTAAATGGCTTCTTGGTAATCTGGAGGGGCACGCTAGCCCAGTGGCATAACGCGCTTGGCTGGCGATTGTGTAGGTACACTAAGCAATGTCGCTAATTTATTATCTCGAGTTCCCCCTCCGTGCTTCGGAAGGCACTTTAAGCCGTCGGTCCCGGGTGCATCTGCAATCGTTGTTAATACCCACCAACCCGCACTGGGCCAGCGTGGTGGGTTATGGCCCAATCTCCCTATATTCTTCCATCCATAGGGAAGGTCCGTGTCCCAGCAGTGGGGACATTAAAAGGGCTGGTGATGATGATTGGTAATCGCAGTGTAAGCGCAGGCGACATAAACTGATAGCATATTATTGTCAAAATGCATTCTATCACCGGCCGCATTTCAGTACCTACCTAAGCATTATCTTTTTCACCTGTCGCGTAGGTAGGTATACCAACTGAGCACTTGGGCAGTCTTCACTTCACTAAAAACTTGTTACTTACCTCAAACCAAATTGTGGTCGGTCACCATTACTCATTTTAAAGCGCCGCCTCCACCACCGTTGCCGGTAGTACCTACCATTTATTGGATAGAATATGATGCCATCAGACAAAACAAAAGGACTAGTTTTGCCCTTTTCATTCTCCGTGGGAATGAGTTTCCCTGCCGATTACCAGATTACCACTGGAGGCCGAAATTTATTAAGCTGTTTACACGATCAGAGCCGTGGATCAGATCGGTGAAGGTCAATGATTATTATATAAGATTTATAAGTCTATGATTATTAGGTACAGAGTGGACTACGAAAAGTTTCAAAATTTAGTAATAATAATTATCCATACGACGACACGCCTTCTGAGCCGATCGCGCGTCCAATCCGATGCGATGTGCTCAGTTTGGTGGAAGTGCTTGCCCGATTGGAAGAAAAACCACCCGAATGGAGGGCAATAGCATATGAGTAAATAAACGGAATAGGGAATAACCTTCATACAACCGCGCGAATCGGGTTTGCACTACTACAAGTACGCGGGGCACCACTGGCCACTGTCGCGCACGCGGCCAGACTGGAAAAAACCGGTTTATGACGCACACAGCCAGTTGCATAGGCTGAAAATGTCAGGGTTAGTGCGACGGCGTTCTACTCATGTGGCAATAGGGCGAAGCACTAGCTAGGGTTGGTCAGGCTAGCAGCGTGCTGTATAATAAAATCCTTGAGCAAAATGCAGGATAGTGTCGTGTCGCAGCGGATGCGCCAGGCACGCGCGTAGATAGCCGGCCGTCTCCGCCCCACGGCTACTTCTCGAACTCTCAGGGACGTACATACGTCCCTGAGAGTTCCGAGAAGACTGGTCGGATTGCCACATGAGTAGATAAACCGAACAGAGTAAAAGCTTCCTAAGAACGTCGTCACGTCAAGTACAGTGGACCCGCGGTAGTCCGACAAACGATTTGCAGGGCGATGTCTTAGAGAACCAATGATAAGATTTTATGTTATAGGTACTCTGAAGTTCAATTCATACTTCATTATGTATGTCAAATTTAGTAAATTAAACAACACAATACGTAAGCTCTCACGTTTTATTACAAAAAATACTAAAAAAAAATCAAAAATAAGAAAAAAATCATAATATGAATTTCGGATTTACAAGGAGTGCTGGATTATACAGTTGCCAGATTACCAGGGGTCCACTGTAATCTTCTTCATCAAAAAGGAGTAAAGTGCATTTACACTACAAAAAAGTGAAAAGCCACTTGCTATTGTATACACCAAAGTTGCAGTATAAAATTTGCATTTAAAGTGAGACTCACTTTTACTTTCTATGATACGGTGTTTTAAACAGACAATAAAAAATACAATTGCTAAATACCTTTTTAATTTCACCAAAATGTTATATTTTAAAGCTCATAACAATAAAACCTAAGCTTAACTTAAAACATACTGACCAGACTCATCACAAATTAATAAAATATTTCACAATTGAAACCGTATAACAGAATAAGTTTATTCTATCTTCTTGAATTTCGGTGGCATGTTCACAAGAGACAGAATTGAATTATAAATTCCCCTTTGTTGGATACCTGGCCACAATAGCATTACCACTGATAATAAATACAGTAGAAAAACATTGTTGACACTGGAAGCAGTCCAAGCCAAAGTGATCAGCATACTGATAGAAATCACATAGTACTGGAAAGATGCAAAGGAAACCATAAGATAACTTAATAATTTTCACAAATACTCTAAAGTCAATTAACTTACCATGAAAGGGTTAGTATCTCGCATGTAATAAAAGGATTTGATTCGAATGGAAATATTGTTGTAGTGGCAGACTATGCTTCTGCAAATATCCTCAAACGTCTTTTCGTTCTGGCCAGTCCAAGCACTGGGCCCATACAAAGAGTTACATACAACTGGCACAATGAAGTCAATGAAGTTAAATATCAAACCGACTACAGCAATCGTAGCCAAAGTATTAAGGTCCATCAGCCAAATCAAAAGGTACAGGAATGTCAGAGACCCAATAATAGCAAAAGGGTGCCACTGCTGTTCCCATAGTATAATTGATTTCATTGGCAACAAAGCCATCCGCCAACCTTCCAAAAGCCTTCGCAATTTCTTCACTTGGTTTTCCTGCGAACAAATAAATATTATCAAACAATCACTAATTCATTGATCTGTAAATTAGTAAATCAGCAATGATTGAATGATGTACCATATCTTGAACGTTTATTTCAACCATAATTGAATGATTAATTACAGTCAAGTTAATTACGAATAAACGTTTACGGAAAACAATCTTCAGAAAAAGATATTATTTAAATTTTTAGTAAAAGGGTAAGTTTAATTTCAGAAAAACGGAATTTCCTGTTGTGGTTGACAGTGACAGTCGCAGATTAAAAATCTCATGTGTCACAAATAAACAAAGACAACACCTTGTATTAGTTTTGTTTTTTAATTCTCCCTATATTTTAGGGAAAGCAAAGGGTCTAGCTCATACAGCCATGTCTTTAGTACAAATTTTATCTGTAGTCTTATGAAATAATAGGGTCAATTCTGACATGATTCTCTAAAATTAAAACTAAATTTAGTATCAGTCTCTCCTTTTCATTCCGTATTGAAAATGAAAGAGAAACACTGCTGTCAAATTAATCTTAGGTTTAGAGAACCATTGTCAGAATCGACCCTAATGAGTGGGTGAAATGTTTGAATGAAATGAATTTACGTTAAAATATGGGTGTCACATATTTTAACGCATCTAGGGAGTGCTTTACGTGAGTCAAATGGTAACAGAGTTCATGACGGTGACCGATGAGGTGGTGAAAACCACTATACAATTCTCAACGTCAAACACGGCACAACACTTTTATTTCAATGATTCTTCATAATTGAACATCAACACGGATCCTTATGCATCAAAATAACACCACGTTTACTACACAAAGTCCACTCTAAAACAATTTTTGAATAATTGAAATAAAAATTTGACTGACGCCACGAAACGCGCCAAACACTCTCCCCTTGTATTGTGACATCTAACATCTAGGGTGCCCCGTCCCCGCCACCGGGGACGGGGCACCCTAGATGTTAGCGGGGGTGGGTGATGCGGAAAGGAGTGAAAACTCGCTCCTACCGCAGGAAGGGCGCGCACGAACTTGTCGCACTATAGTCGCGATTTTTGCTAACAAAACTATAAGAACACGCCTCAAACACGGCGCAGGTGACCCGGCGTTAGACATGCGAATGCACGCAACAAACGTAATGCTTCAGTAAATTTTCCGGTCAAAGTAGTCTAATGGAGGTGCCATTAGACTACTTTGACCAAAATGTTTTTTTTTATATTCAACCTAAACTGAAGTATAAGCTTTTACAAAATGCTGTAAAAGGAAAATTGCTAGTTTTTACAAATACAGGTGATAAGACTTATGAAATAAACAGCAATATTTTTATTAAGTATTTATAATAATAGGTATATTTGTAAAAAAATATACACTTTATGTATAGTCAACCTTATTTAAAATAAGTACAAAAACAATTACTTAATTATGTAGATTTACAAATATATTATTAATATATTACAAATAAAAAAGATCAACAATAAAGGTGCACAAAATAATATTGATTAAATAATATTCTTATCATAAGCTTATTTTCAACAACACAAAAATTTATTTACAAACATGAAGTAACTGGAATAAAGATACGTCAGTATCATACTGAATACATCACTTTGTTAATGAAGAATAATATAATAATAGTGGCTTAGGTACTTTCTATGGAAAATATCCATAGAAAAAATACCAGCGTTATGAGACCAAAACTCTTAGCATTCCATGGATTCACCGTGCGGGTGTTGGTGTGGCAGAGGGAAGTCTTGGACTTGTGATCCAAATGTAGGTTTTATTGACAACTATTTCCCGAAAGTAATAAGTTAAATTTCTTGTTCAATATTGGTTTTTATTACATCTATTAATTTATCCTGCGAAAGTATCGCTTTGCTGGAGTCTTAGCTTTATCGTGGGTTAAAGTCTGCAAAGAAGGAAATTAGTATTTACATACATACTATAAAACCCTTATTTTAGGTATATAATTTATATACCTAAAATAAGGGTTTTTGTACATTACAAGCATCCATTTTAAAGTCTTGGAAACATGTAAGGGCATTTTCATTTCCTACATGTTAAGAATACAATATCACTGTACTTTTTGAAAGGTGAAGTTTTAAAAAGATTTTGAGAGAATATATTGAATGTTATTAAGCTGAAAATAGCGTTCATGATCAAAATAGGGAAGAAAAGTTATATCAAGAAAAAATGTGTAAATGGATAGCAGGATGAAGTGGATAAATATATGCCCAAGGTTTGTTGAATTATATTAAACATACTAATAATTCAAATTTCCTTACAATTACACACTCTTCATCAGTGAAGAGGTAATGACGACCACATTTGACATTGCCTTCAGGAATCACAGACTTTGTAACCATCTCATTGTCATTCAAAATTGTGGTGACACTCTGAAAAATATATAAATAAATTATATTAATTATTATAATATGTTAATCTTTTAAGAAGAATTAAAATCCAAGATTATTCATATGACATTCTTTTTATTTCAATAAAAACTAACCTTTATTTCTGTATTGGGCATAGTTTCTACATATTCTTCACCAAGTTTGAAAGTATATTCTACGGTCCGCATTAGTGAAGAATTTTTTACTGTCATGGTATCTCCATCCAATAGAATCTCCATTAGAGGTGAAGATATTGCCATCATTTTGCGACCAATATATGGAACACCTACAAATTAAAAATAAGCATCATACAATTTACTAAAATAAAATAATAAGTGCAAAATATACTATTATAAATGATGCTTACCGACTGCATAAAAGTAATCATCTATATTTTCATTTTTATAGTGTTGATATTTCCCTGGAATCGACGGCATTTTTATAAGGGCCAATCAATATACAAATCAATATACTCCTTAAATTTCCTCCTAGCTCTTCTATTAACTGCAAAACTGAAGTTATGAAATGATTATTTAAAAGATTTCAGTGAATTCAAGTATAATTCTGCACTAGCATATATCTGATAATTTTATCATCACGTAGGTGTAATGAGTGATAATTTTTTTTATCATGATTGAGATAAATTTTAATGCAAGTGATTGTAGGTCTACCTACCCAATTTTGATCAATTTAATCAATACGATTTTTTGTGATTTTTATCGAACGGTCAGTCAAAGCTGTGGTCCATGGTGATAAATTTAATCACAATACTTGTTTTATTGGATTACACGATTATCTTACGTAGTATTGTATTCTCTTTGCACGATTATTTATTGACTCATTCTAACAAGCACCAAAGAGCACAGTAGTAGTAGTTTTAAATTCTCCCTATATTTTAGGGAAGGCAAAGGGACTAGCCCATACAGCCAAGTCTTTAGTGTATATTTTATCAGTAGGCCTATTCCCTAACTTTTTTTGACAGTTGAAAGTGATGTTCGCTGAACTATTTACTTATCCATTACTACTTTACTATAATGCTATTGTGACACTTGTCCTGTGATAACAGCAATGTATTAGTAAATAGTTCGGTGATCATCACTTTCAACTGTCAAAAAAGTTAGGGAATAGGCCAGCAGTAGTCTTATGAAATAATGAGTGGGTGAAATGTATGAATGAAATGAATTTTACGTTAAATTATGGGTGTCACAAATTTTAACGCATCTAGGGAGTGCTTGGCGCGAATTGAATGGTAACAGAGTACATGTTAGTGCCTGATGAGGTGGACAAAACCATTTTTTATAGTGGTCTTCACCACAACATCAAACACGTCACAAGACTTATTTTCAATGATGAAGTAACAATTTTTGAATTAGTGAAAATAAATCTGACCACGAAACGCGCCAAACACTCTCCCATACACTTCCGATTTTTTTTTTATTTTAGTTTTAAATTTTCCCTATATTTTATGGAAAGCAAAGGGTCTAGCCCATACAGCCACGTCTTTAGTGTATATTTTATCTGTAGTTTTATGAAATAATGAGTGGATGAAATTATTAAAATAAGAATAAAATGAATATTACGTTAAAATATGGGTGTCACACATTTTAACGCATCTAGGGAGTGCTTGGCGCGAATTGAATGGTAACAGAGTTCACGATGGTGATGAAGTGTGCAAAACCACTTTTTACGTGGTTTTCACCACAACATCAAACACCATCACAAGACTTATTTTCAATGATTCTGCATAATTGCACATCAACACGGATGCTTGTGCATCAAAATAACACCACTTTCACTGCACAAAATCCACTCTGTAACAATTTTTGAATTAGTAAAAATAAATCTGACTGACACCACGAAACGCGCCAAACACTCCTTTTTTATATTATAAATGTTAACGGCTCTGGATTTTTTACCCAAATACTTTATGGGCCTCGGAGACGGTCAATTAGATGGCGTCAAGATCGTTCTTTTTGTGTGTGTTTCATTCTGTTGCTCGATCAAACAGACCTTTTTTATGTCTGTTTGATTTGTTTAACATAAAAAAAAGATTTGTTTTATACCCAGCAACAGAATGAAACACACAGAACGCAAAGAGCCGTGCTTTTAGTATATTTATTTCATACTAGCTGATCCCAGCATACAAAGAGAATACAATACTACGTAAGATGTTGTTATGCCATATTAATTATCCCGTAGCCATGGTTACGATTTGGTAGCCATAGTTATTTCAAATGTTTGACAGGAAAGCAGTTTGTATGGAAAAATGTTTTTTTTTACTATTTTCCTCGCAATTTTCCCATATTTTCTCAATTTTCCTGCCTTGCCTGGCCCAAGGCAATAATTTCAACAAGCTTTCTCGAATTTTAGTGAGACAAACGCACAGCAATTATTTTTTTTGTATTTTATCAATATAATTGTTTGTAACAGAGTTCATGATGGCGATTGATAAACTACTATACAATTCTCTACGTTTTACACATCATCAGACTTATTATAATAATATCTTAATAAATAATATGATGATTCAGTATATGATTCGGCATATGTGCCGAATCATCTTAACACGGAAATACAATGATATTATATTTTTAAATATAATATCATTGCGGGAACACGGATTCTTGTGCACGGATCCGTTAATGGATCGCATGATCCGTTGAGAATATTTTCCCAAACCATAACATTTTTAAACATGATGATTCTTCAAAGATTCTAATGCTTCGACAATATGAAAATTTTCTTTGTTTCCTATATCTATATTATTTGTTTGTTAATTTTTTTGCATAATGGAGGACTAAAACCGAAAAGTACAAAATAAAAAACGTGGCTGTAGGAACAGGATGTTCTTTTGCTTTTTTGCATGTAAAAAATTATAAATTATTTGACATTAGTTTTGTGACCTTTCTTGTCCGTAGTGTATTATATACTCTTTGGTCTGTGTGTTGACTTGTGTTGGTTGTTCGTGTGTTGTGTTGTGTTAGTGAAATATTATTGTGAGGGTAATGTCATGTTGTGCGGGTGATTGATGATTTAAGTTAGAATAAATGTAATCATTAAATTAGAACACTATTCTAAACAAATTATGTTGATATGTGACAGATAGAACCAGGATTTGGTATTAATTGTGTTGATTGCGCAGTAAGAAATAACAGGAATCCTTTTGATCGATAGTGATATTTTTTTTATATATTTCGGGTGACCTATTTACAATTTCGAAAATGAGCGAAAAGGAAGATTATTTAACACTGTATAGAATATTTTTTGAGAACTTTGCGGCGAATGTGAATCCGGAGGACCAATTACCAGTTAATATTGCTGGATACACCATAACAGAAGCTGAATTACCGGGAGAAGTTTTGTATTGGACAACCCAATATTTAACCGAAAAGTAAGTAAACTCCCAGATTTTTCTTTTAGTTATAAGGAAAATATAAAACCATAAAATGATTTTGTACTAAGGGAAATATTTGTGTTGTATTGATTTTGTTACTTTTCATATTAAAAACAAATTCACAAAGAATCTAATAAGAAAATATTTTAAAGTGAAGACTTAATATGGTACAGACTTACAACAATATGTTCATTTTAACTACTCTTGACTTTCATATTGATCATTTACAAAAATATATGAAATGCCATATAAATTTTCACATAATAATACTTAATACTAAAAATAAAAGTCAATCAAAGTCTTACTCCTTTTACCATTCATAGAGATATTGTTCATACTAATTTCAAAATTAAAAATGTGTATGTTCGGATATATCTTGATAACTAAAGGTATTCCTTGTTCTATTGAATTTACATAACTTTTACCCACCAAGCATCCAAGTACTTAGTACTCATTTATGACTATGATACCTAAAAGTTTACTTAAATTTTTATATATTTTCCAAATTAGCAATCAAGTTCCAACTATAACTTTATAAAAAAAATTACAGAATTGAAAACCATTTCTAGTTTACAAATGTTAAACAAAAGCATTAATCACTTTTACATCTATTGAACTTAAATGATGGGTGTGTAACATGTTCTTTATAATTTATTTTAATAAAATTTAGTCCAGTTTTAAACAAAATAATAACAATATCTACTACCCTACCCTATTTTTTCTGATTTTTCTACCCTGGCCTCAAATTATTTGGTATGGATGAAATATAAATTTTGTCATACTACTTGCATGATGAGCTTGATACCGCAGTGACATTGCATACTCATAAATACTCAGCCTGGTATGATGGACAAACTAAGCAATGTTCACCAAGGCCGGTCATTGGATGGGTGATTAAAATAAACAATCTCAAGTTCCTCCGTGCTTTGGAAGGCACATTAATCATTCACTTGGTCATTGCTCCATCAGCAATTGTTAACACCCTTCAATCCACCTTAGTTTGTTATCTCCCCTATACTCTTTAATCCACCTTAATATTTTGATTTAGGTACAGCCTGTAAATAAAAAGAAATATTACCCCCAATTGATTTCTATCTTATAATACTTATTTATTATTATTCATGTAATAATTACCAAATTTTACCATGTCTCTATATTGTCTCCGTATTTAGATTATAATATAACAAGAATAAACATACACTTTACTTACATATTATTATGCTAGTAAAGTAGGTATGTCTATTTTTGGATTGACCAAGTGTATGTACAAATTTTTCGTTTTTAATATTTACCTTTATATAGGCAAGGCTGCATTAATACAAGTAAGGTATTATTAGTCTTTCAATAACTTTTGGCATATGTACTACAGAAGACTTTAGAAGATGTTATAATAATAATGATAAATAAATAATTAATCATTCAGTTGTAGTAAATGGGTGTTGTACAGCCATCAGAATGTCAGACTACTCAGCACACAAATTTTTTCACTGAACTGACTGACTGTGGTCTGTATAACCAACATTCGTAACTTTAAAAAAAAATTACTTAACTCCAAAAAAAAATCTAAATACCGAACATCGAATACACAGAAATATACGGTTTGCGACGTACGCACGAATCAGGTGTAAACGAAGCGTCACAGATATTTCCGAAACCGTGATCGGCTTGGCTGATCAGTTGGCCGATTAGTCAGGTTTCTGATCACCGACTAGCCGGCCAAAGTCATAGTCGGCACATCTCTAGTAAGTATACTCTATTAGTAGTAACAGTAGTAAGTAGTAACATCTATGAAAGACACATTATCATCATCTTACAGTCAGATTTTCGGAGAATTTCAGTGATTCGGCTCAGTATGTTTCGTCTTCCATACTGGTCAATATCAGTCAGAGGACACACTGGAAAGCTGCTAGTGATGAATGAATTTATAGTAAAGTAATGGAAAGGAACTTGTTGAGATACCAATAAATGGAAAGAGGATGGGATGACAACATTCCAATCCATTCTGCTCACGGTTGTGGCGGAAGTTGTACACTGGGCCGCCTGCCTGAGACACAGTTCACTTTTGATTATGCTGTTGTTGGTTGTCTTCCCTCCATTTGTTGTCCTAAGTCTTATTAGTCTACGGGCAATTTTTCCCATTCTTCTCCTTATTCGCCGACTTTGACGTCACCCCTACTACGTTATGTTTTCGCTCTCAGGCCATCATGGAACAATGTTTTCCTTCCATGAACTACGCAAAAAATTTAAGCCTAGTCGGCACTGTCACAGCTAAAAAGCCAAATAAACGAGAGGGTACAATCGCAATCGGTTTGCAGAGTAACAAGCTCAGTGCTAATTCTGCGTATAAGGAGTTTACGTAGTGATCCATCAAATCCATGGTAGGTACCTACTATATTTTACTTGTGGCTAGATCTTTGCATGAACCTGCCCCCTTAAATGTCTCTGATGGACCACTTTTTCACTTCACTTTTTCTTCTATTTGGCAGGCGTATTTTTTTAATATCCTGCTATGGGTATAAACGCAGCATTTGATCTCGTATTATCCCTTTTAATAAACAAATTGCGTATTAAGTTATAAAAATTATATAGGGAACGCTAAAACAAACACGATCGTATATCCGTTTTTTCAACATACAAGATTGCAATACTATAGTGAGTCCTTGTCACTTATTGCCTTATACTTAATGGTTTACATTTAGGGCCTGTTTCACAATCGAAAAGTAAGTTCTAAATAGCTTACTTCGCAGATCATTTGACAGTTGTAATATGAAATTTACGTCAATTGAACTGCAAAGTAAGCTACTTCTAACTTGCTTGTCGATTGTGAAACAGGCCCTTAATCTAGAACCATGTAAATTAATTATATCAAAGAAATAAAAATGTAATGCATTCGGGTTGAAACCACTTTACATCTCGACAGCACAGTCATAAGGTTTTAACACGCACGATCATCGAAAAAAAATTAAAAGGTTTGCCAATCATAATATGAATCAGTCATCTTTTATTCTTGTTTTTGAAAGGTCGTTTATATGGTGCAGTAATACGTAATATAATGAATTTGTATTAATTATTACTGTATTCATTGAATACAGTTATAATTTATTGTAGTCTACTTTCGAACAATTTCGAGTAACTACTTAATTTTTTCAATACAGCCTCATTAAATGTCGTTCCCGTCTTTTGTCTGTTGAATGCAATATTGCGTTCTGATTTTTCCTATCGTAATTTTGCACTAAAAATTCATTAGTGAAATTTTCATAGTTTTTGCTTTTGCCTTGTGATTTTTCCAATCGTAATTTTGCACTAAAAATTCATTAGTGAAATTTTTATAGTTTTTGCTCTTGCCTTGTGAAATATTCTCAGTCGATTTCGTGCGTTACATCAATAAGTTGAGGCTGGAGGCACTGGAAAAAATTGTTCCGATTGTACCTACATTAATATCAGATCCATATTCAAAAATAAATCATTAAAATATTTCAGTCTTAGGTACTTTTTCATTTTAATAAATAATAAATAAATAGTAAATAAGACACTTATATGTAATGATATAAAAACAAGAATGTACCAAGTGTTTAAACATCTAAAATTATATTAAGGAAACTTTGGTATTACTCCATTTTCTATAAATAAAGTCGTATTTCTAACCATTTAGGCACATTACTCTCTGAATGCCTTTGAAATGTCTCGATAAAACGATATTTCGATTGAAGTTATCTAGCGTATTAGGCAGAAAATACCTTTAGCTTTGTTTAAATGTGCCTACTTTATTGATATTTATATATTTACTTAGTTATCTCAAGAAAATTATGATTTTGTCGGTCTTAATTTTAGATTTGGTGTTAGATTGTTCTTAATAATCAAATCAAATCAAAATTCGTTTATTCATATCTGGTATGATTACAATACACTCATGAATCGTCAAGACAAGAAATTTACGCCATCCGTTCGCAAACTACCAGGAGGCCCTGTCCTGAGAAGAACGGGCAAGAAACTCAGTCAGGTTTTTTCCTCCCTTTACATAAAAGTAATTTAAATTAATTAATAATTGGAAATAGAAAGATGTCAAAATAAGAACAGTACTAGTGGCAGCTCCTAAGCGTCTCAACTATCCCTACCGCAATACTCACTTTATGCTTAACTAAATCTTCACCTAAACATTTTGTGTAGTGTTACACATTCATAAACGTTCTTTTTTTATATTGGCCATTCCGATTTATTTGAAATAACGTCCGAAATATTAACGGTTAGTGCTTTCGACCCGCATAGTGAAGGTCAGGGACGCCGAATACAGGTTTTGTGTGCTTAGGTACTAAGATACGTTGCAGGCGTGTCGCTTAAAAGTTCAAAATACAAAATTCTCGGCGGATATTATTAAAGTTTTCGACAGCCAGTATTATTGTCCTATAGGTCAATCACCTCTACACAGAATATTTGGGCTCGCCTTTATTTGGTGACACTGAAATTTGTTCAAGTGTTGTGTAGATTCTATTCCACGACCATTAGCCATTCCTTAAATAATAATAAGCCCTTCTATCGCTGAGAAAGAAAGGCCGTTTCATTAGTTCACTTGTACCTACCTGTAACAAGCTAGGTACGTTGAGTACTGTAATAAGATAAATCAATAATAAGATACATATAACAAAAGAGAGACCAAGAAGAATAAGATAACATTGAATGCTATATTTTGGATTTGTTTGAGCACTTTAGTTTGTAAGTGTATAAGAATCTTTCGACGTTCCTGTTCTTTTTCTTTAATCCTTGCAGAAACCTACGGGGACCTATAATATTTGGTCCCGATGGGGCAGGCAGAGGTGTATTAACTTAACACCCACATTTAGCCAGCCAACTATGTTAGGCCCGTCCCTTGTAATAGGAGGCGAACGTATTGCCAACTTTCGAGTACTTAAGTCGCAGTAGGTAGCGTATGGCAGCAGCAGTGGTATAACAGGAACGCTGCTGCTCATTTTTCAGCACTGGTTTAATCCTTAGTCGCTTGTACGATACCCGCAGTAGAGAAGATATTCGGGGATGGTGACAATTGTGTTCTACTCGACCGTCACCGCGCTTCCACAGATATTTCCAATCACTAATAAAATCTCACAGAAGACCTACAACTTGTTCACTAAATAAAGGTATTATGGTCGATTCTGACAACGGTTGTCTAAACCTAAGATTAATTTGACAGCAGTGTTTCTCTTTCATTCACAATACAGAATGAAGAGGAGAGACTGGTATTAAATTTAGTTTTAAGTTTAGAGAATCATGTCAATTAATATATACTTTTTCTCTGGGTTATTTAAGACCGAAATTTCAATGTGTTTGTATTCAGGTGCCTGCTACAATACAAGCAGAATGAAATTCAATGTCAGTATCCGGATATTACGATATAGCCACCCATCGAAAGCTTTGACTCGAATGTGTAAATCTATGTCCAAACTATCTAGCTGAATATGAATCAATTCTGGAAATGTTGTATGTGATTCATGCCTGACATTCTCTGTGTTAAGAGTCATACTTGTCGATTGTGAAACAGGCCCTTAGTGTAACAGTATTTCTCTCATCTCCTTCTCATACTCAGTTCAAAGTATTGGCTCCAATGGTTGGTATACTGTTGTTACCTGTGACAGCAGCTACCATATTTACCATCAACAACAATACATTGTATTAATGTGCAGTTGTCGTATCGTATAGGATTCATTCACAGACGTATGTTTAACAAATTTTATTTTTGCTTTGATAGCGCCCCGTTTTGTCAGGTGGAACAATGGGCGTTGCTTCTAGCTGATTTGGTGTGTTTAGTTTCCTGCTTGCGTAACTATTTTATGGTTGGAGGGATAAACATAGAACGTATTACTCATCATTAACATACATGCTTGCATGAGAAGAAACCGCAAGCGTCACCCACAACGTAGTACTTGCTTGGGTCCGGTGACAAACTGTAGTAGTCCGTAAATGGAAAATAACCTTCGCTTGATATACAAACAGTTAAAATAATGCTCAACGTACCTACCAGCATTTTATGGTTTCAAACTCTTTCAAGCGAACCTAATTGTGACACTGATGATTGTGGACAGATAAATTCGTTTAAACATTTGATAAGATTAATAATATGATGATTCATTAGGTTCTCCGACGCAGTTGTCTTACAAAGGGAACATTTTAGCTATAAATGTGATTGGAGCAAACTAATATTTGAACGACGCGAAGTATGCTGCGATACATACAGTCAACAGCACGTCAGACTACCACAAAATGGCAAAATTTCTCAATCGATTTTGTGCTCTATTATTACCAACTTAAGATTGAAAATCGATTGAAGAAATTTGTCAGTTTTGGGTAGTCTGAAGTGCCGTTGACTGGACATGCCTTTTAAAAATGTGATCGATATTATTTTATGTTTTGGGTATTTATTTTTAAGCCATATGCGCAGAAAAAGGAATGCGGTCTAAACAACAGTGTTTTCTACAAAACCTCGCACATAGTTATTGAATTTCTGCGGAACATGCTTCGATCATATTATTATGTAATATGGTGTAATTTTCACATCAAACCCACGCTTAATAATTATTGTAGCAGATAGCGTCATTATCTATTCATCTAGACAGCAAATACGGTTACTTAGGTTTGTTTGACGGCCGTTTTGGTCGAATAGTCAGATCGATGGCTATCGGCCCAGAGGTCTCGGATTCCATTCCGGTTAGGTGCAAATGTTCATAATGAACACATATATAACAGGTAGTACTTTTGCTTTTTGAATCTATAGTATATAAACATTATAAAAATAATAATATGTAGGTACTTAAGTACATTTACATGATTGCTTGCTAGCTAGCGCGAAGAAAAGGAACATAGAATGTGCCAGCACCATTTTACTCGTATCAATAGGGGTGCAGTAGACTAAAAAACACAGCGGAGCACGCAAGTGGTGGTGGGCTAACTTTTAACAACAAGCATACCCAAAGAGGATTGGTGTCAGGTATCCGTAGTATTATTGTCCTCTATGGTGTCAGGCAAGCCGCCGGCTCTAAAACCTAAGTCAAGGCCTTGAGTGGTAGGGATTGGATTGTCACCCCAATCACTCTTCGTGCATCGGTCTCACGAAATGTCCTGTCCATTATTTTTCTATACATTCGTCCATCACTAGCTCATTTCCGGTGTTATAAGAATCAAAAGGGAGTGACTGGCTTGAGATGTCTGACCGATATGAACGGAAGAGCAAACATACATAGGAAAATGATGATATTAATATTAACATTTGTCCGCCATTCATAACACAAGTCCTTATGCTTTGGGCTAGCTTCATAATATGCGTAAGATTTTTTTTAATGTATATGCATTTTAATAAATAACCGCCTTATTCATAATAACAAATCAGTTTCTAAACACTGTTTTAACTAAAAAACTGATCTGTCTCTTTTCATCACAGCGTAAACACAGTTTGACAAAAAGAGACAGATCAGTGTTTTAGTTAAAATACTGTTTTTATGAATAAGGGGGTCAGAGTATAATGTCTCAAGCAGAGTAGAACCCTTTTCTCCGCCCCGATTTGCAGCGCCCTGCGAGGCTCTCCACGCCAGTGGGACGCCCACGGGATATGACTGCCGTGTAGAAACTCGTAGGGATATGACTGCCGTGTAGAAACTCGTAGGGAGTGCCCGATTGCAAGGCTCGAGGACCATTCAAGATTTTTGCCTTCACCAAAAACCCCAGTAGATGCTATAAAGGACTCTCGTACAACAGCTTAGAGAAGAATTTAAAAAGAGCAGACCTCAGTTGACACTTGACCGCAACAATTCTAAAGAAACGCGTAATTAGACGCTCTACTTCGCCCTACTCACGCCGTAAGAGAGCGTAAATTGTGTGTTACGATGCCAATTACTACCTTACGTAACACCCACAACGGTTTTAATGCAAATAGTAATTGTAAAGGTAGGTTTTCGCAATGCAAGTTGAAAAATTTGTATTGTTTTGTTTGTACTTAACTAAAATTAGTATTTCCTAAGGGCTTCTTTCACCGTCGCCTATTATGAATCTGGTCGTTTCTTTACGTATGCCACTTACCCGGTGCCGGCGTGGTGGGTTATGGCCCATTCTCCCTTTATTCTTCGATCCACTGGGAAGGTCTGTGCCCTAGAAGTCAATTCAATATTAAAAATAGTATAAGCGAGGTCAATAAATTTATTTATTTCTTTCCTTCAAATCGCTTTGTGGGGTTGGTTGGAAGGAATGTCAACAAAATAAGGATGAAAGCTCTCGCCTGTCCTACGGTGGTGGCTTTCCACAGGGCAGGAGGGGTTCTAATTATGTAACCCCGAAAAAAATCGAAAGGCAACCCACAATTAGCTAGTTTCTAATTGTTTGATTGCCGGGTGATTTCTCAAGGGTCTGTGGGTTGAGGCCGTAGAACGCCCTCGCAGTGTCTCGCTTGTATGAATTAGTACAACCGCGCGTGGGATGCGCCGGCCGCAATCGCGGATGCTACCGCTTGCCGATAGCGCAGAGATCAACGCACTCACAACGTGCAACCCCCCAATAATTACTTAGAATATCTTATTTGTTAAATAATATATTATTATTACCTTAGCCGTTGTTTGTACAATCTAGGTTATTCCTTTATATCGTGGTACAATTTACGACCTTAGCTGTTTAAATAAGCGCGATTGGTCTCCGTAAACTTACGCTTAGGTGACAAGTCCCAAGCGCTGCCACTGATTTAGAGACAGCACGGTGAATCCACTTCGGAACGTTTATTTAATTACTACTGTGTATAAATAACGCGTGTCGCTGTCTCCATTGCTTACTCAAGTTATTGGCCATAATTTGTGTATAAGAGGGCGTAAATCCCTACTTTTGTCATTATGGAAGATTTGATGTAGATTCTCCTATATTTCCTATAGGAAATATAGGAATCATATAAATACCACCACGCAGTCCCTGTCTCCTAACCCGACATTCTCTTTGCTATTATATTTGTTTAATGGTACGTTTAAACATGGTCTGTCTTAAGTATCTCAAAGACACGATCTAATTTAGAAAGAATTAATTGTTTATACACATACATACATAAATCACGCCCATATCCCCGAAGGGGTAGGCAGAGGTGAATTCTCACCCGCGTTTCGCCAATTATGTTAAGTCCCATGTAATAGGTGGCGAGCCTATTGCCATTTATCGGGCACAAAAGTAGCAGTACATTGTCAGGACGGTAGTATAAGAGTAACGCTGCTGCCCATTCCTCATCACTGATTTATCCTTAGTCGCCTTGTACGACACCCACGGGAGAGATTTGGGATGGTGACAATTGTATTCTACTCTGCCGTCACCACACGGCTAATTGTTTAATTGTTTATAAGATTGAATAATACACATCTTTTTCGAATGTTTTACTTATGTGCTTTTATTTTAATCTAGCGTACCTAATGTAAAAGAACTGTTTACCTATATCACGACATGTAATAAAAAAAAATACTACCAGTTTTAGAGCATATCCGTTGGTGCCTAAAAGGATTAAAATTAGTCCGTTTTTCACTACTGTGTCTTAATTTTTCTGGATGTGTTTTCATTCCAACAGCAGGAGCAGTGACCTCTTTATGTATTGTACAGACAGACGTACGTCCGCATTTTATTTTATAACTACGGCTGCTATGAAAATCTGAGGAGGCAAAACACATGCCCGAACGTGTAGCATGTGAGTGAATGCCCGCTTTGTTTGTTTATTCGACTCTATGTATTGCTCGGATTGTACTTTACTTGGCCCTATTCTGTTAACACTTTGTATCACTTAACTCTGGTAATAATGATTACGAACACCTTTACTTAACGTTTACATTATGCAATCGGAAACATATCTTTTGCTGTATCAGCGATGATAATATTGTTTTGTTTTCATATCTTCAGATTAGTTAAATTAAATGTTTAGTTTGAAGAGCTAATGCAAAAATACGATACCCGTGTATTTATATTGGCAAATAATTATTATGCAGCGGGAAATACATGTATGCCTATATGAAAATAGCTCGCAATTGAAGTACTTTGGTCTTCTGGGAAAAGTTACAATGAACAATTGACCAAGACACGAGCCAGTTGTAATTAATTCTCACTAGTTACGAGGGCGGGTCAATAAGTCCGTGACTTTTTGAATTTTTTGAACCTCGACAAATCATATTTTTTGAAAGGGATAAGAAATTGGAGTAGCGTTCGACAAAGTGTATAGAGCTCAAGGGAGACTACGTTGAAAAATAAAATGATTTATTTATCAAAAAATCTGTGTTTTATTTCAAAAATCACGGACTTATTGACCCGCCCTCGTATACCCCTAATATACAGGGCGTCCCACGGCCATGCCACACGGAGGGAAAGTATATTAAATATTGAACGTAGGATATTTTACTAAAAGAAGACATCGTTTTATTTTTAATAATAAATAGAACTGCATTCACAGATTTTTTAAAAATCGCCTACCTCAACAGGGAATCGAACCCGCCAATTGTGATAGAAAAATTACATGTAGTTTATAATAGCGTTTGAAGGGGCTACTCATAAGCATTATTTTTTCCTAAATAACCTAGCATATTAAATGAAACTAAGATCATAAAACCCCAAATCTCTCCCGTGGGTGTCGTACAAGGCGACTAAGGATAAATCAGTAATGAGGATTGGGCAGCAGCGTTCCTCTTACACTACCTAGCTATATACCTACTGCGACTTTTGTGCCCGATAAATGGCAATAGGCTCGCCACCTATTACATGGGACCTAACATAACTGGCGAAACGTGGGTGCTAGTTCACCTCTGCCTACCCCTTCGGGGATATAGGCGTGATTTATGTATGTATTTATGTATGTATGTAAGATCATAAAATTTTTCATTTTATTTAAAAAAAATAATAATTTATCAAATGCTCAAAATGTGATCCGTTCTGTTGTATACACATTCATCACAAAAATTTACGTGTTCCATTTTCGAATTATTTATTTTTACTAATATCAGCCAGTTGCATGGTAATTGTGAGCTCATGAAGAAATGCATACAAGTACCTACTACACTTCATGTATCGCTTTATTATTATCATGTACTTACACCACGGAAATCTCGTATCTCAAGTGGGTAGGTCTTTGAAATGATAATGTTAATTGTTGGAAGCATGGCCAAGTCAGAGGAAATTTCCCTGAACAAAATTTTAAATAAAATGAAAAATTTTATGATCTTAGTTTCATTTAATATGCTAGGTTATTTAGGAAAAAATAATGCTTATGAGTAGCCCTTTCAAACGCTATTATAAAATACAAGTAATTTTTCTATCTCATTTGGCGGGTTCGATTCCCGGTTGAGGTAGGCGATTTTAAAAAAATCTGTGAATTCAGTTCTACTTATTATTAAAAATAAAACTATGTCTTCTTTTAGTAAAATATCCTACGTTCAATATTTAATATACTTTCCCTCCGTGTGGCATGGCCGTGGGACGCCCTGTATAATTCTTAACGAAGCAGCGAATGAGTCAAACAAATCAGTGTTTGACTCATTCGCTGCTTCGTTATTAATTATACAGGGCGTCCTGAATTTTTAAAAGCCACTGAGCATCCCGTCAAAATAATTCTATGAATGCAGACCGAATGAAATAAAAAGTCGATATTTCTTTACCTGACGGGTAGGTATTTTCCGCCTGGGAGTTTAATTTTCGTGTCACGGGCGCTTGGGGTGAAGGCAGACAGAGGTTAACGACGGAGGGGGCTTACTTCGTACGTGAGCTTTTATGTCGCATCCACCAATGTTTGTTTATGAAGTTAAGGGAACCGTAGGTAGTCTACTATATCCATAAGCTTATTATTTACACCTACTCACCAAACATGTCGACTCGATTCTACTCTGTCTTAATCAATATCTCCACGTCTTGAGTACTAATACCTTCAATGACTGTGGTGTAGCTGTGTTGATATTATTATTGCTTTATGAAGCAGTTTTAAATCTTCAGACAACTGGAGTAAATTTAGTTTTATATAGCAATTGCGTATAACATATTGTTACTAAACAAAATAGATAATCTATAATTTCGAATAAAGCAATAGGTATACCGATGCGAAATCTATTCGTTTTCCTCTTGTTGTCTTTCTTCAAGTCATCTACTAGACTTCTTATTTCTCTATCACTAACTTGTTGAGTTAGTGATAGAGAAATAAGAACTCATGTTTATATTGACACATTTGAAAGTTCATTTAATCGTACCTAATGATTGCTAAATACTTTCCGAGGTATCTATACTAATATTACAAAGCTGAAGAATTTGTTTGGTTGGTTGAACGCGCTACTCTCGAGAACTACTGATTCAAATTGAAAACATCTTTTTGTGTTGGATAATCCATTTATCGAGGAAGGCTATAGGCCATATAATAACCGACATTAACGCGAGCGAAGCCGCGGGCGTCCACTAGTCTACTATAAAAGTTGCTTTTCCTGTTTTCCAGACAATGTCCGCCGACACTGATGACGCCGCTGCGACGGATCATTCTTGACGAGGTGCGAGTCGCATCGAAGAAAGCACCCAATGAGTTTGGGTACAAATCTGACGAATCAGGTAAATATAATTTACATACATATACAATTATACATACATAATCACGCCTACGTAAGTAGTAGGCGTGATTATTATACATACGTTCATAAATAAATACTAAGGCCAAAGAAGCGATGGATGAATTGTGTGTAAAATTATATGAGGAAGAGGGGAGTTCATGCTGAGGTCACGTCTAATAGAGAAAGTGGAGGAAGACCTACTGTGTACTTGGATTAGGATGGGCGCCGGGATAAAATATTGAAATCACGTATTTATATACTTGAAGGCAGAGTTGATTTAACATTACACGTTTCGCCAATTATAGAAAGATCCTATGTAATAGATGGCGAAGCTATTGTCATATATCGGGCACGTAAATCGCAGTATATTGCTAGGTGGTATAAGGAAACACTAGAAACGCCAATTACTCATCGTTGTCCTTACTTAGACAATTGTCACCACCCCAAATCTCTCCCGTGGGTGTCGTACAAGGCGACTAAGGATAAATCAGTGATGAGGAATGGGCAGCAGCGTTCCTCTTATACCTACCACCTAGCAAAGTACTGCGACTTTTGTGCCCGATAAATGGCAATAGGCTAGACCTATTACATTGGACCTAGCATATTTGGCGAAGCGTGGGTGCTAGTTCACCTCTGCCTACCCCTTCGGGGATATAGGCGTGAATTATGTATGTATGTATGTATGTCCTTACTTATTCGACACCCGCGAGAGAGATTGGAAATGGTGACAATTGTATTCTGCTCTGCGCCGTCACCACATGCCTATATCATATCAATAGACATACACTCATCAACAATATCTAAGGATATTTATTATATGTATACCTACTTCATGTTCTGTCAACGTGCATTCTTATAACACTGACATATTCTTTGCAATTTTTCAATACCTCACTTAATTATCAGTCAGTATTTTAAGAACGATCACCGATACAACATAAAGCGCAATCAATAAAATATCCTTAGATAAAGTTGGTGAGTGTTACTGATTGAATGAATGACTGCTATTGAAATAAATAAACAAAACCGTTATGGTACTATTCTGGAATCGCTCAGTCTAGTAACAATAAACATTGGCAATTATCACACTCAAAGTTGGCGCTTGCCACATATTGCGTCATCGGTGAATTAGACTACGACAATTGTTTGTTGCGCTCAATAGTACGGTGCTGATGCGGTATCCGACGTAATCTTGCACGAGTCATCATATGCTCTCAGCAAATGATGATGCGTTGAGAAATATTGCACATCAGCGATGCACGTCACATCTAAAATGAATATTGGACTACCGTCGATATACAATTAGCCACAATGTGGTTGCGTTTACGACTTACGTGACCGAGGGGTTAATTTAATTGCTAGCGTCATTTTAAGTGGCAGGTGGATGTGGGGTTTTTTACGCCCTCGAAATAATATATCGCAAACAATACGTGTACAGCTCAGTGAGTTTCATTGACGTGTGAGCAAATTACCTTTCCGATTATTTGCTTACTTGTCCTGAATCAATATAAAAATGAGTTGAAAGCCAAGCCGGCAAATATATAAATTGCATATCATTAGCCGGCGGTTTGTTCAAATAGTTAAAACGCTGACTATCGGCCAAGAGTTTCCGGGTTCGAATCCTGGTGGAGGCAAATGTTTTTGTGATGAACAAAGACATTTGTTCTTTAGTCATGGTTGTTTATGTTTGTGTAGTACATTTCCAATATTTATTATGTGTCCGTTATCTAGTTTCCACGAGCTTATAGCATAAGCGCCTAAAGTACCTACTTACTTTTTTACTGCTTGCATTATCCATCGCTATCTTAACTTGTCCCCATGTACGGAGTGGCCGGAAGAGATTGGGGATGGTGACAATTGTATTCTGCTCTGCCGTCACTACACGGCAAATAGTCATTATATTCTATTATAAAATATATCTTCCTCTCTAAATATTTGGAATGAATATTCAGAGAGGAATTGTAAGCGTTATAAAACATACTATCATTGTTTTTTCTGTTTTATTTCCAGTGTTTATAGCCCTGCGGCTAATGCAGGCGGTGACAGCGCGAGTGAACGCGATCTGTCTTCGGTACTTGGACAATGCACAACTGGACACATTGCCGCCGCCGCCGGCGCCCGCTCACCTAGACCTGCAGACAGTGTCTTGCGCCACCAAGAATTCCAGGAGAGCTATGGAGGATAGGCACGTTGAGATTGGGAACCTTGAGGCGTTATTTGGCATTGAGGTAATAATTTGGGGCTCGTCACTTGCTTTGGAGAGTTAGGAAGAAATCTAAAAAGAGTTAGTGGTTAGAGTGGTAGTGGTTAGAGAAAGTTCGAAAAATTTTAGTTTTATAATTATTATTAATTATAGTCCTCGGCAGCCGTGTGGTGACGGCAGAGTAGAATACAATTGTCACCACCCCAAATCTCTCCCGTGGGTATTGTACAAGGCGACTAAGGATAAATTAGTGATGAGGAATGGGCAGCAGCGTACCTCTTTTACCACCACTTATCCACCAAGCAATATACTGTGACTTTTGAGCCCGATAAATGGCAAAAGGCTCGCCACCTATTTATTACATTGGACCTGACATAATTAGCGAAACGTGGGTGCTAGTTCACCTCTGCCTACCCCTTCAGGGATATAGGCGTGATTTATGTATGTATGTATAGTCCTCTGCAATCTGCCTATATCATCCGGGAAACCAAGACGTCGTCTTGGTTGGCCGAGTGGTATACTGCCGGTAGTATACTTAAGACTATAACTATAGTCTTTCTCTTCCACTCTCCTCTATCAGACGTGAGCTCAGCATGGACTACCCTCTTCCTCATTATAACCTTTAACACCATCCATCCATAGCTTCTTTGGTCTTCCTCTCATACTAGGGCCATCCACATTCATACTCAACATATCTCTAGTACCGTAACATTCATGCAACATTCATCCCTCAGCACATTCCCGTGCCACGCTAAACTGTTACTCGTCAATTTTTCGGTCATCGGCGCTACTTTTAAACTATCAGCTAAGCTGATTATGGAATTCGGTCATAATTATGCAATGGTTGTCTACATTTATTAATCTACAACATTTATTAACGTTAATGATTTAACAAACCAACTAACAAAAAATGGATTGTTGCTTAGTTTGCTGTAGAGGTGGAAGCGAGGGGTATACCAGCTAAATCTCTATATACATTATTAAAAGACCTTCGCTTGTTTACAACTTTCATAAATTAGACACTGGAACGTGTGTCTAAGGCGGCTCTCACAGAATCTTACCAAATATGGCAGAGAGAAAATTCGGTGAGTGTTGACATGTTGTGAAGGGGCCCCGTAAACCTACATTTGGGTCACAAGTCCCAAGCGCTGCCACCGGCTTCCCTCTCTGCTACACTATGGACCCGGCACCCGCATTTGTAGCCATCATAATCACCTGCCTTTTAATGTCCCCGCTGCTGGAGCACAGGCCTTCCCTATGGATGGAAGAATGTAGGGAGAATGGGCCATATCCTACCATGCTGGTTTAGTGCGGGGTAATAACGACTGCAGATGCAGCCGGAATTAAACGAGCCGGCTTAACGTGCCTTCAGAAGCACCTATTTTTGGTCACCCATCCAATGACCGGCCTTAGCGAACATTACTTAGTTTACGCAATCACAGCCCGAGCGCGCTATGCCACTGCGCTAGCGAGATCCTCCTACCCGCATAGTGAATCCATAGAATGCTTACAGTTTTCGTCTCGTTGTCTGCAGGCCACAGAATCGACAAGTTTCTACGCAGTGTACGACGGTCACGCGGGATCCGCTGCGGCCACGTACTGCGCCGCCCACCTCCACCAGTATCTGGTGGAGAGTCCGTACTTCAAAACAGAATTGAGCCGGGCAATGCACGAAGCTTTCCTCCGGACCGACGCTGATTTTGTGCGGAAAAGCAATCAGGAGGTTGGTATTAATGAAAGATTTTGAAAGCTTACATTTTAACTGTTCTGTCCTGTATATTTTGTCGTAGAAATAAATATGAAATAATCTGAGCTTGTTCTATTATAGTTACATTTAGAGAGAGAATTTCCGATTCTGTTGATCTGGCCACGTTTCAATTGAATGGTTAATCACATCATAATTATGACTTCAAACTTGGAAGATCAAACCATCTTCGACACTCGACTCTTGCTTGACCAGCGTCTACGAAACGAGTGTATGTTATTGGTTATTAGTTTTTGTTCTATTAACCAGACCCCGTATTAAGTAAGCCGATTTCAGTTGCTTTGGTCTACCCACCACTCTCACACTTTACTATTATTCTCAATGAGTGAGACAGACAGGTAGACGAACGCAACAGCAATCGGCTTACATAATAACCCCTCAGTTTGGTGGTGCTCCTGCGTTCCCCCTCCCGATTGCCCTGTCTCGACGTGCCCGTTGACTGACTGTGAGGTGTAGTGGCTCGCCCACCGGAATCAAGGTCGAGAGGTCCCAGGTTCGATCCCCAGGGGAGTACAAAATTGTACACGGTTTGGTAGGACTTTTCACAAGTCCGCCTGGCTAACTATCACCATCTTATCAACATCTTTCGCCATAATGATAATGTTTACAGCATTATTGTGTTCTGATAATTTGTGATAAGATAGCTAGTCCTTCTGTGGTTAAGAGTTCTAGTAGGCCTAGTACGGAACTTAGACAAAATATCTCTCCAACACTTGAAAGTATTTTGTCTATACCCCATTCACTCGGGCTTGAGACAAAATGTAAACAATCTTGATATGTCTCTTTATCTAGGAAATGCTCTTAAAAACAAGAAACGTGTACTCGAAAATACATCATCAATTAAAGACATATAAAACTGTTAGCGGCTTTGAAATATAGGTGTGTCACATTTTTATTTTTGTATTTTTTATTAAAAGACACATCAAAATTGTTTACATTTTGTCTCAAGCCCGAGGGAATGGGGTATAGGGATTTAGATTTAGAGCGAGATGAAAATATTTTCTTTCCCCCGAGGAGATTTTGTCCACGTCCCGTGCACGGGGGCAAGTGAGGCTCGATTCCTTATTCGGCCCTTATTGTCACTTACCATCAGGTGAGATGAAGGCCAAGAGCCAAAAAGCTTAGATAAGGTGTAAAGTGCAGTTATATTTAAAGGGGTTATTCAGGCCAACAAAATGAACAACTTTTACTATGCGACCAATAACAAAATCTCAACAAAAAAAACACCTCCCCATACAAACTGATGTCAGCTGGCACTCAGCTTAGTATGTGGAAGTGAACTTTTTTCTGAGATTTCGATTTTGGTCCCGTAGTGAAGGTTATTCAGTTTGATGGCCTGAATAACCCCTGTAAATATTACTGCACATGTCTGTTACACCTAATATTGACTGTGATAATAATGGTAAACGATGGTTGTTTGTCACAGCGCGCCTGCGGTGGCAGTACGGCAGTCGTGGTGACGGTCCGCGGGCGTCAGCTGTTGGCGGCATGGGCGGGCGACTCCCTCGCGCTGCTCGCCAAACGAATGATGCTGCAGCAACTGGTGTGCCCGCATAAGCCAGGCAGAGAGGTGCAATAATTGTGTTTTCTTTTAAGGTCCATTCTTTTGGTCACCCATCTAATGAGTGGCCTTGGCGAATATGGCTTAGTTTACGCAATCGTAGGCCGAGTGCGCTATGCTTCTGCGCTAGCGAGCTCTTCTTACATACATACATAATTCACGCCTATATCCTCGAATAGGTAGGCATAGGTGAATTAACACTTACTTTTCGCCAATTAGGTTAGGTCTCATGTAAAAGGTGGCGAGCCTATTGCTATCTATCGGGCACGAAAATCGCAGTATATTGCTGGGTGGTACTAGAGGAAAGCTTCTGCTTGGTTAACCCTTGAAAAGACCCTGGAAAAAAAAATGCCATCTCAATTTGGACCTTAGTCATAATAATATGCAATAAGGCTTTAAAACAATTTAAAAAGAGCGATTGCCTTTTGAACTGTTAAAAAAACTGATCACAGAAATGTAGGACATGGGGTTTAGACAAGTGGCCAAACTATTCAAGCGAAAAAATACAAATGTCAAATTTTTGACAGCTTGTCTTTTATATTTGACACGACGGTCGCCATGTTGTTATTCTCTATAATAATTATGTCAGTTTCATGCATTTGTATTCTACTAGTTCGAATAGATTGGCCACGTGTCTAGAGGGCCAGGTATTGCAAAATTAAATATTAGACAAAAACAACTTCAAATTAGTCGAGGGGAGTAGTATGTCGGATTTTGTCGGAGTTTAGTTTTTAATCCCGCTGATTTCGTTCTTATTGAGCGTCGAGCAAGTTCAATTAGGCGTTCTTTTTCATTATTATTCAACTGCCACTATTTAATATCAATTTCGATTTTGGAATATACAAGTAGGTATACATAAACTGATCTTGCTCTATTTATTCATTAATACATACATACATAAATCACGCCCATATCCCCGAAGGGGTAGGCAGAGGTGAACTAGCACCCACGTTTTGTCAATTGTGTTGGGTCCAGTGTAATAGGTGGCGAGCCTATTGCCATTTATCTGGCACAAAAGTCGCAGTGCATTGCTAGGTGGTATAAGAGGAACGCTGCTGCCCATGCCTCATCACTTTTTTATCCTTAGTCGCCTTGCACGACACCCACGGGAGAGATTTGGGGTGGCGACAATTATATCCTACTCTGCCGTCACCACACGGCCATTATTAATTATTGTTTAAATTACATGTATTGCTGAAATAATAAGTGATTTTAAAATTAGCTTGTTAATATAATTTTGATTGCATTTTTGGCATCTAGGTTCGCAAGTAAACAAGAATAGAATGTGCACTATGGCAACACCGGACATTTTCATGGAGCGGACGATACGCTAGAGTGGTTAATATTGATTTTTTTAACCATTTTCAAATCATCCATTCATTAGCTCATATATTAGAAACAGGCCTAAGAGGCGTATAATAACTACAACTTATAAGAACTCGTTTTTAAAACCTTATGTTGCTCATCTAATTCTAACCGTGAATTCTGCTGATTTTATTTTAATACAAAAAACGATAATTATTACCTTTCTTCTATATTATAAACGATACACATTTTCACAAAGAAAAAGAAGACAAAAAACTTACTTTTTATATTTTTTTTATGTATTAAAAATCATATAAAATATCATATATACATATATTACCTTTATATATTTACATTACATTACCATTTGCATTACAAACACCGACCATTATTTTTAAATTAGCATTTCCAAACAACTTAAACACCCTTTCATTTAGCTAGCGTGCCATAAAAGTAATGCTTTTAAGTATTAGTAAATAATTACTTTTAAATAAAGATTTTGCTCTAAAGGCCTATTGCTTATTTTTTTAGACTTTAACCATTTGTTAAAAGTTATATCTAATGGCTACTATTTGGAAAATAGATACTTATTTTCCCGATATTTCTTGACCGATGGATTGGTCGAATGGTCCGACCGCTGGCTATCCGCTCGGGGGTTCGAATCCTGGTAGGGACGCATGAATGTTTGTGATGAAGACAGACATTTATTCTCGACCCATGATTAAACAATAAAGAACAAACGTTTGTTTATTATTATATAATTATTGTTAATAAAGTAAATTGTAAATATTTACATAATATTAGATGCGTATTAATGAAATATTTTAGAATTACTTATTAAATGTTTTATTTTGTAAATTTTTCATGTAATCAGCCTGTGACTATACAATATATAATATTTTGATAGGATTTGTAACATAAAATCAAAACTTATATTGTCAAGTGCAGAACAACAGCCGTAACAATCGCCTGACATTGATGAATTAACTGAAATGCCCAAAATCTAATTTGAAATGTTACATTACAGTCGAATGAAAACTTCGTCCGATTGCGTCTCTGTAACTGACGATTACAGAGACGCAATCGGACGAAGTTTAATGAATAGGAACCACAACATTGAAAACAATTTATAATCATTTATACCTACCCCAAAACAGACAGAATGAAAGCAAATATTGCAAAACTATTTTAATTATCTTGGATACATTCAGAATAACCACATCCAATTGTAACGTATTACGTAATGCTCAAAATGGAGTTTGTGACGTTTGTTACATTACAGGCGAATGATGTAATGTTACAAGCGCCAGTTGTGGGAGTTTATTCCCCGAATACTGAAACGCTACTCAAAGTTTAAGCACTGCTTATAAAGTGTATGTAAAATACCTGTAAGAATTTGCATGGATAGACGTCAATTTTGACAATACTTAAATGTTAAACTTTGAGTAGCGTTTTAGTGTTCGGGGTAAGAAAACAATATAATTTTTGTTGACCAGGACGAGCGAGAACGAGTAGAGCTCTCCGGGGGGACAGTGATGTTTTGGGGCACGTGGCGGGTCAACGGACAACTGGCAGTTTCACGTGCAATAGGTAAGCATCATATATCCAAACATATTTACATATACGTATTCTTCTACACGTCTTGTTTCTAGTTGGTCTAGGGCGAAAAAATATCGTAAAACGTTCCAGCTCCGACTTACCCCAGTCCGGCTAGCATGACCACTGAATCACGGAAAATACGATATAGCCGCTTATCATTTAGAATTTTAAATTCCAATGATTTTTGACAGTTCAAAGCGATAAATTGCTATATCATATCGTGTTTCGGTGGTCATGCTAGTCAGGCTGGTGTCGTAAAATTCGACTAAGTCATTGCCGGTCTACCCAAATGGTGGAGAGCAAACCACCAACAACAGCATACCCAAAGGCCGGCTGTAAAACCTAAGATGAAACCTTGAGCAGTATGGATTGGAATGTTGTCATCCCAATCACTCTCCGTTCATGGGTCTCTCGACATGGTCCTCTCCGTCTCTTTACTATACATTCATTTATCACCAGTACCTTTCCGGTGTGAGGGATGATATGAATCGGTGTGTTCTCGACTCATGTTTTTTAAACGTATGTTTAGCAAGTAGGCTTTAATTATTTATAGAAATAATTCATAAAACTCTTTACAAGTATTAAACAATATAAAGCAAATTAACACGTAGACGTGACGGCAAAGTAGAACACAATTATCACCACTCAAACCTCTCCCGCGGGTGTCGTACAAGGCGACCAAGGGTTAAAATATTGACAAAGAACGAAAACGAATTGGCAGTACTGTAGCGTTCCTACCACCACCACATAGCAATATACCGCGTTTTAGGTGCCGATATTGGCAAAAAGCTCACCCCTATAACGTGGGATTTATACTAAAAAATAAATAAATATTTTCGCGAAACGTGGGTGTTAATACACCTTTGCCTATCTATATAGGCGTGATTTATGTATGTATGTTTGTAATATTAGCGCGGACATTACTAGGAACACTTTTGTCGAAAACAGTTGTTTGATAGTACAAATTTTAATTAGGTATAAAGTGTCTCACAATCTTTACTAACACGATAACGACGTTGTTGCAAAAACACTAAACAGCACAAAATATTTTTTGCAAATTCTGAGCGTTTTGGCCTTTATTTTCTCTTGTAAATTGTATGTAGCCGGTTCTCGCTAACGATCGGCCGTAAACACAATGGCTTGTAGTGCACATTAATGTCACCCAACAAGGACACAGTTCGCCAAGTTTTGGCACAGATTTTAGATTACGTTGTCCTACGTATTTTTATTTTATTTTACATACATACATACATATGTCACGCCTTTCTCCCACAGGGGTAGGCAGAGATCACTTCTTTCCACTTGCTACGATCCTTACATACTTCTTTCGCTTCATCCAATCTCATCAATCTCTTCATGCATGCCCGTCGGTTTCGGGTACTCTTCACCTGACCTTTTTTATTTTATTTAAGCGGAAATACCCATTTCCTTTCACAAATTTATCATAATTACTTTCTTAAGTTGTTGGAGGTTGAATTCTGTTATCTGATACCTATGAGGTTATAATTCTAGTATTTTTTCCTAAAAGATAAGTGTGTGTAGATATATTTTATCTAGATTTTATTAAACTCTTATTATATCTGTTTTACAAGATTTACGTAGACGTAAAATACAAGTTGATTTGATTATTATATACGGTTAGTTGTATATTATATACGGTCTTAATATAATTATGTAAACATACTATGCTAAAATTAGGCCACTACAGAAAATACGAAGTTATACGGATGCTATGGTGTATGGAACATGGTTTTTCAAACAAAATTAATCTTACGGAAAAAGCGATAATAATGTCAGGCAACGATTTATTTTACGTAATTTTCTGATATTTTTCTTTAAAGTCCAAATATTTGAATGTCAGTGAATTAGTAGTGTTTTCTGTTTTGATAGCCAATAAAAGCGTATATATTCATCACCATGAAGGGAACGAGGGCTACTACATCCCGTTTATGCCAAGTTAATCGGTCGTTTTATTGTTATTGTGAATCGCTGGCGCGCAACTCATTCCTCCGGGCGCGTGCCGATCATTAAGCTGTTAGCCGCGAATGGCGAGGGATGAAATGTATTATGGTCGTTGGTTGTTTCGCATCATTAATCAACGTCGCAAAAAGTGCAGTTTCCATCGCCGTCTAACCTGGCTTTCTAACGGTGATCCCTGTTATCTTTTAAATCATTTCTGACACGCATACGAAAACTTTCACGCTACCATTCTAAGCCGAAAAACAATAGAGCTTTGTAAGTCAAGACTGAGTGAATGGTATCCCAATTACGAGTCAATTGCGGGACGGGCGGCGGGCGCCGGCGTGTCGAGGCGCACCCTCTCGACAACCCTCGCCTCGCCTTCCACACAACCCCACTGCACATGATATCGATCAACTTGGACATTGCGTTAATAGGGTTGGCTTGTTTATCGATAGTGGAATAGCTCGTGAGAAATTTGACATAATAATATGATGACACCGCCGTGTGGTGACGGCAGAGCAGAATACAATTATTATTGTCACCACTTCAGATCTCTCCCGCAAGTGTCGTACAAGGCGACTAAAGGTTAAAACAGTGATAAGGAATGGGCAGTAGCGTTCCTCTTATTACCACTTAGTGTGATGTTCGTGCCCGATAAATAGCAATAGGCTCGCCACCTATTACATGGGACCTAATATATTTGACAGAGAGGAGGAGCGAGGAGCTCGCTTAGCGCAGTGGCACAGCGCGCTTGGCCTGCGATTGCGTAAACTAAGCAATTTCGCTAAGGCTGGTCATTGGATGGGTGACCAAAAATTTATTATCACAAGCTCCTCCGTGCTTCGGAAGGCACGTTAAGCCGTTGGTCCCGGCTGGATATGCAGTCATTAATACCCCACCAACCCGCACTGGGCCAGCGTGGTGGGTTAGGCCCAATCTCCCTATATTCATACATCCATAGGGAAGGCCCGTGCCCTAGCAGTGGGGACATTAAAGGGCTGGTGATGATGATGATGATAATATATTTGGCGAAACGTGGATGTTAATTAACCTCTACTCCTTTGGGGATATATGCGTGATTTATGTAATAATATAGATAATAAAGATTTTAATTAATCCATCTTGATCATATTTATTTATTAAGGCTAACTACGTGACCTATTAAATAGATACCAATTGATTTCTCTCAATACCTTTCATGACCCTGAACTGATGATTATTTATTGATTTATTAGATTCGACATTGCTTAAAAGAACATCCCTATGATATAGATAGCGATCTCCGACAACAGCTTAGTAGCAATATAATGTTGACAGTTTCTTCGCAGCTCGGGAAAGCAATAAGCCAGTTCCCCCTTGTATTGAGATCAGGAACCCATCGGCTCGCTCTTTCCGGAAGATTAAGTTTACGGAACGTTCATTTTCTATGGCCTTTTTTCCGAAAACCCTTAAAATTTTACTTCCGTTATTCATTTTTACTCGACAATGTTTACATTTCATATGTTTACTATGATGGTGTCTTGTAAAAGTTACTAGTACAGAAACTTATTTCGTAGGTACGTTTAGATTTCAGGCAGTTAATTTAATTTCTTTTTCTAACAGTATTAGTAACTGAATAATTCATTCAGTACTAACACAATATAAACAACGAACGCCTTCTATAGGAATCATTCGATTTGAAGAGAACCCGACACCTGGCTTAATAGTATTCCAAATGTAATAATCCGGGCTATGAAAATTACGCGTAGGTATGCCAAATTTGATGCGAAGAGGGTTTTAAAATATATTATTGTATAGTTACAATTGAGTTCAGATAGGGACAATTGAATTCCGCTCTGCCGTCACTACGACGCGACTCAAAAACGGCTTAAATTATTAATTAATACGTACCTATCGTAAAACAAAATTACCCGAATAAGCTCTCTACATAAATTTCTAAAGTAGGTACAAGGAATATTGTGGTTAGAAAAAGTTCAAAAAAATTAAAGGTTCGATAAATGTTTGGAAATTTTTACATACATACATACATAAATCTCGCCTATATCCCCGAAGGGGTAGGCAGAGGTGAACTAGCACCCACGCTTCGCCAACTATGCTAGGTCCCATGTAATAGGTGGCGAGCCTATTGCCATTTATCGGGCTCAAAAGTCGCAGTACATTGCTATTGCTAGGTGGTATAAGAGGAACGCTGCTGCCCATTCCTCATCATTAATTTATCCTTAGTCGCCTTGTAAGACACCCACGGGAGAGATTTGGGGTGGTGACAATTGTATTCTACTCTGCCGTCACCACACGGCATGAAAATTTTTCTAATCACAATATTCTCTGTACTAATTATTTATCTAACTTTTATATAATGTTCAAATAAAATTAAAAAATTCAAGTAATATTTCTAAAGTTTTCCAATCCCATTGCAACAGGAGACGCACAGTACAAGCCATACGTGACTGCTAAGCCAGACATACTCGCCGTGGATTTGGACGGCGACGAAGACTTCGTGGTGGTGGCCTGTGACGGACTGTGGGACTTCGTCAGCGACGACGACGTCGCCCTCTCCGTGTACAGAACACTGGCCACCGATCCAGGTATGTGCGTAGCCTGGTATTGTCGTACGTCTTTTATCGTACCTACGTCTTTAACGGCGGGTCTCAATAGTGAAGATAGACGTACTACACCATAGTTGCTTTGCAACTTCTGTTATTTATCGTACTTAGGGTCTGTTTCACAATCGACAAGTAAGTTAGGAGTAGCTTACTTTGCAGTTCAATTGATATATATTTCATATTACAACTGTCAAAAGATCTGCAAAGTAATCTACTTAGAACTTACTTTTTCATTGTGAAACAGACCCTTAGGGCCTGTTTTACAATCGAAAAGTAAGTTCGAAGTAGCTTACTTGGCAGTTCAATTGACATATATTTCATATTACAACTGTCAAAAGATCTGCAAAGTAATCTACTTAGAACTTACTTTTTCATTGTGAAACAGACCCTTAGGGCCTGTTTCACAATCGAAAAGTAAGTTCGAAGTAGCTTACTTGGCAGTTCAATTGACATATATTTCATATTACAACTGTCAAATGATCTGCGAAGTTAGCTACTTAGAAGTTACTTGTCGATTGTGAAACAGGCCCTTAATATAACAAAAAATGCTAGGCTACTAAACTTACGCAAGCTTACTTTTAACTGTAGATAGAATATAGGGACCCGCCGTAAGGTGATGTTCTGAATCGCGTTAATGTAAGTGTAGATGCTGCACGTAAGTTGAATTGAACCAAAATGGCGGTCGTCTGCGCATGTATTATTGAAGAAAAAAGCGTGGAATCTATCTACATGGAATTTTAGACGCGCGGTATAAGACGTCCCAACGTTACTATGGTTACAGGCTCTGACACACGTGCGCATCTCGATTTGATACTTACTGCTCGTAGGTCAATTTATGTGCCGGGGATTATATAATATTTCAGGCATATTATACGGTACAGCCTTCTTTTTTTGACTAAATGATAACTGGTCGACGGACCGTTCTAGCTGCTAGCTAGGTGCCTGGCGTGTTGGGACTCACCTAGCGCATGCGGCGCCGGGAATACTCATTAAAACAGAATGTCCCGTCGGGCCCTTTGGAGAGTCTGGAGTCTGCGTCAATTCGCCAGTCACTCCGCCCAGGGCCTCCCGGTCTAATCCCGGACCCGCGCCTAAATGAGATTCCTCTGTAATCCTATAATAACCAGTCTGTAGTGAGATGTGTCTATTTTGTGATGTACCTATATTATTTATTAGGGGACATATATACTTTTTATGTATTCCTACAAAACTCACGAGAAATGAATTAACAACATACCTGGCTACGATACCCGAAAGGGCAGGCAGAGGTGTATTAATTTACTCCGCTACAATGTGGTTCATAAAACGCAGAGCCTTTTGTTTGAGAACCTAGGGGTGAGGATCCCAGCACCTTCATACGAGAAGGTCCGACCAACCAAATAAAAACTGAGATTTGATTTGTCTCTTTGAATACATTTGAATAAAGTTGATTCAAAGAAATAATCATCTTCAGAATCAAAAAATTATTGTCCTCCTGTCCTGTTGTTAGGTTATGTTGGGAATCAAACCCGCGTCCTCCGTGATCCTTATACCACACGACCATCCAGAACGTCCTGGTTTCGAATATTTTCTGACCTATTTCGTTTAATGAATTAATAAATTTTCAAACATTTATATGACGTTCAAATAAAGATCAAAAAACAATGCCGCTTCACAATAAAATTACGATTAACACGTGCCTGGTGGATGACAATAGCTAGCCCCAAAATTCGACGCCAGCGGAAGGGGTAAAACCCTTCTGGAATCAAGAAGCTTACAGCGATTTCCTGCTATAATTTAAATCTTTAGACATAAATATCCAATTCCAATCGTTTCTGCGGTTGGCCTTGAGCTCGAAGTGCTGTTTTTATATGACAATAACTGAGTCACCCGATGTCTGGTGCGTAAATAGCAATATGAAATTGCATTCAGACACAGCAAGGTCAATGTTTCAATTGTGGGCGCCTATAAGGTGACAAAATACAAATCAGTCTCGGTCACACGTTTTGAATCGCTATCGTTACATATTCATTATTAGTGGCATTGTTATTATTTTGCCACCGCGTAGAAGATTTTATTATAATTAATTGACCCTCCACAGGGAAAATATTCTAAATGTTTCAGATCTTTATTTATTTGTAATGATTGATCTAACATTTATATAATGTTCAAATGAAAATTAAATGATAAGTCCGGATACGACTGTTGTTAATTCCCCAAGGATCTCCAAACCGATCAGTCCTGCGCTGCTCGCTTCCAGCGGCTTCCCGCAACCTTTACCAGATCGTCGGATCCACCTCGTATACCTATACTCGTTCATTATCTTTTACTTACAACCGCCCATTTTTCTTACTCCACCCATTCCCCTAATAATCGTATTATAAATTGTGTTGGTGAAGTCGCGCCATCTATCGGGCTTTCATCATAACATTTATGACGTCGAACGCGAGGAGTGGAAGACCGAGGCGCGGGAGGGCGAACGGGAACCACGGCACAGGACGGCACCGGACTCCACTGACACATCTATTCGCATTAAGATCGCACCTATGTAACTTTTTTAAATATATTAATTTTTCATCCAAGTTAAATAACACCAGTCATTGAATATCCTTTAGTAGAACGATCCTCCCAATTTATTCAAGTAAGTCAAAGACGAGAAGGACTGATTGGCAGCCTCCCTCACTGCACCAACAAATTGTAATACTTCCCTCTTTACATCATTATTGTGTCAAATTCGTCAAGAGCTAAGTACGTTTCATTCTTAGTGATGAAATTTATAAGCACTTACTGGCAAACTGTTACGATTGGCACGCTTTTATGTTGGTACGGGGCGGATCACGTGATTATGACGTAACGGGTATTGTTATGAGAGCCGAGTACCCTTGTTTAACCAATGTCACCAGACCCCAGGCAGTTGACGGCGTGCTCGCAGTCCACTTGTGCTTTAAAGCTTTATCAAGGGGAACTTTGAGAGCTGGAAGTCGCAGCGACATTGCCGCCCTCGAATCTGTATGAAGTATCTTTAATGGATCGCGTTCGCGACGCCCTAGGCGATAATAGCTTTTATGTTTCCAACTGTTTTCTTGTTTTGTAAATGCTGAGAGTTCTTTATTGTCACCCTCCACCGGCGGCTCAAAAGGGTTGGTCTTTCTTTGTTTTAGTAAAAATTTTATTACAGCGAAATTCGTAAGCGAGATAATGTTCTAGAACTTATTTATAATTTTGTGCAATTTTCGTCGCACATTGTGGTTAACCGTTTGCGTAAATAACTCTAACATCATTCATTATAATTTCAAATGAGAAGTATTCTTAGTGAATCAGAAACGCGCGTATGTAAATTAAAATCATTAATTCGAAATAATATATGAATGGGAATAAAGTTTATAATAATCGCCGGGGTGGACGTATTCAAATATTTGTCCAAAGTATCCTAACAAAACGTCGGTGGCTTTATTATCATAACGCTCTTCAAACTAAGACGTAATAATCCAGATTTTTGACACTTGCCGAGGGGATTTTCGGTCCCCCTCTGGGTCGTCAGCCTGACCGTTCGTCGGTATTGTGCGCCGATTATCATTTATGATGGCTACACAATTGCTAATGCAATAAATTGCAGAAGTCAGGTTACTCGAATTTGAGAACTGCGTTTTGCCGCCGTCGGTTTACCTATAGCACATCAATCTGAGCGTGAACCGTCGAGTACTATTATTGCCATTCAATAGGTAAACACTTGTAGATTTATATCGGTGCCGAGACAGGTTTCTTTGTTTGAATAGACCTTGCGAAAAGACTGGCGAACAATGAGAGTGTGTTTTATGTTCCGTAACGAGATTGCGCCGCCGCTGCCTAGATTTCAGCCGAACTGCGGTCAAACTGAGCCGTAGTCCCCACAATATTGCGTTGTAATTGCCGTCGGAAGCGGGGAAGTCGAGAAATCGGATACCTTGTCGTGCCCCTGGCCGGCACCCCCCGCCCCGACGGCTGCCGATGCTTCTTTCCGCCCATGACATGCGCCATGGTGAAGCCTTTCCAGTGAATTCATGCCTGCCAATACTAGTTTGAACGGGTTATTTTGGGATTCCTGCTCAGGTGTATTATGTATGATATGTTTCAAAAAGTTAATGCTCTCTAGTAATCGTACTAGCGTAATCAATAGATTTATGATATGAATACGCTACATACATGATATCACAACTATTCTATTTAAAAATTGTTCTACACTGGAATGTGTCGATCCCTCTACACTTGGGTCACAAGTCCCAAGCGCTACCACTGACTCCCCTCTCTGCCACACTATGGACCCGGTATCCGCACGGAGAATCCATGGAATGCTAAGAGTTTGCGTTTCGTCTTACATAGAATTCAGGAAGGATCCCGACAGTTCCAATATATTTTATTTACTAATTTTGTAAATATCTATTTATTAGTAGTGTCAATTTAATAACATTTAAATGTATGTGTCCAAGTTCTAATCCCATTTCAGTTTGTGTTTCAACTTAACGCCCGGGCGGGCAGTCGGGCTCTTTCATTGGATTAACGATTTACAAGTTTAAATTGACGCGGGACCTCTATTCAAATAGGGGTAGGCCAGCTAGCAGTTAATACTCTAGTGTTATTCACATACTATTCAAATTAATTTCTATTTCAATTCGTATAAGGGTGAAGATCACTTAACATCGTAAAGTTAGGTTAATCGTCGAATCATACATGTTGGATATGAAGTATTTAGTCTTATGTTGTATCTATGATTTTAATTTATAGTCTAGTAGTAGAACAGCTTTTGGTATCCCTGACTACAGATGACTAAAGAGGCGTTTTAGCGCATTTTAGTCAGCTCGATAAAATATATTGTTGTTAATACTCTATTCAATTCCTCGTTGCTGTTGACAGATCGATTATTGTTGATCGAGTGCCGCGTGTTGGAGCGGACAGAACAATAATACAAATACGTGGTATTTTTTCATTGTAAGGGTTGTAAAATCGGCACACAATAACGTCATTATATCGCTCATTTAATACAAGAGGACGTATCTCATAAATACTTAACAACATTGTGTAGTAAATACTTAACGTATGGCAATAAGGTTTACTGTTGCAGGAATGCTATTTTGAGTTCAGTCGCTTTTGTTTTTTAAAAGCGATATTTTAAAAGGCCATACAAGGAACACCTTGCTCATCTCATAGCTGTATTGTACAATAAATCAGTTATGCCAACTCTAAAAATTGTGCCAACTGTTCGCTAACTACCGGGAATGGAATTATCGATTCATTACTTAATCGATAAACAAGCTTCAGACACGGTATTGATTGTAAATTTGCAGGAGAATAGTAAACTGCAATATAATATATGAGTATCTGGGGAATATTCAAGTTATTTATTGAATAAAGTCACCCCGATAACCTTATATTTTTATTCATTATATCAATATTAAATTAAGAACAAAAAATTTGCTCATTATGTAATGTTGGAAATGTCTATAAATAGTCAGTATAATAAAAAGTATGACGATAGATTTTTCAGTGTTCATAATGAGTTCCTTTGCTTGTGATTTTGTATCAAGCTATAATTTTTAGCCTTCTCGGAAAGGAGGTCAATTGTTAATTATAATTAGATCAACACGTGAAGCCAATATCAACTAATGGCTACAGGAACTTTTCAATTAGGTACATCTTAAATCACTAGATATTCAGTAGGTATTTTAAAGTAGGTTTTTTTATTTATTTTATCTAGCATCACTGATAGTTTTAATTTTTTATTAAATATTTCATAAAGATAGCGATGAGTAAAGGGCGGCAGCGTTCCTCTTATATCACCTAGCAATATTCTGCAATTTATATGCTCATTAGATAGATGGAAATAGGCTCATCCACATTCATGTTTCGTCTCATGTAATGCCCCTATTACATGAGAGTTTATTGGTGAATTATTTAAAAGATAATATACCTTCGGGGACGGTTAAGTATATAAGAAAGTTGAACGTTTTAATCGAAAGGGGCAAGATCCAAGGGGCGAGTCGAGCTGTAACCCCCAAACATGGTGTAGAAATAAGAAGTTTTTAATGCATGTCATTTCTGCATATGAATGTACGCATTTGCAGTCAATCATTGGATCGTTCTCGTCCCGGCTGCAGTTGTGTTGTGACACGTCTTTGGCACAGCGCGCGATGCGTGCTGGCCCCGGCCGCGACCTTGACTGCTGGGCGCGCGTTATCTGCCAACTTTCATTCATCGCTTATCGGCGTTTGAATACCGGGTTATGAATCCTCTAACTTTGGTAGTGCCATTCATTAGGTTATTGGAATTGTGCTGTTGTAAACTTCGTTTAAGTCCCTTTAAGTTTTGCAGAACTTCATTTCATTTACTTAGACTTATTAGTTTAGATACACGAGTTCGATGACGCAGTGGCTTACCCTGCTTATGCGCACGCGAGTGCATAAACTATCCAATGTCTGCTAAGACCGATCATACGTACTTCATAGGGCACGCCAAGCCGTTGGTCCCAGCTACATCTGCAGTCGTTAATGTGGTGGGTTGTGGCCCATACTCCCTATATTATTCCATAAGGAAGGTCTCTGCTACAACAGTTGGGATAATAAAGGGCCAGTTATGATGATGATATTACGGATTGTTAAAGTAAGATATAGCTACAATGTCGCATCCGACTTTGGCAGCTGTGTTTGGATCACGTTATAGTTACGGGTGAGGGCCTTGTTCTGTGTTCTCAATGCACACAGTGGAGAACTGGGGATTACACACAGAACAGAGAAAGATTATATGAAAAAAAAAAATCTGTTCTGTGGGATTACTTACATTATGCGTTTATCCCGTATCCCACCACAGTGATCCATTTGTCTTTAATAGCGACTGTAATACCAAAGTCTTAATTTATTGCGCTTTCAGAAGTACTCTTTTACAGGCGCTTTAGTTTATATAAATTTGGACATATTTGATTCTGCAAAAGATAAGATAGTTTAGGATATCGATTTAGCCAAACTTTAATTAAACAGGTACGATGATATTGATGATACAGAAACGTCACCGGGGCGTCAAACATGAGCGTAGACGATTTAAAGTGACACATCACCGGCTTTATGAATAACTGTAGTAGTTGTGTCACTTATTTTTAGAAATAGCGTCGTTAAGATGATTGTAATAATTGTCGCCCTAAATACTGTGAACGGTCGTAATTGTTGGTTTTGGCAATTGTTTCTAACGCTAACAACGGGCACCGTTTAAAATCGGACGGAAATCCCTAAATTAGTTTAAACGCGCCGTTTAAAAAGAGAATGTTTATTGATTAATGAGAATGCAGGCCTACTTGCTAAACAAAGCGAGGTCTATGGCATGCTCATTAGAATGTATTGCTGGAGATAGTCGACAAATGTGGCCCCTCTTTCTTAGCAGACACTCCATACGCGGACTAACAAATTGTTGGCGGTAAATGTATTTGTGCTGCATAATCTAGAAAATTCCATGGAAATTCGTAGCAGCGATCGCGTATTAGATAGACTACATTTTTCCGCTACTATGGAATTGCTAACGTGTAGATCTAAGACCTACTGAGAGTTTGTAAAATTTAACTTTCTATATCAAATAAATGATCTTGTTATTATTTACCTACATGGATGAATCACCCCTCTATTTATAATTCATGGGGCACGTTAATTTCAGTATATTGCTATTTATGCTTGGAGGATTAAGCGAAAGAACCTATGTAACGATCGTAGCAAGTGGAAAGAAGTGATCTCTTTCTACGCCTGTGAGAATAAGGCCTGATAAGTATGTATTTGTGTACTGGATAGATCTACCAAAAGAGTCTACAGTTACGGGATTCTACTCAAACAGAGTTTCAGACATAATCTTCTTCTGCGTGACTTATAATGCAGAAGCACACATAATATCAAAAGCAATTGTACCCGGCCACTTTGCCAACGCGTGTATGTTGTTTTGTCGAAAGTAATCGCACGGGCGTAGATGATTTGGTTTCCTATGAAAGTGTACGAAGTCTCGCTCCACATGACATGTCGGGCGGGCAGCGCATGCGCAGAGCGTGCTGAGCGGCCGGCCGCGGCGCGGGCGCCACGTATTGCATAGCAAACAGGGGCCTTACCACCAACTACCAAACGCGACTCAATTCCCATTGTAAAAGTGAGACAACGCTATAAGCCGAGTAGAGCGGCGTCCCGTTTTGTCACCCTGTTGTTTTGGATCGCACTAATACTTCATGGTACGGCCACAGCTTATCCAACGTCGGCTTGTATGTATGAATCAGTCACCGTGAAAATATATTAGTTTTATTTTCACCAAAGCGAGATTTGTAAAGTAACTAGGTGGCAGTAACCGTTGATAGTAACAATCACCACCATAATTAATAACAATTTGAACTAGTTATCTGTTACACAACACAGTCATGTTTGTTGAGCTGAGCTGTTTGCAAATAATGTATGCTTTAAAATAATGAATAGTGAAAATAATGATGTATTCTAGTAGTATGTTACAAATACTTCAATTGATGTATAACACTTATAAATACTACAAATCCAAGCGAGCTCCTAAATTGCATTGCATCGAAAACAAGAGTCTTTACGTTAATTAATGATTTTTTCCATTAAGTGGCTTAATCTCACGTGACGTTTGTGATGATTCCCAAAATCCGCTTGAATCCAAACTACTAGGCTTATCGTATTTAGAAAGCATTAATTTGTGAGTTTTAAATAATGCAAACCAATTCATGGGCTTGATTATTGTCGCGTGTTCTTGGGGCAGATGCGAAGCGTGTCGTACAAAACGATCTGTGTTTTGTAATTATGGTTTCCAGTGGAGTAGGCAGGGAGGGTGCATCCGCAATGTAAAGGCGGGCGGGGGTCGTTTGTCGCTCTGCCATTACTGTTCCGCCCGCCCATGATGTGGTTTACGGGTGGATCCTGTAAAAACTCACCGTTCTGTGCCTGTGTTGTTTGGAAAAGTATGTGGGTCAATACACACAGAATGCTCCAAAGTTTCTACTACTGTTTTTGCTGTGGCACTTTCCGCTTAGTATTAATTTTACGCGTGAACCCGATTTCTGTCTTATTTACAATGGGTAGGGTAGTATGGGTACTGCGTGGTGGGTGGTATGGACCCACCAATCCGCTCTGGATCTGCGTAATGGATTATGGCCTATGCATGGCCATATATTTTTTCGTCCATATAAATTTAAATTATACTTATACCATTTATATCTAATAATTCAGAGTGGGCGGCATAAATTTCATAACTTTGTGTAATAATTTTTCTGTGCAAAATAAAACATATATTATGGCTATCCCCACGCATCTTGACACACCCGCCCTCGGTAATATTATTACGGTATGAAAAGTATCTTATTCCAAACTTTGCCCCCAATCTGTCCATATTCATTCGTATAAATAAATAAGTGAATCGAAAGAAAGTTCAACTATGACCAAGTTTCTGCTATAGGGCTGACCTGACTATTATATTTATTATTGAAAAGATGTTCCCTCATCTTTTCAATAATAAAATAGTAATGAAGATTTCACGAGTATATGTAATGAATAAATATGAATAATTCATACTTATTACATATTTTTTCATACACCAACAAACAGTTACAAAGCTTGTAATTCTAGAAAAATTTTATGTACCTGCTACCGATATAATTTTTTATTTTATACCTACAACCTTTATTTAATAAATCTAAATTAAACCTATAATCTGCGGTGATTCAAAGAGGCGAGAGGTATTACTTCCTCAATTTGTCTCTTTCCCTCCGACCCTTCGTGAGGGCTGATAAAGAACACCGTAATCCTTTCAATCGAATAACGGGAGATCGCGCCTGAATTCGCGAGCCTCTTTAGGAATTTGGTGTGTCTACTTTGTGGTATTGGCTGAAGAGATCTGACGGTAATTTGCTAAAGCCAATATTAAGGCATACTTCGATACATTACACAGTAGGACTAGGCAAACGTAAATTCGCGGATCATAATTCAACATCATCACCAGCCCGGCCAGCCCTTTAACATCTCCGCTGGATAAGCACAGTCCTTCCCTTTGGGCGGAAGAATATAGGGAAAATAGTCCATAATCCACTAAGCGGGCTCAATGTGAATTGTTGGGTATTAACAACTGCAGATGCAGCCTGGACTGTTTAACGTGCCTTCCAAAGCACGGAGGAACTTGAGATGGTATATTTTTGGTTACCCATCCAAGGACAGGCCTTAGCGGATATCCTTGCTTAGTTTACGTAATCGCAGGCCGAGAGTGCTAAGAGCTGTCTAGCTGTTGGAAATTTAAAATAGTGTCTTAGTTTCTCCAATTGGATCGCATCCAGCTGCGTGCGCTTATGTGGGCGATCCTGTACACTTTCAGTTTTGCTAATCATAACAAATAATTTTATTATTATGACCAAGGCTGGAGTTCACCAACACGAAGTTTTTTACAGTTCTTGCATACGGTAAAATATCAAAATCCGACGGTTAAATAAAAATCGCCTGTTTAAATGTATTGGTGAACTCGGGCCTAAATAGATTTGTAAAACATATTTCGGATTTATAGTTTGGTTCCACTATAGTAGCTTTTTATATTTTGTTATAATACGTTAATCATTGTCCTCTCTTTCCCTGTTCTCAGGTTACTTGGGTTCGGTGCAATATGTTTCCTCTTCCGTTCATATCGCTCAGACGTCATTAAGCCATCCCTTTTGTTTATACTCTTTATTGCACATCATCGCTCACTCCGGGAAAGTGCCAATAATAAATGCATTTATAGAAGAGAGATGGAAAGGGCCATGTCAGGAGACCGATAAACGGAGAGAATTATTGGGATGACAACATTCCAATCCATACTGCTCAAAGTTTTGACTTAACAGCCGGCCGCTGGGCTTGACACCAACCCTTCTGGGCTCTTTTATGTTATAATACGTTAATAGTTGTTTGTTTATATAGCTTAATTAATTTGTCTATTATTATAATAATAGTATTGATTTTAAAACAAAAAATACTAATGCAAACTTATCGTCGTCGTTATAGAGGCACTTGCCTACACTCTCCTGCATGTTTCCACGAATAATTTGCGTCGTTTACCGAAGTTAAAGTCTGACTTCGAAGTGCATTCGCTTTTAAGCTCTTGAATTATTTCGGGATCGGGAACGAGTGGGAAGCGCCCGCGTATTGTCAAGGATAGTTTTTTTCCTGCACGTTCCATATTTGGCGTTACACCGGTGCGGTGGCCCGTGGTGCATGATGACTCTTGACTCTCGGATCCTCCTGTCTATATAAATAATTACTTTGTAACGTAATACGATCCATCTCACACAGATATTTGCTACTGAATATAGTCATTATTTCTTGAAAATAAAATTATAATATTGGAGTATTATTTTAATAAACTTTAGTTATGCAACTCTATACAATTTTGTTGATTTAGTTTATGCTCGTCATAAACTAAATCAACAAAATTGTAAAGAGTGAAAAAAAATAAGAGTAAATCTATGAAAAGACGGATGGTGTTTGATTAAAAAAATTATAACTAGAAAGGAAAAAGTCTTTCATAAAATAAGGAATAAACTAATGCAGTCACTTAAAATAGTATTGGTTTCACTCTGCAACACTTTAAAAAATTTTCATTTAGTTTATGACGACGTAAAAAAAAGAGTAAATCAATGAAAATATGGATGGGGTTTAATTAAAAAAAATATAACTAGAAAGGTAAGAGAGTCTTTCATAAAATAAGGAATAAACTAATGCAGTCACTTAAAATAGCATTGGTTTCAATCTAAATACAAACATAAATGATGCAACCTATGAAAGTATTACAGTCGATTTATTAGAGTGGCCTGTAAAAAATGAAAAATAAATTACACCTTTTGTCCGTAGTGTAATGAATAAATTGATAGATAGACCAGTAGTACCTTAATAGACATAATTCTAAATACTTCCACTCGTGTCTATTAAAAGACGTTGTTAGAGACTGCCCTCAATTTCCGCTGAGTTAAAATATTTACTGTAATGCCCTGTACCTACATTACTCGCGCTTGCTAATAAGACAATTATGTCGTATTAAGACTGGTTGAGAAAGTGAGTAAAATATACATGAGTATTTCACTGTAAGATGTCTAGCGAGAGAGCTGACTGTTATTTTAATGTACACATTATATAATGGGCAATGTTTTGCTTAAAGTGTTCAACAAGGTTTGATAAAATCTGTGTGTATGTTCTGCTTCTGTGCTACATCATCGCAAATTCCATCGCTAATTAACTGTTGGCCCACTGGTTGTCTCCCAACGACGACATTTAATTGAGTTCTCACGTGAACAATCCTGCAAAATGCTTCGCCCCCACATTTAATAGTTTTTCGATTGTGTGCAATCACAATTTGTAACATTGTTCAGTCAGACCATTAAACTCCTAGCTATTATAGAATATTTATATTATTAAAGTCAGTCTTTGTTGTATATTTTTGCTTTATAATTTCGCATTAATAACATGATTCAGACTATCAAATAGATAATATGTAGCGATAAGCTTTCTAGAAATCATATTCACTGTCGTCGTTTATAATTTAATGGATCTAAAAATGTTATCTTCGGTTAAATCATACGACAAGAAAAGTTTCAGTTAATTTACAATTAAGCAGTGACAGTAATGTTTATGTATAATTTATTTCTTTTGACTAACAAAAGAATTTGATAATAGTATAACTTATTTCCATTATTTTTGAATTAACAATAGTTTTACAAACGTGAGATGGCTTTAAATATTATTTGCAAACAATTTGTAGAGCCGCGCGGCCATCACAATCGATCAAACGGACCATTCTCTCTGTCGCCATATTTGGGTAGAATTGGAATTTAAAACCTCGTTTATTTTGCTCCTCTGAATAAATTTGCATGGCGGGGTATTGGAGCCAACGACGACGCAGTATTTGTCCAACTTTGTTTGGTTTGGCCTTATTTGCGGAGAGCAGTTCTGTAGTGATCAGGGGGTTTATTAGCAAAACGAGTAAAATTGTATGTCGGTCTTGCCACAGTGCGTATGAGTATCTACTCATGTGGTCTTGCTATGAAACATTTTTAACAACTTTAATACTACACACATATTCACACAGTCATCTAGTTCTTAAAAGTCACAAATGCTAAACATCTTTAAATGAGCCAATAATACCAACACTTTTCAGAAATCGCTAAAGCGCTCTTTACCTACTGTATAATTTAAAAAAATACATTTATGACTAGAGATGTCCGATGTAGACAATATTGTATTGTATCCAATATATGAAGTGTTGATACATCTGTACATACAACTACAATACAAATATTATTAGTGTGTAGGACAGTATTTTTAGCGTCTTGTTTTTATTATTATTTGTTGTTATTTTAACATTATACAAATGTGGCACAGATTATTACAAAGTAAAAAGTATTTGGATCAAAAAAGTTTGGTGATTTTTGCGGTTGGCCTTCGTGATGACCCTTAATATCATAATAGTGTCTATCAGACGCAGGTCTCCGTCAAATTCACTTCTGTTAAGTGCAACGTTCACAATAGAGTGTTGTTTCTGCAAACGCGAGGTCAACGACCGAGCATTTTCGACGACGAGTACACCCGGCCTCTGCACTAAAAAATAATCTCTGCTTGGAAGGCCATATTTAGAAATATTTTTGAGAGCCGCGAGAGCGCGAGCAATTCGTACATCGCCAAGATATATTTACGACGTGTAATATAATATTAATCGTATATTAGTTCTGACTGCTAGTGGCTGTATTCAGTTTCCTATTTGTTTAATAGTCACATAAACATTTACGTCAGCATGCAGTATTATCGCTGTCTATGATGGCCGTGTGGTGTCGGTAGACTAGAATATAATAGGTACAATTATCACTACCATCTCTCCCGTTGGTGTCGTACAAGGCGACTAAGGGTAAAGACAGCGGTGAATAGTGGACAGCAGCATTCCTCTTATACCACCTAGCAATTTACTGCGATTTATGTGCCCGATATTTGGCAATAGGCTCGCCACCTTTCATGGGACCAAACTTAATTGGCCAAAAGTGGGTGCTAATTCACCTCTGCCTACTCCACAGATATATCAATCTTATATTCATATATCTGTGGCCTACCCCTTCGGGGATATAGGCGTCATTTATGTATGAATGTATACTATAGTTGGTGTGTATAAATAAGTATTACACGCATTGCTTATGAGTAATGATCCATAATTGGTGACGGAGGCTATCGCATCGAAATAAAAACATCGTGACATCCGTTATCTGTGCCCGAATACAGTCGTTCATTTACTAAGGGACCTATTCAGGATGTTCCGGCAAACTGTCACATTGCCGCCATTCATTTGAGAGATGCTCTTGGGATGAGTATTATATGACATAATAATGATCCCATAACGATTTTAATGGCGATAACGGGCATTCACGTAAATGTTCCCATTTCATTTATTTACATTGATTCTTACAATAAGTTTACTTTCAATTACTCAACTACCTAAATTTATCACTTTCATGTGATTATAATGTTTAAGAAACACTTTCATTTGATATAATATTTACATGATACATATAATGGTTTTCTTTTTATAATTGTGTTTGTATGTTTTGGGAGAATAAAAAACACAGCTGCCCAGGATTAATGCACACCCTTTTTGGTTAATGTTTTTATACTTTTTGTATAGGTTTTGGTGTAAAACGTCAATAGTTGATTAATAAATTCGCTTACTTGTGTAAAGTTAGCGAATTTATTATGATACACTTTGATACGAACTAATATTTCATATTTTATACAGTCCATTTTATAATTCATTTTCATCCTTCACAAATTTTGGTCCTTCGAGCCGGATGAAAATAGATTTTAAAATGGACGTTTCGCCAACCAACTAGGTTTCTTTATTTTTTTTGATTTCGCCAAACAACTAGGCTTCTTTTTTTGAATCTTGGGAGATACAATATATATTAAAAACCTAATTCAGATAATATAAATAAACAGATGCTGTTCTGAATCCATATAACATTAATCAACATCAGGAGGCAGAGGCAATTTTTTTAGTAAGTACGCTTTTGGACTAATGATTTCTACCCCTTCTGTGTAATAATAGTTATTCTATATTATCAGTTAGATTAAGATGTGGTTGACTTGTTACCTAACAAATAAAAGGGCATTTACAGAAATAAAGATAATAAAATACTCTGAAGCCTTCTTTTTGTTTATGAAGAAGTATCGTCTTTTGCAGATACAGATGCTGGTTGTGTCTGATTATAAGCTCCTTAACCGCATAAGCATGACATGGCGTCAGTGCTTGTGGCGTAATTCATAATAATTTTAATTCAGGCTTATGATTGTAATGTTCGGCCAAGCTCTTACGCATAGCATTGTTTGGTTTCGACGGATGACTCACGCCTGACTTTAATAGAATCGGGCAGACATTTATGAGCCTCCAGTGGAACAAACTGCGATCTCCGGCGCCGCCTCATTGTGATTCAGCACGTCAAAAGCTTCACCTTATCCGGACACCTTCTAATGTCTCTATTGTTCAGCTGCCTAGATTGGCTAATCCACTTCTATGTTTATTCCTGGACCATCTCATCAACTGTCAACTAACATACCAATTTCCTAAAGGTATACAAAGCATAATTTAAGTCGTGCCGGTCGGTAACTTAAATTGTGCTTTGTATCCGTATCTGTCTGATGGGCAATTCATGTAGTTCTGTCTGATTCGGCGAAAGTTACAAAGCAAAAGAAAAGCTATCAGGACAGCTGTTGGTACTGCAATGTAATTTGATGCAGACGGACAGACAAAAGTATACCTAAGCCTTTCTTAACAACTTGACAGTATTGTTAGATTATATCCTTTATTATGCTTACTTGTATATCCCAACAGGCTTTGTCTTTGAATAAGTAAGTTCGTTTTCAATGGATTCGGACTCGATCGTACCTTTTGTTAATTAATGTAGCCTACACGCTTCTATATAGTTGCCTATTCATTTTGACTTCTCAGATATATTTATGTCGAATTGCCCGGGGTTCAGACCGAGCGTTTGTCAAAGGGTGAAACACGGCAATGTTATATAGTCTCATAAGTATAATAGTTTGCTTAATTGCTAACCATAATATTAGCATTATGGTTAAAATTTGCCTATCATCAATAATTCTACCAAAAATACATTATTGGGCTACGGAGTTCGTCAAAGAAGTAACATAGGCCCTGCCCAAGACGAAACTGTTTTATTGTCCGCAAGGGTCCACCATAGAGTGCGGTTTGAACATGTGGTTGCAATATGAATTAAGATTAGGAATTACTCTGGCCGGC
>OZ008344.1:4022930-4071597 GCA_963931975.1 Cataclysta lemnata | reverse complement strand
CTCCGCGAAATCCAGTGGCGTGTCATTAGAATTTTCAGGCACAGTTTTTTCTAAACGAGCTTCGCTGGTTCGTGTTGTTGTAGCACGAAAATGCGGCGCACAAAACACGCCAGTTACAAAATAATAATAATAATAATATAATAATAATATCTTTATTGTTTTCTCACTACAAACATACATAGTTCACAACTATACGATAAACATTCTTTTGTATGAGCATAAATGCCTGTTTGTGTGAGACTGATGCCTGTGAAAGGTAAGAGTACCTGTGCTACAGGTCATCAGGCCCCCACCACTTTGGATCGCCAGAATGACTTTAAGAGTAGTGATAACAAAGTATTGATGATGCAATATGAAATTAAATTATAAATCATGCAAGTTTTTACTGTATATAAAGTTATCTATAAGGTAACCACATTGTGTGTGAGTGTGCGTGAGTGCGCGCGCGCGCGCGCGCGCGCTCGCGTGTGTGTGTGTGTGTGTGTGAGTGAGTGTATCAATATGCGTGAAATTTTCCCTATTTATAGTTATATTTAGTGTTAACAAAGAATTTTAACCACCTCGATTACAAACACAATGAAATAAATGATCTTGTATTATTCCACTATTTTAATAATTTTGTAATTTTTTCTGTATCCTCATAGTTGAAGTCAAGTAGCCACTGTGAAACCCTCCTTTTGCAATCATATTTTGATAGGGGATATATAGTTAGGGTAGAATTTATCTTATTATACAAGTGATCCCCGAGAAAGCAGTAGAATTTCTGGGCAAAACCTGTGTGAAAGGGTTTTGTAGTGCAAACTGTGCCATTTCTACGTTTGTCCTTATTAAGATTTTTGTCGTAATGGATAAGGGAGTGTTTGCGCAGTATTATGGCCAGGATGAAAATTTGGCGAACTGTCAACACCTTCCAATTTTTGTATAAGTCTGCCGTGGGATAAATGAATGGAAGGAAAGCACCAACCTTGAGAATTGCCCTCTGTGCTCTCTCTAACTTCAATAAGTGGGTTTTTGCGGCACCACCCCACGATGAGATACAATATCCCAGTATAGATTGGCATAGTGACAGGTAGACGGTTTTGATCAACGAGTGATTAGCTATATGCCTCAATATTTTAAAAATGTAGATTAGTTTCCTAATTCTGCCTGCCATTAGGTCAATGTGGGCTTGAAAATTAAGGTTGTTGTCCAGCATGACTCCCAAATATTTGACAGTACTAGTGGATGTAAGTTTTGAACAGCTGCAGTGCACTCCAGTCAGACATGAACCAGTATGTAAAGTAAGTGAAAACCCAGATGGAATTGCACGATTCAATATTGAAAAGGTCATGAATTTGGTTTTTTGTGTGTTAGAGGCAAGTGAACTAGCATATAGCCAGTTAGAGACCATATTAAGACCCAGCTGTGCACATTGGAACGCCTCAAACCAATCCTGTCCATGGAATATCAAGGCAGTGTCATCAGCAAAGGCCAGAATTTTTCCATTCCATAAGTTTATACCACATAAGTCGTTGATGTAAATGAGGAACAAAGTGGGTCCGAGGACACTGCCCTGAGGCACACCAAAGGTTACGGGCAGCTCAGTACTGGTCCATCCCTCCACCCGTACTACCTGCGAGCGTCCTGACAAGTAACTCGAGAATAGCTGGTGAGCTACGCCCCGGATGCCCAATCGTTCCATCCTGTTCAATAGGATTTCGATAGAAACCGTGTCAAACGCCTTACATAAGTCAACGAAAATGCCAATCACTTTCTCCCTTTTGTCCATTTTTCCAACAATGAAGTCAGTCAAGCAATGAACCGCATCATCTGTGGACCTTCCCGAACGAAATCCAAATTGAGAATCTGAAATAATGTTGTGTTTGTCAAGAAAGTCAACCAAACGTCGGCTCATTATTCGCTCCAAAATCTTGGAGAGGATGGGAAGCAGGGAGATTGGCCTATAGTTGTCAACTAGGCCTTTGTCACCTCCCTTATAGATAGGCGTTATGACAGATTTTTTATAGATATCCGGGAATACACCCGTTTCCATGGAGAGGTTACATATATACGTGATTGGTGGTACTAAAACTTCGCGATGTCGTTTGAGAAGTCGGCCAGAGATTAGGTCATTTCCTACAGCACACCCATCTCGCAAATTCATGACTAAACTGTCGACTTCCGCCTTGTCAGTGGGGATGAGAACAAGAGAGTTTGGAATTTGGGGTGCGGTGATGTTAGCAACATAGGAAGAGTTATTAGAATGACTTAGGCTAGTAACAATGTTTTTCCCTACATCTGCAAAAAATGAATTTATACTGTTAACTTTTTCTAGTGGATTAAAATTTCTCAAAAGCTCTGCGGATGAGGTTTTGCCTTTTTTGTAATGCGTTATGTTTTTAATGGTCTCCCAGAGTTTCTTACTGTTGTTGTTATGTTTCTGTATTTCTGCTCTCTCGTATGCACGCCTGACCTTTTTGAGTATTGAATTACAGAAACTCCTGTATCTTTTATATGTCACTGCTAAGATTGTATCATCTGGGTTCCTTTTTGTTTTTTTGTGTAGGTTGTCCCTGTTACGCATACATCTGAGGAGTCCATGTGTCACCCAGGGTTTATTGATTCGCTTTCGCCTAGGTACAGTAATCTCTCTGGTGTTATCTTTAATGGCGTATGTAAGTCGGTCTGTTAAGAACTTAGCAGCCTCATTAGCGTCCCTCAAACTATACAAAGCTGAAAAGTCCAATTCCTGCAACGCTGTATCTAGGCCAGCATAGTTAATACAGCTTTTAAATTGACGTGGAGTAAGTGTGAACTCGTTATCTATCATTAAGTGCAGTGCCACGCTATTATGATCGGTAATGGAAGACTGGAAAATAAGGCAGTGTGCATCCATATTTGATTTGACCATAATGTGGTCCAAGCATGTGCGATTGTGAGTGGGAATGTTATGTCCAGGGTGTATATTAAACTCTGCAAGCAAACTCAGGTAGTCCCATGATCGCTGGTCGCTTGTCCCTTGGACAATATCAATATTTATGTCGCCTATAATAATTATGTTATGATAAGTTTTTAATTTATTCAACAGTTGATTTAATGAGTCAATAAAAACTAATGGTTCTTTATATCCAGGTGGTCGATATATGGAAATAATAACAGTACAGGGGGCATACTTGATAACTAAACAGTTCGCGTCATTAAATTGCGGCTCTTCAATGAGTGGGCTTGTACCCTTTTTAAAATAAACCAAAACTCCTTCATTTTGTGTTAAATTATTTTGAGTTGCAACATAGTCATATCCTTGGATGTTTGGTATACTTCTTGCAGAAGTGAGCCAGCACTCAGTCAAGATAAGCAAGTTCCAAGATATATTAGTTCTCATTATTAACGTGATAAAACTATCTATATTACAAGATATGCTCCTTATATTTTGCGACAAGATTGATAAGGAGTTAGATGTACTTTTGATCAAATTTATGCATTCTTCAGGATCACAGACTGTAGCCTTAATGTTTTTGTAAGAGTCTAGGTTGTCATGTAAAAGGTTACTTTCTGTTGATTGACTATACATTGTGGTTTGATTGGGTCGAGCTGTGCACAATAATAGGGCGATAGTTCAAGAATGCAGTAATTCCAAAAAAATTATGAAGTAAATTTGCAGGGTTGTGTTTAGACAAGGCGTGTGAGTAATACTTGGGGATATATTGTTGAATATTATGGTAGTTTGCGTGTAATAATTTTATAAGAAAAAAATTGTTATAGTAACGTATTAAATAGCCATGTATATATTGTAAATATGAATTACAATTTTGTGTTAAACACAGTGCAAGTGTTTGTATTATATATAGCGGCATGGGGAATAATATTGTATGTATGAGTATTATATGTTTTTGTGTATGATTTTTATTGTAATTGATTTTATAGTTATACATGTTAGTGGTATGTGGTTTACTTATTATTTGTTTACTAACTAGTTCTAAAAGATAACAAAGGTTGGTAAGATTTAGAAACATTAAATTAAATATAATAACGTACAATAAAACATCAAAAATATGGTATAATCTAGGACTGTGTTCCATATTTTTGTAGATCGTCCTCGGAGTCGATGCGCAACTGTTACATAGTTTTACATAAAGGCCTTATGTATGTTGTTAATTATTTTTAAGCTAGCTAGCGCATCAAACTGCAGCGCATATTTGGGTAGAAATTTTGTATTTAGAAGTTCTTACATGGAATAGCTTTCTAATTAACCGCATTCGCGGTTGTGCGGATTATTAAAGACGTTTGTGCGTTCCTGCAGTATCATTCATTTTATTACTATTGCTTAATGAACCTATCTATGTTAAATTGGGTACTTAATCTAAACAATTTCTAGACATAAACTTCAAATAAACTTTTGTTTACAAAACGTAAACACAATAATTTCGAAATGTGCAAGTCTCTGACTTTCATGCGTCGCATTAAAACTTTACTGCCCCATTATCCCTGTTTTTTATTGCTTGTTTTTATACCGCTTATAGAAATGTAAAATTTTATTGGTCCTTATATGAATGAAATGGACATCCCATTACCAGTACTCATACCCTTAGGGGGCTGGTGACACATAAGGGGACGTCTGTAAAATTAAAGCCAAAAAACATGGAGCGGTAATATATTGGTTGGAATGTTGTCATTCTAATTACCTATATACTCTCTCCTTTAATCGGTCTCTCTACGTAGTCCTGTCGATCACTTTCTTGTCCATTCGTTCATCACTAGCGTTTCCGGTGTGATGGATGATATGATTTAAAAATGAAATAGCTCGATGGTGTCTGACCGATATGAACGGAAGAGGAACAATGTGAATGGAATGACACATAGATGTTATGTTTTCACCCCTTAAACGGCCTTTTCTTCGGCGATCTGCCTTGAATTAATTGAAACATATCCAGAGTTGTATGAGTTGGGACGTGGCCGCCATATTGTTGTGCTCTCGGAGGATTAGATAAGACAGATGGCCATTCTATTCAGCTGTCGTAGAACAATGCGGCCACCTGAGTGATCGTCAAGTCAATATTATCTTCGGCAGTCCAAAAGTGTCACAATCTCGTCTCTGACTGTTGTCAATGTTTTCCTCTCTATAGGATACTATGACCAGTATATATAAAAAGATTGCCTGGTTTTAGTCATAATTCTTAATTTATCAAAGATTGAAGTATATGCTTAGTACATTATAACAAGTTACTGCTGAACAATTTCTTGTTGGCATCGAAATTCGTTATTTGTGACATGCATAATAGGAATAAAGTACACTTAGATATTTTTATTGATGTTGCTATTATACATACATATTATACTTATTAATTCAACTGGCTATTTTACTGAGCTCATCAATAATCTGTGGTTATTTTATCCAAGATCACGTCATGTTCTGATCCCGATTTAGAATATAAGTGTAAATCCTCTGTTACATTATTATTTGTTTTAGTGTCGGGTGTATTCGTGCGTAATATCCAAATTGAACAACAAACTCATGCTCGGGAGAGATTAGTCTCTAGTATGTATCGCTCGCTGGTTCGTCGCCGCTACAAAAACGGGGTGTTAGTCATGCATGAATCAATCTCATTTAGAATATGCTGGGGTCTGCTACGGAGAATTTGTAAGAAAAAGGCGATTCGTGCGAACTACTTTCGGAATTTGCAATATGGTAACAATGTTCTGTCTATTTGCATATCAGGCGTGTAGTCGTCATTGTTTGGGCTATCTGTGCACTATAATCTGCCGAGTGCACGCTAAATACTCTGTCTGTGGCCCGTATTCCCAGACTTACCGTTGGCGGCATCATTAGATACAGTTGCACGTGAAATATTCTCGTGATATTTGAGAGTACAATTTGGAGTGTTACGGGCAGCGGCCATGGCGGCGGTGAGAAGTCACGGCGATCCCGCTAACCAGAACTACGGTACTTTCTATGGCTCGCAATTGCTCTTTTCATATTGCATCTTAGAACTGAGCCACTCAATTAATCACTGGCGGCGGCAACTCTCCCATCTTCAATGCTAGGCGCGGTTTTTGTTGTTGTAATGACTGTGGATTATTCATCTTTTAATTCTATTGCGTGCTGTGTTGTACTCGTTTACTTTAAAACTGAAACACTCACGTTTATGTATGTTATGCTTTACGCTATAATCATAATAAACCTTGAAATATTTTCTAATGCTTGTTAGGGTATCGTTTTTAGGACGCCAAAAACTCCCTCAACACTATGCTATATTTAACCGAATTAAAGTTCTCATCAAAGGTAAATTTACGTTACCCGACATGAATAACCTACTATGAAATACCAATTTCGTGCGAAACATATGGTAACCACATTTTGGAGGAACATATGAAACTGGACCGTAAAATAGATACAGCAGAGTGGGCTTTGTTTTGTTGTGTCTGTACAGGGGCGGTGCTGCTATGACGTAATAACCAGCTGTAGGGCGGGTGACGTCACGTCTCGTCGGGGTCGATGAACCCTCTCCTACCCTCCAGCGCTCGCCGCCCGCTGCTGCTCGCAGTCTACCTGGGTATACTATCATGAATAACTTAATACTTATGTAATATAGACGAGGCTCGCCCGACCTGGGGCAATATCAAAGTTTACCGTGCACTGGAATAGAATCCCACTATATTCGTTTACATAATAAACTCTAGTTACCACTAACGAAAAAATTATATTGTGAAATAATGCATAAATTTCACTCTATCGCATAAATAGAAATAGAGATTAATTATATTACCACAAACCTACAATATCATTACAAAGAAATATGAAGTTCAGAAAATTTTCCTTATGCTAGAAACCCGAGTCCTCCCGCAATCCTTGGCGAAATTTCTCTAACATTTCTACTTCTTGTTATGAGCGAACGGCTGCCTTCACAGTGTAGAAATAAATTACTAAGCAGGGAGCAGGTATGTTTAAAAATACCGTGCATTAGGTTATGCTCGGGTTTGCTTTTTAATTTATATTTGAAAATTATATTAATGTCAGAAAAATTATTACAAAGAGAAAATTCACTAAAATTACATCCTGGTGCGGGAATAATTTGCAACATTTTATATTTACATTATATAAAATATGTTCGAATATAAATCAATTACGTTAGGATTACTATTAACCACAAAGGGGATCTAGAGAATAAAATGTAGCGAATGTAAATGCAATAGGAAAATAAGAATATACCCATCATATTTTTATCTAGAATATATACATACATATATAAATCACGCCTTTTATCCCCGAAGGGGTAGACAGGAGTAAATAACACCCTAGTATGTATAGTTTTTACCTAATACGTTGTTTTCTATCCATGCCTCGTGTACCAAGCACCTCGTTACTACCCCCGCTCGGATACAGGATTTCTCATGGGAGCCGTAGTACCGTTAATAAGTGCGGAAATATTGTCCTCCGCAACGGCAGCGGTGTGTGTGCCCGTGCGGCAGGAAATGTGCAGATTTTTTCCCCGCGCGCTTTTTTTTTGCACTCTCGTCATAACATCACTCCACAATCTCATTTCGTGAAGTCAGTGCTCCGTAGGAGGGATTTGGGGAACATGGGGAGGCGTCTCACTCGAAATAACTGTTAGGTAATAAATTGTTATTCATAATCGCATCGAATTTTTAAAGGCTTTCGTGAAAACTGTATGCGCGAAATTAACCATAAAATGTTTTGCGTGTAATTTATTTATTTTATCATCTCATGTACATATTTTATTTAAATCCAAACTTGGACCTAAATAGTAAACTTATTATTGTAAAATTATTAGGTATAAGAGGAACGCTACTGCTTCTGACTCATAGCTGTCTTTTACTTATGCGCCTTCTATGACACCCACAGGAGAGATGAGGCGTAGTGACAATTGTATTTTTCTCTGCCTTCACTACACGGCTATTTTTAAAGTATATATTACAGTAAATAAACGGGGACAACGTTTTCTGCTAGCAGTGCAACCGTTGTTCTTTGATCCGGCAACCAACTCGCAAACCTTTCTCTGAAAACAATCGAGTGCGTTGTTTTGTTTTTTTTATATATTACTTTTACTACTGTGGCGGGTGTCACGCATCGTATTGATTTTATGGCGTCGTCGGTCGGTCGAACGCACGCTGCTTGCGGGCGTGCATCGGGTATTTCGGCCACGTCCCTCGCAGTGAACCCTCCCAGCCTGCGGTCTACGTGACTGTATGTCCCTCGGACTCCTCATTCGCCGTATCGCTGTTGCCCGAATTGTCAACCTTTTAGTGTACTTGTATAGGTACTGTGTATTATTATGGTACCGATAAAACGCAAGCACGTTCGTCTACTTACGCTTCGCGCTTATGACTCATCTCTTAAGCTACACTGCCGACTGTTTCGTATGTACCGTTAATATTTTACACCTAAATATTTTATTGTTTTTCATGCCGGAAATAGTTTTCAACTTTAGAATATACCTTATATGCAGGAAGTAACCTGAATAAAGGAGCACAAGAGGCGGTCCTATAGCTAAAATCAATCTCTTCCAGGCAGCCTAAGGGGTGGAAATGGTGTTCGAACTGTGTGGCAGTTATGGTGCACTTAACTGTAATAATTGTTGCTGTATATGAATTAATGAGAATATATATAACTTGAGGGAAACAAGAAAATAACCGGTGAAGTGTGCCGGTCGGTGCACAATCGACCGGAAACTGAGCTGGATGTTGCGGCATCGATGCTCAAGCAAGAAAAGCCCTTAGTTCAGGCCTTAGCTATGCGATTGAGCATGAATTAGTATGGTCGCTTTCGATTTACGATAAAAGTCGATTCTCCACAGAAAAATGCATTACGTTTTTTTTATTGTCTACTTTTGCGTTTTTATTATTGTTTGCTTTGCCGTCGCCACATAGCACATTCTCCTACTTTCCACGTTAAAAACACACTGCATACCTACTACCTGTAATATTTGAATGCCATATTAAGAAAATAACTTTTCCCAGATATCACACAGTGGCATGTCAGTTATTATATCCGTCGTCAATGCCCAATAATATAACATCGAGTCATTGATACTCAGCAATAAATAAATCGAAGTGCTTTCTATTGAGTATAATATGTATTCCATAAAGTGGAAAGTAACTGTTGGAGCCGCTGCCTTTTTTTTACATTAATTGGTTTTATGCTTTGCTAACGGGAGTAGTCGCAGTTCTCTCTTGGGGAGAGACTCATTAGTGCGTTGAAGTGGACCACGGAAATTTAATTGGTGTCCCAGTCGTTTTCTTCTGTTGAAGGGCGGGCTACAGTGGTTTTGGGAATTTTGGGCGGAATTGAATTGGTTATAACAAGATTTCTGAATAGTCGGTGGTTTTTGGAAAGTTTGGGCGGAATTCGCCGTGTGGTGACGGTGGAGTAGAATACAATTGTCACGATCCCAAGTCTCTCCCGTGGGTGTCGTACTAAGGATAAATCAGCGATGAGGAATGGGCAGCAGCGTTCCTCTCATATCACCTAGCAATAGTACTGCGACTTTTGTGCCCGATAAATGGCAACAGGCTCGCCAACTATTACATGGGACCTAACATAATTGGCGAAATGTGGGTGCTAGTTCACCTCTGCCTACCCCTTCGGGGATATAGGCGTGATTTATGTATGTATGTATGTTGGGCGGAATTAAATTGGATATAATAAGATTTATCCGAATTGTCCTGATTTAATAATTGTGAATTAAAAATAAATTTCATTGATACACATGTCGCAAATTATTCCTACAAGCGCTTAAGTTATTAAGTTTACTTTCGAATAGATTATAGGAATCATCTAGCTCTAAGTAACCAAATTAAGCACTTGTGATAGAAATGACGGCTAAATAGACTCATTCATTATTATGAGACATTAACAACAATGACTCGTGTTCGTCACACGTTACTCCTACCCTAGTCAGTGCATAATATGATGCCACTTATCCAAATATGGGATATGTAGCGGTGTTTATCTTAGGTCCATTTTATCACAATAATATTTAATAATCATTCATGATATTAAAATTCGTTACTTATCTAATTTATAGTTGCTAAAAGCCTCGTAGTATGAAAAGAAAAGTCAGGGAACTGAGGGATTACGTTATTAGCCGGATCCAAATATGGTCAATACCAAAAAATATTGGGCTTTTACAATGTTTTTCACAGAGGTGCTTTCTCTTTTATTTTTAAAACGCTCCCCTTATAAATCTTGTTGGAGTTGACTTATTATCGGTTTATCCACTGGCAGCGCCGTTTATTTTAATCCCATATTAATTCAGATCAGGATAAGTCGGCATTTTATAATTAGCCGGAATACCTTAAAAGCCTATAGGTGTTTCAACTCAATTAACTATTACATAGTTGCCTCATAATAATTTATTCATCGATACGGTCTGCTTTTAGTCGAACAGCGAATACACCTGTGACTAATAGTCTGCGTTTGGATCAGGTTATGACTGCCTCGAGTCCAGATTGAATGATACGAAATTGGTTTAAAATACTATATTTCAACACCTTTTACCTGGATGCTCATTTTCGATAAATTTAACACTGTCAATAAAAAAAATACGTACTGGCACACGCGTAAACAATTAACTAAGATGATTAATGTGGAATAATCTTCATCGTCATAATAATATTACTTTCAATTATTTTTGGTAGAAGTTGTAAGACCTCCGCCACAATAACTGCATTAAGTATCACAGAATTATATGTCGAGTTTACGTTTTTATATACTGTAAATGTCGACAAATAAAAAGAGATCAGAAAATTTTTGAAAACAATTTTTCCTGTCCTGATGAGATATAATTTTCCGAAATTATATAATATAAAAATACATACAATCATTAAGTATGTAAATGTAGATTTTAATCTGAAGCACGGCTAGCTTGCCTCCAAAACCTTAGTATAGTATGTATAAATAATCGAATCAATCGTTCTCCCCACGGCCGACTTTGTTTACAACTACCACTCATGGTTGTTGATTACCTACGCCAGACGATACACCGTAATTACTGAACAAAAAACGCGTGGTTAAAATATTTGTTAAGGTTAAATGACCTCTCTGTTCAACTGTAACGATGTACATATATTTTCTTCTTTCCTCGCAATGTTGTGCTAACTTTAACAATGAAGATGTATAGATTTGATTATTTTACTCAAAGGAAATTATTACATAGAAAATTAAGTCAGTAATTTTTGATTAAATTTAGATTGGAAGTTTGTCGTCCTAATCACTCTCTCTCTGTTCATTGGTCTCTGGAAATGGTATCTATCACTTTTCTTTACACTCTTCATCACTAGCACTTTTTTAGTGTGATGGTTGATACAAATCAAAAGGGAGTGGATGTGGCCTGATAACATCTGACCGATATTAATGGAATAGAAATATAACTAAAAAGATTATTGTAAAATATTTGACAAGCAGTACAACAAGATAAGCAAGGATTAATACATAATCCCCCGAATACAGAAACGCTAATAAAATTTGGGGCCCTGCTTAAGTGGACATTACCTGTCAGAATTTTTAAATGTTAAGCAAGACTCAAACTTTGATTAGCGTTTCTGTATTCGGGGGAATATCTCTCAAAAATTTGCCAACACACGTGACTAATGAATATTAATATGTTCTGACATTATTAACACCATGGAGGTGTTGCATGTTGCGCGTGCTCGCTCATATTTACGTTTCGTGCCAGGGAGGGGATGATTTACTGGCCCTCGCCTTTGGGCGGGGAACTTAAATTAGTGATGTGTGGTATATCTTTCGTCGCAATGTGTTTCTTTTACTTTGTACGAAATACGCGTACGCACACTTGATTTTGTATTTTAGAGATTGTAGAATTTGATTTATTTTCAAACCAAAAGCGATTAGATTAGAAAATATTTCGAAAAATTATTGTCTTGATGCAATCGCACCCGCGTCCTCTGCAATCCGGACGGCTGCCTCTGCCATTCGGTCAACCAGAACCTGACTCCAAACCTGGAGCCATCATAACCCGAAAGAACCCAGTGCAGGTACAGCCGTGAACCCGTTGGTCCCGACTGCAGTGAGAGTTCACTTGTCTTCTGAAGTACATATGAATTCGAGGTGATATGTTTATGGTTATCCATCCTATGATGGACCTTTTTTTTTTTTTTTTTTTTACGGAGTGGACCACATTTACGCACCATATCAGCCGCTAGCTAAGCGGCTGACGTGTGTGGGACTCGCCCGACTCTTTCGAGTCGGGAATACCCACTAAACCACTCCGGTGTTCCCCTAGCCCTTCAAGCGGGGAGAGTCTGGGATCCGCCGTGAGGCAATTCACCAGTCTCTCCCCAGTATCCTATGATGGACCTTAGTGATCAATATATAACATTAAATTTATGCAAACCCAGACTATGCGCACTCCATCGAATTGCCACAGTCTAATTTCCCTAATCGATATTGAAAGTTAAATAAAAAAAAATGAGAATCTAGGTATCGTACTTTGAATATTTAGTAGTCTGATGACTCAATAGTTTTATTGTTGGTTTGATTGACATAGAAAATTAGTTGAAGAGGTTTGTAGTTTTTATACAGCTATAAAACATTAATTTATTTAATGTCAGTAGAGATTGCTTACACATTGAATACAATAAAATGAAATTCAAGTAAAGATGCATTACATGTCTCTTTTATCATTAACAGTTATTTGCACACTATTTATGTGGTGACGGCAGAGTAGAATACAATTGTCACCACCCCAAATCTCTCCCGTGGGTGTCGTACAAGGCGACTAAGGATAAATCAGTGATGAGGAATGGGCAGCAGCGTTCCTCTTATACCATCTAGCTATGTATCTACTGCGACTTTTGTGCCCGATAAATGGCAATAGGCTCGCCACCTATTACATGGGACCTTACAAACTGGCGAAACGTGGGTGCTAGTTCACCTCTGCCTACCCCTTCGGGCATAGAGGCGTGATTTATGTATGTATGTATTTATTAATGTATTTTAACAAAATAGCAAGTAATACCATATTAAATTCTATACTTTGTATCGGTAAATTAGTCATTTAGAGGAAAACCCGATACGTTATTAGTAAAAGGAGACGTTGACAAGATAAATAGAGACGGTCAGTGGCGGCTCGGGCCCGGATCAAAAGGTGGGGTGATTGACGGATCCGTCCCCTGACGAAGCGCAGAGCCCGGTGCTCACTGTCTAATGCCGATTTATGTCACGCCGTAAATTTGGCGAAGTCACTGACATTGGTTACTGAGCTCACGTGGGCTTTTAAATTGAAAACGGAATGTGTAACCTAAAATCTATTCGGTCAACTGACAAGTGTCAGTTAATAAAGTGATTTATGCCTTACCTTCATCACCAACCCTTTAATGTTCCTGCTGCTAGGGCGTAGGCCTTCCCTACGGATGAGAGAATACAGGAAGGATGGGCCAGAACGATCCACGCTGCCCGGTGCGAATTGGTGGGAACAACTGCAGATACAGCCGGGCAACAGCTTAAATTTTTGGTCACCCATCCAATGACCGGCCCTTTCATCGCTTGCCGTGTAAGCTACTATGCCATCGAGCTCATCATTTATTAATTATATTGGAATATAATTAAGTAGTCACATAATATTAATAAGCATCAAAATTCATAATAGGTTACTAAATTGCATACATACATACATAATTCACGCCTATATCCCCGAAGGGGTAGGCAGAGGTGAACTAGCACCCACGCTTCGCCAATTATGCTAGGTCCCATGGTGGCGCGCCTATTGCGATTTATCGGGCACAAAAATCGCAGTACTTTGCTAGGTGGTAGGTATAAGAGGAACGCTGCTGCCCATTCCTCAACACTGATTTATCCTTAGTCGCCTTGTACGACACCCACGGGAGAGATTTGGGTGGTGACAATTGTATTCTACTCTGCCGTCACCACACGGCCGAATCACGAACCAAATTGGTGATCAAATAAAACCTAAATTGGTGTTTTCGTAATATTTAACTACGAATAATCACTATGGCTTGTCAAGTGAGTTACAGAATAATAATTACGCTTGATAAATTAAGCTAGCGGCAACAGTCACTATATGTTCCAAAGCTATGCTAATGCTTTAACAGGATATGATATGTAGCGTTTATAACTTTCACAGAACCCTTACTAACCGAATGCGTGCATGGAAACAGTGACCCAAACATGGCCTTTACTCACATTTTTGTTGGTAATTAGGGTTATAAATGGTATTCAGTTGACGTAATACGCGATTATCAGGAAATTAAACAATAATTTATATGTTTAATAGTAACTAAATAACTGCCTATTCATTAACCTTGTTTACATAATAAATATTAATGTTGACACGTCGTTAAATAATATTCAAAAACTAGTAATTATATACCTCGTAGTTGGTAGACGTACTGTTTTGGGCTGGCCATAGAGCAGTCCGACTATGTTGCATCTAAGTGCCTAAATAAAACTACGTTACGTTACTTGATTAAAACCTGTTGCCTTATGATTTCATAATTCCAAGCCATTTCTAATTACCACACGTGTAACTACTTTTTACGTTTTTCGAAAGCGCCCTAAATCATTATAATTATTAAAAATAGGGAAAAAGAAATGCGTGGTGTTGCTAATACAAGTATCTCTTTGTTACAAAATTGTGATTCACATTTTCAAATATTATTTATTTATATAAAATGGTATACATTTCTGATGTAGTGTGCTTTTTAACGGCGGGTCCCACCCAATATTCTATCAACAGTTAAAGATAGACTTACTTCAGCTTAGTTGCTTAGCAACTTCTGTTATTTATAGTAATATAACAAAACATGCTAGGCAACTTAACTTTACTTTTAACTGTAGATAGAATATTGGGACCCGCCGTTAGTGAAACTGCGACATCAACATTCTTATTCTTTAATGACACACAGTGTATTCTTTAATAACTCCAAGGTCACCTTCTGTGAAGGACCAAATGCGAGTTAATCAAAGATAATCTCGTATGGTGACATCAGCCAATCGGGCATGACTGAAATGTGCAACCTCCGAACGCGTCGGGCGCCGGCGCGCGCCCTCATGTCGCCGACCGGGCTTTCTCTCTTCTTTTTGCAATACTATATTGAGCAACTGCATTGAACAGTTGTTACACATTTATTCAATTTCAACACTATAAATAAACTCTCCAGATTTCACCAACCCGAGTCATCGTTTTCCATTTGTGCAAGCAAAGGAAATGATTTATGTACAGCCACAAAAAGTTTTAGAATATCGGTGTTTAGACAATAGACGAGTCGGGGCACGTATCGAGATGATGTAACCGTCCACTTCCTGCGGACTGGAGCGAACTTGGCGATCGAGGAGTGAGTGCCGTGGCTGCCTGCTAATTAGCCTGCATGACGTCACTGCGGGGAGCTGGACAGAGTCCGCCATTATCGGGGGCTTTCGCGCGGAAACGACAACGACCGCCACTTTCTCTAACTTTGCAATACCAACACTGCTTAGCCAGTAACAGGTGTCCCGCCAAGGTCGCAGGCATCAGATTCTAAGCCCGTTACTTAGTTGTTGGTTTGCAAACACAATGGTTCTAGTGATCTGCACCAGTTATTAAGCCGATATCAAACAGTTTGCACTATTCTTGTTCAAGTAATAGCGAAAGAGTAACGATTAAGCATCAAAATGATCAGAATTGATAAGGCAGGCGGAGCTCCTAGCGCGTCGTTGAGCGTGACTCATGTTAATGGCAGCAATTATGGCAGCGAGCGGCGCGGCCCGCGGAGCCGACGAAGAAACGTGCCACGTGCCACCGCCGCCTTACACAGATAGAACAGCTTGTAGAAAAATAACAACAGTGGAAAGCACGCACACACGGACACATATCGATACCGATCTTCTAGAATAATCCACGCTTTAAGGTACCAAAAAAATATTGTAGATCTTGGCAGGAAGTCATTCTGTACAACTTTTGCCGTTTTATCATTGATATCGCTGAGTTGACAGATATCTGTAAGTTTTCCTTGCCTAAATGTGATCTGGCTTCCAAATGGAAATTCTTGTTGACGGGCATGTCGATGGATCTCTGCCGTTTAAAAAACATGGCACTCGACTCTTTTTTTGTGTCAATGACGGTCGACTGCCAAGGCAACATTGGAAAATCTAAAAAAAAGATCATTAGTGGTACGACAAAACCGCTGATTGCAGTAAAACTATTGCATTTACTAGTTTCATGGATAAATTGTTTATTTATTTATTATTATATAGAAAACATTTTAGTGTTTACTTACAATCTTCAAAAACTCCTAACACCAACCCTCTTAGGAAACTCTGTGGTGGGTTGAGTAAACCACTCGGCACCACGCAAGGAATAATCTGAAAACTGTATATCACGCATATATATATATCACGCATTTTTCCCTCAGGGGTAGGCAGAGATCACTTCTTTCCACTTACTACGAATCCTTTTATACCTTCGTTCTTTAAGTTTATTTTATTTAAGTATTTAATAAACGGATGTTTTCAAGACTTCAACCAGACAGAGGAGCTATCGCAAGTCGTGCTGTAACTCGATTCAAATGTCATGATTTAGTGAAAGGACCTAGTTGGTGAACTAAATGTCATCACGATGCTCACGCCAATGTTACAAGTAAAACAGTTCGCCGGTAAGTTGCCTAAATTTGCGTTTTAAAAGCTCAACGTTACTATTGCAACGCTGTGTGAGTCATCGTGTTGGTGACTTCACAGTTCGTGTATTGAATTATCAACTAAGTAATCATCTTGCTTCTCCTTTTCTACAGCAGTAAGTCTGTAATATGTACAGGTTTCCTCTTCGAACATATCCCATTTAAAAATACCATGTAACTGATCACCATAAGCCAAAAACGGTCTTATTTTTCGATGTACAACTTGGAGTCCGTGACGTAGCGGACAAGTTGCAGAACCGTCTACGTTGATACGTTCAGCTGTTTAGTATGACCATGTAAGCCGCAGGTCTCCAGAATACCTCGGTAACAGATACCTCAACCTAATTGTACCAGGCCCACGATCTCGTAGCAGACCCCCAAGAAGCACTGGTTGGATGTAGTAAAGGCGGACATGGAGGAGAATGTCCCTACAAAACAGGATGCCGAAATGTAGTAGGCTTAGTCGGAAGCGGACCCTGGCGCTAGGACGAAGAAGAATTTCGATGCGCAATTATTTTCTGTCTCACATTATTTCGTTTTAAATCGTAAATAACATGCAGCTAAGAGTTGTTTAGCATGGGGGTGTTAAAACAACAGAACAATGAAGTGTCTTAAAACAATGAATCTAGCTATCGTTATAATGGCGTCTTTGTTCCGTTGAGATTTGGGAGCTATCAATTTAATAGCGTGTAGGCAGGCAGGAGTAAGTGTGTTAGCTTCAACACTGACGCTACAAAATAAAATATAGCATCGTTTAAGATTGATACCACTTTTAATCGCCCACGATATAAGACTTTCTGATTGATGGATATTATTTGACGTAAGCAAAACCATTAACATAAAATAAAAATTTGGTACATTCATATGCGGTATCACTACATACACTCATGAATCGTCAAATAATTGACATGAATCGCCATTCGTAGATAGATTATAGAAACCCAACGTAAGTGGAAAGTGTGGCTCCAGTACTCCTGGTTATTGCGGGCGCCTGTAGGCTCCAGTTGATATTTCACATTGTCCTCCCACGCGTACCTTAGTGCAGTATGTAAGTCCCGGCGAGACGTTTATTGCCGGCCACTCTGGTTTCTTGGCTCGTTAATTATAAAGCCGATAAGTTCACTTAGACAATTTTGAAAACGATAATTTCACTCAGATGTTTATATTATAATTATTTACTACCGTTACATTACTCCTGAGATGAAACTGAGCTCGGTAAATATGACACACATAGTGAATTCACGTGTAAAAATTTAAAATTAATTATGATTTTTTATAATATTATGACAATTCGAATAGCTATTATATTTAAATAAACAGTCAGACTCATCATCTGTTGCTTTTGTGTATTGATTGTTATTGATATATTTATTATTACCGTTACATTATTGTTGATAGGAAACTGAACTCTGTAACTATTACATATATAAGTTAAGTTTTTAATTATCTTTGTATTACGATCGTCCCGTGCTGCAGAGCAAATTGCAGCTTTCACCACCCTCTTTCTAATCCCTTGGGTGTCGTAAGAGGTGGCCAAAGTAAGGGAGTTTTATGGACCTCTGCAAATTGTCGCACTGAGGCGAGTAAACCACCCACAACAGCGTTCACTATGACGGCAAGTGTGAGACTCGACGTAAATATGTACTTCAATGTTATATAGCAGTAACCATACTGCACCAAACCCAAATAATTTGGTAGTAGGGTAGGAAAAAGATGTCGCTCATTTAATACGAAAAAGCCTCTGACAGTAAGACTTTCTAATTCATTATTTCATCAATTTTTGCCACTCCGCAAATCTACACCAACATTCTCATCTATAGTGCGTGCAATTTTTTTCATCCGTCATTTTCACAGCCCACATAATATGCAAATATGTATATCAATAATGTTAAATCTTCAGTATACATATCTAATAAAAAGCTCTTCACACTTGCCGCGGCCTTCTAAAGACAGAACCGTGTTTCGTAGCCGTTACTTATTGCTAATGCGACACGAAATAGAGCTTAATCGCCTATAAATAGTCGAAGGCCATCTGCGTGTCGTGTCCGTTTGCAGATAGTGGGATTTAAATAGAAGCGCGAGAGTTGCATGACCCAAACAGGTTCCTGGTGCAATTTTGTTGCCTACCTACGCATCCGATATCATCCTGACCCCACGTCCCGGTGACTCACCCGCCGCCTTACCTTTTCTGTGAGAAATGGATTTTCCTTCCGAGCTTTTCTTTAAACAGCGCCAGTGTATTAGTCACTCGCTATAATATGAAATAGCGCCCACATTTACACTCTTCATCACCAATGCATCATATTGTTCAGCTTAAAATAGTTTGGCGGAGTCACTTATTCATTGCTCCATCCTATTGAGTGCCTACAATAATGTTTGTTTGTCGACACCTGTAATTATAAAGCTATTAACGGCCGCCTTGGTCGAATGCTCAGATTGCTGGGTATTGGCCAAGAGGTCCCGGGTTCGAATCCTGGTAGGGGCAAACTTAGTGATGACCACAAATGTTTGTTTCCGAGTCATGGTTGTGTATATGTTTATGTAGTATATTTTCAACATTTATATACATAATTATATTAAAAATATGTCCGTCATCTAGTATCCATAACACAAGTGCTTACCCTACTTACTTTGGGCTAGATGATAGGTGTGAGTGTAAAAATATTTATTATATTTATTATTATTCCATTTTTATTACATTTCAAATACATACAAAATCATATTTCTAAACATTACATTTTTACATTAAAAAATTATTATTATTATTATTAATATTTTTGCGCTTGTATAAATAAGCTGGCCTGTTGATATGATAGCTCATCAATGGACTGCAACAGAGGAAACGTAACTTATATTTTGCCTAAGAGTCAATAAATATTTGTATCAAGAAAGGCATGCTACATGCTTCTAAAACATGTCCTGGCTTGGTAATATAATGATCTATAATTATTATGTATCTATTTAACTAAATTGCTATTTCCACTCAGACATAACTTTACATCAGTAGACAAAATAACTAATGGGAAACAGTTACATCATTTTGACGTAATAAAAAATAAACACATATCTCTTCATCAGCTGTCGTCTACGCTCCATTTTCGACACAAAACATACTGAATAAATCATAAAATGAAAATGTCCATATCGCTTTACCTTGGAACCAGTTGCATGTTGTAACCTTATCTCAGTCTTGTCTCTTTGCAACTTTTCAGAAGCTGAATGCTTCAGTATCTGATGCGCACTCGTCTAGATGTTGTCTTTTAATTGAAAATGCTCTATTCATGTTCTCACGCTCTCTCGGGCTGTCGAGTCGCGAGTTTAATATAAGGACCAGTGTCCATAGTACTAGGACTTCGAAATGTCCGCTTTGTACCAGCGCATCTGTGCTTCTCGTTTCTCGTCGACAGACGTGATGGCATGTATACGTATAAATTGTTAAGCTGTATTCCCACCCGGGTGGTGCCTCCCGCTGCTGGAATTCTTTCATTATATTAACCGAAGGAGATCATGTGTGGCAAAATCGTAGTGGTCTTTTTCTGCTAAGCGCGTAATCGGAATTGTTTTTGATATTGCCGCAGTGCCAGCCAATAGGAAGAATTCTAATGTCAATTTTATACCTTAATGTTTGAGCATTGTGAAGCTTATTTATTATTTTTGTTAACTACATGTAGGTCCCGATCCAAATGGTTACATTGAGCTACGCATTCTTCTGTGATCGTTGTCTTTTTGCATTCTGTTTATACACGTTGCACGAGTGGGGGCAAGAAGCGATGCACGCAGCACGCTCCATTTGCCTCACCTGACTCCTGTGGGCACTGCTCAACAAAAAACAAATACTCGCTTCTCGAATATAAAAGAGAAACAAACCAAAAACGCCTTTCTTGCAAAAATGAGTCTCAATGCCATAAATTTTGAACGCACAATGTTTCGAAGCAATTTTTTGAGTTGTCCCGTTTTTATTGAATAAGCGACATCTGCTATTTATAGGTGTATACATTTTAAATCGGCTCTTTCCTGTCCGTGAACTTGCTCTGTTGTCAATTCCTCGGGTAGGGTACCATAGAAGGGTGCGATTTCTCAGATTAAACAGGACCAGTTGGGTCGCTTTCGGCAGAAAGTTTTTCCGAGGCAATATGAAATACCCCTTGTTTTGTATTACTGGTGTGCCGTGTGGTATGGAGCGGTTTTTGACTCGATTTCCTGAAATTATTATCATGTACAGAAGTTGATCAAGGTTCTTAAAAGTTTTTAGTGTTTTGGTGGGAACGAACGATTTATCGCGGCTTCGCTTGCGTTAATGTCGGCTATTATATAGCCTATAGCCTTTCTCGATAAATTGACTATCCAACACAAAAATAATTTTTCAATTTGAATCAGTAGTTTCTGATATAAGCGCGTTTAACCATACAAACAAATAAACAAACAAACTCTTCAGCTTTATAATAATATTAGTATAGATTAAATTATAAACTTCTTCATATTAGATTATAAACTTCATTCATTAGTTTAGTCTTTCAGTAGTCTCTGTCTAATTACTGATATTCAAATGGACCAGGTACCTGTTTCTGCTAATGTAAACGTAACATTCATGTCTCAGTCGCTTTTCAATAGTAGGTACTGCTTTTAACACAGTTATTGTCTCTAAAACTAAAAATTACAAATGCAAAGACAAAACAAAAGACTAAGCAAATGCATAGACACGACCATGTAAATTTATTTGTTATTGTGTTTTAGAAACGGAAACTGAGATAATTTTTCAATCGCCACTGAGATTCGATTGTTAAGTTGAGATTAGCAGGATGAGACCCCAGGTACTTGAAGAATAAACACTTTTCATCTATGTGAAGAGATGCCCGATGCGTGGCCTGTGATCTGCAAGAAATGCCGACCGCTATATCTTGTACGGTAACGACATTTCTCGCGAAATATACAAAAATAACCATCTCCCCATCGATCTCTGCGGACGGCCCGATAATTCTGTCAGTGCGCCGCCAATGCACTTCGCAGCTGGAGATATTGGGGCTATTTCCTTTAAAACATTCTTTTAACACTGAACATTATCTAAACCACATCTAGACAGCACATCTGGATACCCAAAATTGTCTTGCTCGTTACGTCATACTTGATTAAATTTTAAAAATGCATAACATTTTGATCATTTGCTAATAATCTAACGAACGCACTATTGACACCATTCGTCTGGTTCTGAAATCATATTATTTAAAAAAATTAAAAATGCTCATTCCTTATCTTGTCCATTCTTCAACTTTAGACAGATAAGACTGATGAAGAAGACAGAAAGCAAACGTCTTTCATCCGTCTTTTAAATCTGACTAAGTTAGTAATGTTTCTTAAAAAAGGTTAAATAATTTAAGTACAATTTTTTAAGTTCTTAAATTAGTAGTATTTACCTATATTTTCCTTGGATTACTATACTAGTATTTTATTTTCAATTTTATGATTTCTATCACACACAGCACAGTTTGTTGATGCGTTTGATTAAAACGAAATTTATTACGCTTTCGAAAAATATCTGATATTCATGCGATCTAGTAGTTTGGTTAAAGAATTCCGAAAATTGGCCGTGAAATTTCCCAATTCGGCTTGCGAGAACAGGTTCAATTTCAGAATTGAGCGCTACTTGAAATGTGGTATTTTAATAATAGAATTTTATTATTAGCCTCTGCGTATTATTTTCATTGCGTTCTAAGAGATATTTCTTAAGTGTTCACACTCTAGACTAGACTAAGATTATAATAACGGCCGCCTGATGAAGGCAGAGCGCAATACAATGTTATGATACATCGTTTTGGTAATGAATATAACGAGGAGTATGCAGCAGCGTTTTCTGGTGCAACATCTCACAACACTGCGTTCAATGTGCTAAGTAGATTAGTCTTGCCGGCTATAGACTGATATAAGTTGGCTTAATACAATTTTCCATATATTTTCCTTCACATATAAAATAGAGCACAGAATAGCCTATTTAACACTCATATAAGTACTTACCTAATAACTTATAACCTAAAAATTAAGACATTATAATATGCCTAAATTTTTTTGTCTGCTATGTTGCACTCGTAGATGCGACCTATATCTAATTTATTTCGTTAAAACTGTTTCTGTCAGTTTCATAGCAAACTGCATTGAACTCTTGGAACAAAGAATATTATTATAATTGACCTAAAAACCGTGGAGCCGCATTTGAGATTTGTTAGAATCGATTTCTCTAGACGGCCTCGCTATTCACACGCAAAATATGCAATCGTGCATCACGCATTGGCCACACGTCTTATGAAACTGTATCTACTGTTTTAAGTAAACTTGTTAGTATCTAATTGCGATTTCTACCCTCTTGTGTCGTACTTAAAAAAAATTAAGACAGAAAGTGGTACATTCATAAATCTGTCATGTACCTATTATTATTTGGAGCCAGCGTATTACGCCTTCCTCTTCCAGTCTCCTCCATTCCTCGTGGTCTCACCATTTCAGTCACATTTCAGTCACAGAATCTGACCATCTTGATTTTGAGCTACCTTTTCAGAAGTATTAATTTACATTCATATTCATTACATCCTTCAGCACATCGTCATAGTGTTAAACGTTTAAAATTATGCAAAGCTCAACACATCTAAGCTTTATGTCTAATATTAAAGTTTCAATACTTTAAATAAAAAAAAAAAAAAAAAAATATATATTTTTTACACTCACACCTATCAGCTATCCCAAAGTACTAAGCACTTGTGTTATGGATACTAGATGACGGACATATTTTTAATATAATTATGTATATAAATGTTGAAAATATACCAAATAAACATATACACAACCATGACTCGGAAACAAACATTTGTGGTCATCACAAAGTTTGCCCCTACCAGGATTCGAACCCAGGACCTCTTGGCCAATACCCAGCAATCTGAGCATTCGACCAAGGCGGCCGTCAATCACAGCAACTTGCTTAAAATCACAGAACACAAACTCAAAGTCAAATCACAGAACAACCACCAATGACTGATTATGAATAAAAATAAAACAGTATACACTCAACAATATTTTTAATTATACATATTTACATTCATGTACTAATATGAAATGGTTTTAATAAAATACTACTGGCCTATTATTATTTTCACGCACAATGCTATTTTATAGCCAATACACATTCCAGACGATGCCTGCTGTCCGCGGCGGGCGAGTGTTATCAAAACATTCCCCAGATTCTCACGCTCGCCGTCGCCGTCGCTTCTCATGCAGTCAATATCATTTCTTTGATTCTCGAATCAATTGACTAATGGCTTGATGCAGTTGGACCTAACCTACTTATTGTGTCAAACGATATAGCATTTAACGACAATAATAATTCTACCACTTTATCTAGCCACAATAACTAGTAAAATACATACTTTAAGTTGATTTTGTGTATATCCGATTCTGTCTTGTTTGATCATAAAGTTAGACAGTTATACAGTTAAGACACAACAAACATCAGCTCATTAGTTCCAGAGCGATCAAAATTTCTTTCAGTCAGCTCGATAAAAAAATGAACTCGTATTTGTGTTAAGCCTATATTTATGAGGAAATGTTTTCAAAACCTCTTCTATAATTATTTTTCATATGTGTTCCAATATGACTAAAACACCCAATCATTATCGCCTCATGGAATACTAATAAGTACCAATTCTTTGTTACAATTCGTATCATATCTGATGCAGTAGTTACTGTAATCTCAATAATTGTTTAACGATACCAAAACATAATTAAGTTAGACCTCTATAAGAAGTCCGAAGCCGGTGCTACGCCGCCCGACTTGAATTGTATTCAGGCGTTAGAGCATGTGAAACAAAAAAAGCTCCTATGTTGAATGTTCTGATCACAATCTGTATTGTATCTAAACAAGGTGAATCATCGGCGACTGCGCAACCGCTCCACGGTCTACACCATTTTTAAGCAAGTTGCTTAACAATTTAAGTGCCCAATTGCGATGTGGCTCATTACATAGGTTACATTACAAACGTGACTCACTCATCCGTGAAGAATATGTGGTTAAAATTGAGACATTGATTTGGATCAGTGAGTTTTATCTAAGGAAAAGACGATTTTCTTATTAGGGACTACATTTAAATAAATACATGTTTCTTACACTCGGTCAGCACCTTTACGGCGTGATGGATGATATGAATCAAAAGGGAGTGGATGGCTTGATGACGTCTGACCGATATGAATGGAAAAGTAAACATACTGCACCGACCCCAGATAGACTGGGAACAAGGCAGGGGAAGGGGGAAGAAGAAGAAGAAGAACTTACACTCACACCAATCATCTAGCCCAAAGTAAATATTACAAGCACTTGTGTTATGATTACTATGATTTATATGCGCGTTTACTAGTAACTAGTTAGCGGTAACTTAGCGGTAACTAGCTAAATGGCGTGGAGTTAAATTGTGTCTGTCTACATTAAGGGCCTGTTTAACAATCGACTGGTAATTTCTGGTTAGCTTACTTGGCAGTTCATTTGACATACATTTCATATTACAACTGTCAAATGATCTGCCAAGTAAGCTATCCAGAACTTACCCGTCGATTGTGAGACAGGCCCTAAGACTTACATATAATGACTTGTTATATTAGAATAATTACCAATAATCTTTTAGATAGATAGAAGGTAGGTACAAAGATTTTGGTGGTTAGAAAAAGAATTTCGAAAAATTATGATCTTGAGGCGGGAATCGAACCCGCGTCCGCTGCTATCCGGGCAGGTGCCTGACCGCTCGGCCACCCAAGACACTAATTAACTTGCCGAAATTCTTCTAACCTTTACACTTCACGTTGTAAGCCAACGGGTACCCTCGCAATGTAGAAATAAATTTCAAACATTCCAAAGCAGATATTTTTACAAATACCGTACGTTCGGTTAAGCTTGGGTTTGCTTTATAAACTATTCGATTTTTATATAAATGTTAGAAAAATTAGTACAAAGATTTTGGTGGTTAGAAAAAGAATTTCGAAAAATTATGATCTTGAGGTTGGCTTACAACGTGAAGTGTAAAGGTTAGAAGAATTTCGGCAAGTTAATTAGTGTCTTGGGTGGCCGAGCGGTCAGGCACCTGCCCGGATAGCAGCGGACGCGGGTTCGATTCCCGCCTCAAGATCATAATTTTTCGAAATTCTTTTTCTAACCACCAAAATCTTTGTACTAATTTTTCTAACATTTATATAATGTTAAAATAAAAAATCGAATAGTAGATAGAAGGTGTTATGCTAAACATGGCGTTAATGTAGTAAATAAACACTAGAGAGGCGCGGGCGCAGTGGCCGGGCGGGTGCGACGGTGAGTCAGACAATCGCGATGTAGGCCGGCGTATAACGCGAACAGGGCTGCCAGATGCGGGGAGCTATCACCATTAACACTTCCTGGGTGTTAATGAGAAATCTTCATCCATTTCATGCAGCCGTAAACCTTACAAAAGTATTCCAACAGCGACAGCTTAGTGTTCTTTTGTGTTTGCACATTCGAAGTGTAACAACTTTTAAGGATTTCGCGTGTAATTAACCTGTTTTAAAATGATCGGTACCCAAGATCTTTTTCAATCCAAAATAATAACTAATAAATACAAGTAAATAAACTATTTATTTAGTGTATTTTAAATTTTCATTGAAATATCGCTTCTTGAATACACAGTGCGAAATGAATGCGAATGAGAAGTGTTTCTTGCAAAATTCAGTCTCAATGCTATTATTATATGCTATTATTATATATATATACCTCTCCTATGCTGGCCTGGGAGCGAACAAAAAACGTAGAATAGGCCAGCCCCAACTCATCCCGTGGGTGTCGTAAGAGTCGACTAAGGGAGATTGCCCGGTGTAGACCAATAAGCACCTTGGGGCACCCGAATGGTGGAGGGCAAACCACCAACAACAGCGTACCCAAAGAGGGTTGGTGTCAGGCAGGCGGCCGGCTGTAAAACCTAAGCCAAAACCTTGAGCAGTATGGAATGGAATGTTGTCATTCTAATCACTCTCTCCGTTCATGGGTCTCTCGACATGGTCCGTTCAGTCTCTTTTCTATACATTCATTCATCACTAACACCATTACGGTGGGATGGATGATATGAATCAAAAGGGATTGGATGGCTTAATGGCGTCTGACATATGAATGGAAGAGGAAACATACTGCGCCGACCCCAGATAGACTGGGAACAGGGCAGGGAGAAGAAGAATGCTATTATTATATGGGTACTTTGAATACACAGTGCTACGAAGTATTTTTTGTGTCGTTTTTTTATTAAATATCTCTTATATTTGCGCGAGCACTACACTACACATTTAAAATAAAATATCTTTTGAACTGGATTAGACTTGCGAATATTTAGGTGTTTGGCATTGTTAATAATAATATTAAATCCGACGTCGGTGGTCAGGGGAAGGGGAGACTAAAGGTAAATAATTTAACTTTAATGAATAAAGTGAAATAATTTAACAAAGTTTCAAATAAGCGATGTTTTGTTTTAATAGTGAGAGTGCAGGTAACCCTATAACCATGTTAGCCTGCAAGGTACGGAGGTGCATTGTACGATTGTATGTAAAGGAGGCTCAGACGGCGCGGCCCACTCGGCCTTCTCGAGAAAGCTCGCAGTCATCAGGGTCCGCCCCGCGCCCTACTTTTTGTGAGGCCTATCTTACACAATTTTTCCAACATTCGTAATTTGATATACGGAAGCGTAAAATTTGTATGGCTGTAGTCCGGTAGACGGAAGTCCACTTAACTTCTGACGTCCAAACTGATTTATTAAAGGAATAAATATTTTTACACTCACACCTATCGTCTAGCCCAAAGTAAGGAGCATAACCATTTGTGCTATTGATACTAGATGACGGAAAACAATTTTGTCTAGGGTCGGTGCTCCCATTTCATATCATCCATCACACAGGAACGGTGGTAGTGATGAATGAATATAGGTATAGAAAAGTGATAGATAAATAAATGCATACTTTTAAAAAATAAAAAAAAGAACTGTAAATGTCTTCGCATCGTTAAAGAAGTTTATCGTGTGAAATGTATAAATGCAAGTCTCACGATAAACTCTAAATAAAGACGCGAGAAGTTTAATTATTTATGGGTCCTACTAGACCTAACTGCCACCAATTTATTTCCTACGAAGCGGATCCATTTATAAAAAGAAACTTAAATAATGTTTGTGTTGATGTGAAGAGTGCGTTGCATACGTCTGTTATTTTATTGAATTACTCCACGATTTTTCATTGTGTTCTTTATTCGTGCCGCTTGTTTTTGCCAAATGCAAGTCTAGCTCGTCTTCAGTCCAATATTTACCGCCATGCTTACAGAGAAAATTAATGATCATTAGGTACTATCAATCCTATCCATGCCAATTATCATTTTAATGTATTGCTAAGCATTTTATTATGACAAGGCCAAATTGTAACGTATTTAAAAGTTGCTTAGTTCGTCTAATACCGCTGAAGAGAGAGCAGTGGTATCACATTCACAGCGGTTATACATTTAATCTGTATCTGCGTCCGTGTTGTGCCTTCGTGATGAAAAGTTCACTGGTGCAGATGCACGAAACGATTTAGCTTAGCACGAAAGTAAATCGTTTAGAACTGAAAGCACCAACTCACTTTACATTGACGTTTGTATTTACCATCAGATCTCTATGATACCATTGAATAGAAAGAGTCTTCGAATTGCTTAGTGAATTTACTAAGTACTGAATTTATTACTTATTTTACCACTTGTTTTTAAAATAAATGTGTTTTTCATGAGACACTTCGTTCGAAAAACTAATGTCTGATTGTAAATTCAATGTGTTTCTTCTTTCTTAACAATCGTTCTTTTAAACCTTAAAAGATAAATCCTTAATTTTCAAGCCCACATTGACCTAATGGCAGGCAGAATTAGGAAACTAATCTACATTTTTAAAATATTGAGGCATATAGCTAATCTCGTTGATCAAATCCGTCTACCTGTCACTATGCCAATCTATACTGGGATATTGTATCTCATCGTGGGGTGGTGCCGCAAAAACCCACTTATTGAAGTTAGAGAGAGCACAGAGGGCAATTCTCAAGGTTGGTGCTTTCCTTCCATTCATTTATCCCACGGCAGACTTATACAAAAATTGGAAGGTGTTGACAGTTCGCCAAATTTTCATCCTGGCCATAATACTGCGCAAACACTCCCTTATCCATTACGACAAAAATCTTAATAAGGACAAACGTAGAAAAGGCACAGTTTGCACTACAAAACCCTTTCACACAGGTTTTGCCCAGAAATTCTACTGCTTTCTCGGGGATCACTTGTATAATAAGATAAATTCTACCCTAACTATATATCCCCTATCAAAATATGATTGCAAAAGGAGGGTTTCACAGTGGCTACTTGACTTCAACTATGAGGATACAGAAAACATTACAAAATTATTAAAATAGTGGAATAATACAAGATCATTTATTTCATTGTGTTTGTAATCGAGGTGGTTAAAATTCTTTGTTAACACTAAATATAACTATAAATAGGGAAAATTTCACGCATATTGATACACTCACACACACACACACACACACACACACACACACACACACACACACACGCGCGCGCGCGCGCGCGCACTCACGCACACTCACACACAATGTGGTTACCTTATAGATAACTTTATATACAGTAAAAACTTGCATGATTTATAATTTAATTTCATATTGCATCATCAATAATTTGTTATCACTACTCTTAAAGTCATTCTGGCGATCCAAAGTGGTGGGGGCCTGATGACCTGTAGCACAGGTACTCTTACCTTTCACAGGCATCAGTCTCACACAAACAGGCATCTATGCTCATACAAAAGAATGTTTATCGTATACTTGTGAACTATGTATGTTTGTAGTGAGAAAACAATAAAGAAGATATTATATTATTATATTATTAAACCTTTTTGAATTTTTTATTTAATTTCACTTAAAGAATTATTCCTTAAAACAAATCTTAAATAGGAATTAAATGAAGATAGTTATTATTTTTGGATTAAGTTTTATATTGTTTTATTTTTTCAATACCTATAACTTTTTAGTTTTAATGATAAAATTATAACTATTTGATAAATCTCTTAACTCTTAACAATAGCGTGTTAAGTATTAGAGGGGAGATAGCGTGTTTGTTGTGGTTTTTGGTTGTCATAGCACCAAAATTACAATACTGATTCATCACAAAAACAATAGGGATACGAGCGCATAATATTGATTTTATATCATGATATATATATTGCACGCGTAGTCTAAATGCCTATCTACGTTATTGATTTACATTGCCATAAAGTTGCAAAGATAAATGTTGCAAATATTATCTCTTATCGCTACTGCGATAAAGTGTTAATATCCAGTATATTTTGGTGTGTGCGTGGGCGTCTATTTCGGCCAGGGTTCATCAACCGGCCGCGCCGTGCGCTCATCCAACCAAGGTGACAATAATGCAGTTCGTTATTTCCCCCTGAGCGGCTCAAAATGCTGGTTTATACATAATGGTTTGGGTATAAGCATCAGGATATTATTATCCAATATTAAGACCATCATATTCATGCATTCTTTGCACAAATATTTGCCTTTAGCAAATTTTATTTTTGGTTTTTCAAATCTGGTTTAGCATTTATCTCAATTCTGAGCTTACTTATTATTAAGATATTTCACTTTTTCACAAGCACGAATACGCACTACATCTATGTGAACGATATTTATTGGTCTAACTAATAGAACATAAACAATATTATGGAACGCAAAAAACCGACAAATGATTATGTCCTCGAGGCGATACGAGTCGTATTTTGTTGTGATTTATCTATAACATCTAATTATTATGTCCAAGTAAGTCAAGTAATAAAAAATAATATTGGCAGTAAATTTTTCTCCTTATATGAGTAATATGTGCGTGCAATAACCAATTAATTTAACACAGTCTAGATTTATGTTGTCCTGATAATTCGAGTTCATTTCACTCAATTCTAGAATTTTATCAATGGAATAGTAAAATAAAAAAAGGAGTTGGATTTTGAAATCGTTCACAGATGGAATTGGTTTATAATGATGGCGGACGTATACTCGGAAATGGCATTGATTGGGTCGCAGAGCGGCGGCTGCCGCCCCGACCAATTGACTCACTCACATGCGCGGAGCGGACTACACTCTACTTGTGTAGTATAGCGGAATATCGGCTATACGATTACCGGATGCATAGGTGATGGGGTTATCGATTCACCACCGTTATTAAAGGAAATCAACCAGATTGTCGCCGATTGATTGATTTTTCAGCGGGTTATTCGTATTGAACGGTTTTATTACAAAATAAAAGTGTTTAGGACGTGTTTAATAAGGTAAGATTCTGTCACCACTGGTCACCGTTACAAACTATTGATAAAAAAGTGATAACGACAGAATTCAACCCTAGTGTGAAATAACACTGTAAGATTTAAAAAGAAATCTAATATTTTTCTAGTTTCAGTTGGACTTTATAGTGATCTGAGATGTCTATGAGATGGTCTGTCTTTGTATACTTCTTGTGCGATTAACTTTAATGACGGTAATTTATTATTCGTGATTAATTAATCATATTGAAACAAATCAATGAAGTTGCTCTGGACGGATGCTTATTACAAGATTAACTTAGAAAGAAATCTATTACTATGACACAGCTTTATCAATTTTAAGGTTTTAATACTACAAGAGCAGCTTACTTACTGGTACTAATGGTGTAAATAGCTTATTTTCACAAATATGACAAATAATCTATTATAGGAAATAATATGCGACTCTATCATTAGAACTTACCGGAAACTTATTTACATTTTTCTTCAATGACCCAATGAAATAACAGTGTAGTTCACAGTAGTGAGATACTCATAATGAGCACATTAGTCACAATATTGATTTACGTACATACGTAAATTATGCCGATATCACCGAAGGGGTAGGCAGTGGTAGGGCCCATGTATTAGGTGGCTAGCCCATTGGTTTATATACAAGTGTTTGTATTAAACTGTTCAATTCACTTTTTGTGACGCTGATCGTTCATTCTAAACCTCATAATCAGGTGTGTTATTATTTTTCTTCAGCCATCAATTAGTATATTTTTGATATTGGTAACTGGTTCTCTTCTTCATTGCCCACGGTCGACGTGATGTTAAAAATTGTATTTAAATCTTGCAATCAACTGGGCTTATACCTGTAATATAAACCCAGTTGATTGCAATCTGCATTTTATTTCTGTGCAAACCTAGAGATACGCAGTTTATATGTCACCACGCGCCCTACCTCATCGCTCTGTCTGCCTCCCTAGCAAATATTTGTTGCAACAAGTATTTCGCATTAACTTACACCTACTGCACTAGTCTCATTTGAAATATTGAACTTGTTTCGTCATTCAGTATAAGTATTCATACTATATTTTACCTCTCACGCAAACAGGTCGTTTTCTGATTAGTGTAGATCAAAGTTAATTGTTTTGTCCCACTGATTAGCATAAATATTATATTACTTTATTCAATTTTAGCATTGTGATAGCGTGCTGTGTTATGTAAACAATTAATTTTATATTCTGATCGATATTTCGCAATGAATATTTAGGTAAAAATATTTATTGCGAAATATCGATCTGGCTATTAGTTCTAATGACTGTTTTCACCGCCATTGATACTGCAGTACCTTAGGCGGAATATTGGCCTTTCCATCTTCTACCTCAATTTCGGTTTCCGGCGTCAAAACGAATAGTTTAATCATGTAATTAACTGCCGCACTCAGAGACGTCAAATAACGTTAATGATTACTTAATGTCAAACAATGACTATTCAAAACTCGTCTCTATTCTCGCCGGGTCTATGGTCTATATTCAATTGAATTTTTTTGACATTATGTACTCATTAAAGTTAAAAGACGTCTCTGAATGTGGCAATAAGTAACGGTAATATAATAAGCCGTGTGATGACGGCAGTGTAGAATACTATTGTCACCACCCCAAATCTCTCCCGTGGGTGTCGTACAAGGCGACTAAGGAGGAATCGGCAGCAGCGTTCCTCTTATACCACCTAGCAATGTACTGCGACTTTTGTGCCCGATAAATGGCAATAGGCTCGCTACCTATTACATGGGATGTACCATAATTGGCGAATCGTGGGTGCTAGTTCACCCCTTCTGGGATATAGGAGTGATTTATGTATGTATGTATTTTTATTGTTCTTCATACCTAGTTACCAAAAAAATGTGTTGGGTGAGCCTATCCTCAATAATGTGGTTATTAAGGTTTTAGAGATTTAATAGTAATTTTTCATGATCTATACATGAATCATGTATGACAATAACATTCAACCGCTCCAATTATCACATTTTCTTACAGCTGTAAATTTTATTGTCTCGTGGTCAAAAAGTAGTTGTGTCAATTGGCAAATTAACGTTCTCAGTTTTCAATGCTGCCGTACATGCTTAGGATTCGTGCGACGGACGAGGTCGACGGCCGAGTCGCTTGAGATTAGGCGCAGGGGTAATTTACGCCAGGATGCTATGATCACTGAATTGACTATCATGTAGCCAAAATTATTGTCTCACCTCAAAAAAATGTCACAAAGACATGCAATCTGCAAAATATCTTACAGATAGATAGGTGTGGACTGTGTGCGGATTATGGCTTGCACTTTTCGTAACATTATTGTGGACAAGTGTTTATTATGAAGAGTGATAACAGTCATAAGAATTATTGTTATCATTTAATATTACTTTACTTCGGAAAATGATATTTTATCAGATAAACGGTGTTCTTTGTGCTAGTGTGCGTTAAAATTGCACTGGATCCACTTTCAGTTCGCCTTTACTAAGAAGAGATAACATGTTTTATGCAGGCAGATAGCATGCTGATAATATTCGCTGATTAACGTTTTGACCACAATGTTTGCGTTGTTCAAACAAAAGAACGAACGATGCCGTCCCCACACGGCAGAGCAGAACATTATTTTCATACATACTTACATATTTTGTCACGCCTTTCTCCCACAGGGATAGGCAGAGATCACTTATTTCCACTTGCTACGATCCTTAGTTACATACCTACTTCTTTCGCTTCATCCAATCTCATCAATGTCTTCATGCATGCCCGTCGGTTTCGGGTGCTCTTGACCAGCTCGGCTAGCATGCATGACAACCGAAACACGAAAAGCCATTTATCGCTTTGAACTGTCTTTATCATATCATGTTTCGGTGGTCATGCTAGCCGGGCTGGCCCTTTTATAATAGACTTTCAATTTGATCATGAATGATCCGCCTAAGCCTTCCCCGTCCCATTTCCCCATTCACTTCCGCCATATAAATCTTTTTAGTCATTCTCCTTTCCTTTCATATTTTCATACATTATTTAAACGTTCGGCGCAATCGATTGGCCACTTGGCTAGCCAACCTGGGCTTGTGTGTATGGCGACAAGTGGCACTTGTTGCGTGGGATTCAGCCACCAGCCCTTTATTCAATAAAATGAACGCGACTGCGGCCGTATTTCCGCACATAAACAACACGCCGCCGTTAATTTATCGCCACCGTACGTAACTAAACATTAAACAACAGTCGCTATCGTAAACCAAATTCGAACGCTACCATCCACCGACTGGCTGGCGTAATGATGTTTTGTGTCCTGCTCACACTTGTGACTTGTATAGGGTCTAAATGTACACTCAGCGTCATAAATTTTATGACAGATAAGAATCCAGAACATTTAAGAGCCGCGAAAGCGGCTGTTAATAAGACTCGCGACGTAATCGATTATATGAAATCACTATGTTTTATTACGAGTAGCTGGATGACCCGGTGGCTAGCCTTCGTTCTGAAAATACATAAACTAAGCAATGTTTGTAACGGCCAGTCCTTGGACGAGTGAGCAGAAATACACTATCTTGAGTTAAACCGTCCTTCGGAAAGACGTGTTAAGGCATTGGTCCCGACTGCATCTGCTCTTGTTAATACTCAGTAACCCACTCGGGGCTTGTATAGTAGATTATGGCCCGTTGCCCCCTTCGTTTTTCTACTATCCTTGGGAAAAGCCCGTGCCTCAACGGTCGGCGGGGACAAAAAAAAACTAATTTTGATGACATAACTATAAATTGCGTTATATGCACTGTAACTGCAGTCAATATCTGCAGTCAATACTTGAGTTCCTATACTGTCACTAAATATATGACACACAACCAGTATAGTTCAGTCCTCATTTTCCTGTGTGTGTTCCTAGTACATACTTCATGAAACATCCCGGAAATTATTCATAATGACATAACTCTCATCTTTCATGTTGTGTGTCGTTAAAATTTTACTGCTGCAAACTCGCTGTTATTATATTTATACATGCATTTTTTAATATGCATTATAGAATAAAACTTTAATTTGATAAGTGAAATGAACAATATTATTTTTATGTCGAAGAAATTTTCTTAGTCACGTCGTCTTAGATTTTGATGGATTCGGTACTTCTCGGTCTTCTTTTTGATGGTTTTTTAAACATATTCATTTTGCCAAATATGTTAGGTCCACTTTAATAGGGGGCAAGTCATTATTCTAGTAATAACGATATAGGGGAAAGTTGGATAATTTAAACAATTAATTACCTAACAAATTTGTGGCAGATGAAATATGCAAATCCTGAACCTGGCTCCATGATCTCAACATTAAGTCAATGTTATTGTGATGAAAGAGCTACTATATTGTAAAGTTTTATTAAACTCCATTGCGTAGTTTTTAACGATTTTTCATAATAAAAAATCCCATAGATGTTTAGTGCACCAAACCAACATTGGACACTTCCGTAAAGCACCGCCCGTTCCAGACAGCATCGAGTGCTGCTCGTTAATTAGAAGGATTCACCGGCGCGAGGCTCGGTATAACTGGTATAACTCTTCCGAGCCGTGTTCGCTCACTTGCAAACCAATTACCGGCCCACTGATGAACGTGGAGCGTGCACGAAAGTTCCCATTCAATTTCATTACGCTTCGCTTGCGCACTAACAATTAGAGAGGTTTCTTTAGAGTTGCTGATGGCGTCGCGAGCGCTTTACGCTGCCGTCGTCGGTGGTTTTAGGTTGTCTCTTGAATCTGCCACGCGGATAAGCCGGACAGGATAACGTAATCATGAATAGAAGTTTAGCAGGTTACTTTGTTAAAACTTATCTTTGTAACCTATAGCTAAAAATAAATTATCACAATGTTTATATAGACTTCTACTATATAATCACTCTATCCGTTCATCAGTCTCTTGATGTGATCCTTTCCACCTCTTTACATATACATTCAATTCATCCAAGCACCTTTACCGAAGAGGGACAGATTAACTGGTAACAGGCCAGGAAGAAGAAATTTTGATAGATCTAATTGGTACCTATGTGAGCTCAGAGAAAAATAAGTGAATTCAGAAAAGCGAAATGTTAAATTAATTCCTCCCGGTGGCGGCCGCTTAATTTAGTTACTGAAAAATAAGGACTCGTATCTATATATATCTTTATTAAGCACAAGGCTGTAAGGTATTAGCTAAAATACAAGACCATGACAAAACTGATTTTACTCGGAAATATTTCTGTACGTAGTATACAATAGAGCGTTTTTAAGCGCTGTTTAACATTTATCTTGTTTAACAAAATCAATTACTGATTTTTATAGGGCCCCTTCACATGTGTACGAATATCCCATGTTATTAGGTCTCTACATAAAAGCTTTCACAGCCTCGGTCCGTGTTTGTTGTCAGTCGCGACGGGCGAAGTGATATGTTGTCGGGCGAGCCGAGACGTTAAGTAGCGTTCGCATCAAGTTTTGTTTTGCTACGATAATGGGTCTACAAATATCGACACACTGGCCGTTTATACACTGGTGAAAATTTATTTGCGTGTACGCGTGTTTTTGTAATTATTATTGACATGACAATATTTCTTAGTTTGAACATAATTTTATTGTGAAGTAACTTATATAAAATTAGACCGAAAATGAAGATCCGTGTTTTTTCCAATTTTTGTCGTTTACATAAATGAAAAATCATGTATCATCAAAAAAACCTCTTATACTACCGTCCTGACAATGTACTGCGACTTTTGTGCCCGATAAATGGCAATAGGCTCGCCACCTATTACATGGGACTTAACATAATTGGCGAAACGCGGGTGAGAATTCACCTCTGCCTACCCCTTCGGGGATATGGGCGTGATTTATGTATGTATGTATGTATGTAAAAATCATGTTCAAAATGTAGGCTATACAGACGTAAACTGCATAACGTCACGAATGGGGAAATTCTAAAGCAAAAATAAATAGATTTTCTGACAACTGGCGTTTCTGTTGTAAAAATACAAACAATTTATTTTGAATGTTTGAAAAAACTAATTTTCAAGTAACTTTGATTTTTTCTCGTTGAAAGTTGTGACGCCATGGGACGTTTTCTACTTTTTTTCTCTGTAATGGTAATTTTGTTAAAGACGACTAAAATTTCTCAAAAGTTAATAAAAAAATTCATTATGAAATACCATGTCTACTCCATCTAGACAGCTATTTGAAATGGGAACTTGGTATTATTATTAGGAGTAGTGGCGGGCCAACTGAATAATCGTGATGCAATATAGGTATCGGCCCGTCATCGGTCAGCATTGCGGTACTGTTAGACCGCAGAAGAGCCGCTAGTGCCGGGTTCGATTCCCGATTGCACAACGGACTGGCATTCCACTCAAGCGTCCGCTCGATTATTGATAGTATAATGACGTTTTGCAATCTGCTTTTACGTTGGGAATTATACGATTCTTTCTCATGATTGCACTTCCGCGGGGCAAAGTAATCTAATATATAAAAATGTCGTGTCAGCTTGCTTGTCAGGGCTTGTTATCGAAATTCTCCGAAAAGGCATGATCGATTTTTATGACATTTTTGTTTATACTTGGTAGGTCTGAATATAGGTCGTAGGTAGTGCCGTCTTTTCCATAAGGGCACTCCGGGCCAGTGCCCAGGGCCCCCATTTTCAATGGGCCCCGAAGGACCGGCATTTTGTCACATTTTGTACATAAAAAAATGTTGATGGGCACATAACACTCTTTCCACAAAAATTTTTTGTGGGTATGCTTTCTTTACATTTTAAAAGGTCCCCAAAAGTCTTGTACCCTAGGGCCCCAGCATACCTTAAGATGGCCATGCAGGCTATTTTTTACCCTAGGCGATAAGGGCAAAATAACGTTTGCGGGGGGGGGGGGTCATCTAGTTAGTAGGTAGGTACGCTAAAAGAAGCCTGGATATCTTTTAAAAAGGTACTTTTTCAGAATAAAATATATTTAATCTTTAGTAACAATGTTATTATGAGCGGAAGCAATATTTTTTAAATGGCATTTCTACACAATTTCTCTTGGGTTTTCCGACTAGCCCATAATTCAATTTGTTTACAATAATCGCACCCCTTTGCCATGTTATATAGTTAGGCACAGACGGGAGTTAGTGCTTTGAGCAGAAATTGCATGGCGGGCTAGGGGGAGGCTCGCTCCCTCTGGCCCTGGGTATTATAACTCGTTGCTCGCTCTCTTGCTATTAGAAATTTAATTTATCAAGCTCTTGAAACACTGTCTTAAATTTATAAAGATTTTTTAATGAGAATTTTGCATTTGCTCATTATGTTATATTTACTCTAAGCCCTCGACTGCAGAATAGACTTATTACATGTGAACAAAATGTGGTATTAAATAATCATACGTTTTATTTATTAACTTTATTGTAAACATGCCTTTATTGATATTGTTAAATATAGTGTGCGACCAGATTTCACATCACGTAATGTTTAGTTTAGTTCTTAAGCGGTACCAAATAGATGAAAGAAAATTAAAGTAAAAGTAGCATGTAAGTTTTGTTGACTACACTTCGCCAGACAAAAGTCTTCTATGCTGGCCTGGGAGCTAACAAATAACGTGAATGGGCCAGCCCCGACTCATCCCATGGGTGTCGTAAAAGCCGAATAAAGGAGATTGCTCTGTGAAGACCAATAAGCACCTTGGGGCACCCGAATGGTGGAGGGCAAACCACCAACAACAGCATACCCAAAGAGGGTTGGTGTCAGGCAGGCGCCCGGCTGTAAAACCTAAGCCAAAACCTTGAGCAGTATGGGGATTGGAATGTTGTTGTCATTCCAATCGCTCTCTTCGTTCATCGGTATCTCGACATCTCGTTTTGCCGATTCTCTTGGGTATAGTTGGCTAGCCTATTGCCATCTATATGGCCTTACATCAATCCTTAAGACATTCGAATGATTTGTGAGTGGTAATTATTTTTCATTTAAGTGGATATAAGATAGCAACAAAACGGGGTGGAGCTCTTAGCCAAGTGACAAACGATACGTTTCTATCGAACGAATGTCAATTTATGACAACTACTCTTACAAGTCTAAAAAAGGGCCAGGACAAAAGTACCCGAAACCGACGGGCATGCATTAAAATATGAAGCGAAAGAATTATGTAAGGATCGCATTAGCAAGTGGAAAGATGCGATCTCTGCCTACCCCTGTAGGAGAAAGGCGTGACATATTTTATGTATGTATGAACTCTTATGCGGTATTCTCTGTAAATACGTCAGTTTCATATAAATTATAATATTCTATCAGTTCGAAAAGATTGGCCACTTGTCTTGATAGAGGGGCAGGTGCGTATGCGATGTCGGTGTTGGTATGCGTCGACGACAACTTCGATGGAGCGTGGTCGGTTTTTGCGGCAAGCGGCCGGCAACAATGGGCGCGCGCATTCCACTCGCGGCACCGTTACCTCGCGCGGTAATCGCCACGATCAACCGGCGGACGTTGCGTATGCGCAGCGTTAAGCTCCGATCTACTATATCATAATAAGCCAATAAAATGGTCTAACAAGCCTTTAATTTAAACGAGTAAGCCTGGAGTTCACCAACACTTAACACATACATACATACATACATAATTCACCCCGAAGGGGTAGGCAGAGGTGAACTAGCACCCACGCTTCGCCAATTATACTAGGTCCCATGTAATAGGTGGCGAGCCTATTGCCATTTATCGGGCACAAAAGTCGCAGTACTTTGCTAGGTGGTAGGTATAGGAGGAACGCTGCTGCCCATTCCTCATCACTGATTTATCCTTAGTCGCCTTGTACGACGCCCACGGGAGAGATTTGGGGTGGTGACAATTGTATTCTACTCTGCCGTCACCACACGGCACACCAACACTTAAACATACGATTAATATTTAAACGTCTCTTTTTGACATTTTATCGTATGGGACAACTGTCAAGAAATGACGGTTATCTTATAATCGCTCGTTTTACGTGTTGGTGATCTCGGGCCTAAGTAAATAATATGGTTATAATAAAGATGCATGCTCACAAATTATTCTACACAAAAAAAGTCAACAGCAATGCAGGTCGCCGCGCTCCGCTGTACAGAATCATATCATCCTACAATACACACGAATTACACGAACTAGACATATTTGCACAGTCCTGTAATATATTCAAGAAAAATGTGGCCAATGTTCTTTCAAACTGAAATTACTATACTATACTTTTATTAACTATATACGTTCATATATATTTTGTCTTTATTATATTATTCATATATATTATATATATATATATATATATATATATATATATATTATACACGTATTTATATATGCTATGTTGTAATATGCATATTTATTTATTTATTTATGTATTTATTTGTTCATGTATTATAAAGTAATTGAATAAATTTCATAGAGGTTAGCGGAAAAACAAAAGTATTTTATGTATATTAAGGTACCTTTATTGCTCAATCTGTGGATAATGATGCTGGTTGTACAATTAATTAAGATCTGCTGTAAACTTAGTTTATAAACATATATTGTACAGTTGTTTATTGTCCCAAATAAAGAGAAAAAAAAAAAAAAAGATGAAGACTATGAGTACTGAAATGTAATAAGATGAATAGCAAATGGACTCTTGGCTTAAATATTTGTAAGGCCACGTGATTTATTATAAAATTATGCTGACACTGTCTTAATGTTACGAATGGAACGCGCTTTCAAAACACCTTGTATGTTTTAACACAATGTGAGCTTATAGTATGATTCTCTAAAATAGAAATCAAATTAATATCGCCCTTTGACTTGTGCGAGTAGAAATGGGAGTAGTCGGGGCTGCCTTGGCTCGGAGCCAGGCCAAACAGGGTAAAAAGTGAGGGCGGTGACGACGACCGCGCCTCGAAATAGCGGACAAAGTCAAGGCGTGTTGAGCGCCCGCGCCCGCCCGCCGCCGCCCCTGGACCGCAAAATGCCGCTATACACGCATCATTGCCAATTCCAATGCATCCATGTTTTCTGTTCTGACACGGCTAGACCGAGGCGCACCCCAAGGGAGCGGCTCGTGCTAATGCTAACTACTATATCACGTAATGAGAACGCAAACAGAAACATTTTGCCTACGTATAAGTATAAAATATCATCCATATAAAAACTACAATGATGTAACCTTTATTTTGGACAATCCAAAAGTACGCTTTCCTGACGGTATTTGCCACTCCTAATTAATTAGCTTTTTGACTTACCTTCAAATAATTATTGCGAATTAACACGATAGCCAAGGGGAATTATGCGGAATAAAATTTTGGATCATTATTAATTTGTATTGTTACCTACCTATGTACTGCAGAATAGCCGCAATATTGAAGCAAATCGCATATGCATTAATTACTTAATGACAGACTACGCCGCCCGATCTATCTTTGTTCCATCCATTGTCAGGAAAACATAGCGAATAAAATCTGTAGCGAATAAACGAGATTTTGTCTCATTATACGCTGACAAATTGTGGTTGCATGAATTGAATACCTAACTACTTGTCATTGACAATGCTTGAATTGGAGTTAATAGTCGATGACATCAGGTAGTTATTATAAATCACACGTTATGCATAAGTACTCGAAATTCTATGATTTCCAAAATGTTTCTTAATTATCTTTAACTTTCAATGTGTGACGACTGGGGCGGACGAACGGCCTGCTGTCCGAGAAAGAACAAGGACGCCCTCACAGCCGTCGATGCTGTGGCAAATCGAAACATAAACATCGTTTCTCCATATCCGTCACTGCTATTCACCATTGTGTCGCAACAAATTGCAGACATAATAGACTTCGCAACGCCACCTTTGCATTATAGTATGACACATTGATATTTCAAGAATAATTATTACGTTGAGAAATTGTATTCGTCTTCAGATACAAACTATTCCAAACCACCCACAACCTAATTTATTTCTATTCATTATTCTATGTATTCATGACACAATGTTTTTTGTTTTTGTACAGATGACTTGAAAGCGGTGACCCAGTGTCTGATCGCTCAGGCGAAGCGGCAGGGCTCCGCAGACAATATCTCGATAATCGTGGTGTTCTTGAAGAACCCGCGCGACATAGCCGCAGACAACCAACCGCCCATGGATCTTGGGTAAGTTGTTAATGTTTTACACACTCAAATCTCCATAATTAGACAACAAAATTAGAATATTTCGGTGACGTGTACTACAATTTCATTCTCTTATATCCAAAATTACTGTGCCTTTAAATTTCTTCCATAATAACGGTGTTAAAGGAAGGTTATAGGACATGTTTTCTTGAAGAAATCTTTAAATCAGTTGCTGAAGACACTATTTAAAAAAAGTGAATACATAAGTTTACACTTCTTAAACAAAAAACGACTGAAACACTTTTTGTTATAACGCCGTAAATATTTAAATAATGACTAAAGATTTTGAATGCAATAAGTACAATTCAGGAAAATTATGTTACACGTGTCCGTAACTATACATCGCGAATTAATCAATTATTATAAACGTATTCATAGGTATTACAAGGAGTGGTTATTTGACCAGTAACCCTGATGCTGATAAAAGTGTCGTCACGCTAAAACAACTTGATCCTGCTGACCTTGGTTAGGCCTGACGTCAACGAACCAAACATGATACTAGACAAAATGAAAATGAAAGGTCTAGTGTTCTTTGGTAGAAATAAATATTTTTATTTAAATTTTATTTAAAAATTGTTACAAATAAATGAAATATATTTTTTTGGTGGATCAGAAACAAATGTCAAAATGTTTTATAATTTTATACATTATTATACCAAGACTATTTATCTCCGAAGGAGTAGCTACACTGACCTCTATTTGTGTAAAGGTAATAGAGGTCAGGTGGTGTCTTAACTTAACATCCATATTTCGCCAAGTTGGTATGTTCGGTCCTATCCTATTGCCATTTTTCGAACATCGTTATCTCAGTGCATTGCTGGGTGTTATAACAGAAATGCTACGTCCTATTCCTCATCACTTTCAACTGTTTGTTACATTGTACAACAAGTGCGGAAGATAGGGGTGGTGTTAATCTTATCTCGTCTGCCGTCACTACACCGCCAAGCGTTGTATGATTTATTAATTGTAAACAATGCAATAAGTTGTATACAATGCGTATTCAGATAATGTTTGCGTATAATAAATAATGCATTATTTTGTCTACTTTTAGGCTAGACAACGCGCTGGCGAACGCGCCGCCATTCGGGATGGAGGCTGAGGCGTGCAAACAGCAACCGGAACTGGTGTGCGCCGCCGCCGACAACGGCGTCGACAACTCGGACAGCGACAGCGACGACCTCGGTCCCGAGACCGCTGTCGACTTTGACGACCTTGACGCTGAAGCGCGACACCCCGACCCGGCGCCGCCTACTCCGCCGGCAGACGCGGGTATGTGCATTGTTCATTACCTACGGCCACTTTGTTTTGTGCTGTGGTCGTGACCCAGTCAAATAATATGACGAAACCTTGCTTTGTCAGATGTGATGTGACAGACACCCGTGAAAGTGTGCATTGGACATTTGGAAAAGGCACTCGATTAATAATTAAAATAGATGGTTTTGCTATCTATAATATAAACACCATACTAAATTCGCTGGTTTATTAATAAAAAAGTGTTAGGGTGTTCCTTGGTGGGTGACTAAAATGATTTTTTGGTTCCTGGATAAATAGAGAGACCGCAGATGTACAATTTGAAGTTGGCCGACTAAATTGCAGATAGTTAGTCATAGAAACATATGATAGGCACATCCTATCCAACTAAATCGTACAACTAAGCTATCGGCCAACTATCGGCCGATAGCTTATTAGAACTATCGGCCGATAGTTGGCCTTACTATGCAAGTCCGCAGATTATGCAACTTAGTTGTTCGATAGTCGGCCAACTTGAAATTGTATGTCTGCGGTCGCTCTTATATTACCCGAAGTTCCTAGCAAACCATCTATCTCAGTTTCCCAAGATTAGATAAGCAAAGCACCTAAATAATTCGGCATTTGGTAGGAAGAAGGAGAAAACTGGTACCTATTGATATACATATTTATTTCTTTAGGCATCACTTAATTTTAGCAATTATGTTGGCAATTTTTAAATCTGCCAAGGAATTTATGTCACGTAGGTACCGCAGTTAGTTTACAGTCAATTTAAGTATGGCATTAAAAAAATAATTTGTTTAAGGTATTGTTTTGACAGAATAAGTTTATGCTTCCTGGATTTAACTATCTAATTTCCTGTAGTTATTTAATTATTGCGTATTAAAAGTAGGTAAGAAATATTGTAGTGTAGAAGTAAAAATAATGCAAGCCATGTAGGTATTACATGACATGTATGTAGGTACCACAAGGCATGGATTTAATTAACAACTATGTAGGTAATATTAAAGTATGAGTGGGATTTATAATTCTCATGTCATCATCATCATCGGTAGATCTTACCCTCAGAAATCTCAGAATAAAGAGTCTTACCTAAGTTATGATGACCCGTGCTAGTAGGTAGCACGGGTCATCATAATTAATGAGTCAACTAGATGAGATATGAGAAGTACCCACCCGAATTACAATTATTATTATAGACATAATAAGAGTTCAAAGAGACAGATAAAAATAATTAGTTTTGGGCTTATTCAAGATGACACGGAGTCTCTTTGGGTTGATGGGACTTGGGAGAGCGCGCGCCCCTCGCCGGCCGTCCACCCGTCGCGCACCTTCCCCGTCCCCGACCGTTCCGTCTCCGTCCCGCTCAGTCTCACATTGAACGCCCGCACGATTTGTACTGTCCGTGCCGTCGCTCTGCTATTGTAATCGGGCCTTTTGTCTGCATTTTTTACGGATCGAATATTATACCGGCAGTGAAGATTAGTATCAGTGTTGTGAAATTACCCTTTATGGTACGTGAGTTTTAGCGATTGCAGTTGGATATTTTCACATTCCTAATGATTTGTGAAAGGTTATTTCTGTGTTGATTCATGCGGAGCGGTGTTCTGGAAATAGATCTGTCCGCCCGAAGGCGCATCCCTCAGCAGTCGGGAATCCCTCAGGTTTCGTTCGTTAGTCTTTCAATCGGGATATTCTTTCCATCATACCGGGCGTGTCTTCTGAGCCAGTTTTCGAAATGGCGTCCGCCAAATGTCTCGCCGATTTGAATTCGCAACCGGTAAATATTTATCGTTAAACACGGCACGTCGTCGGTTTACATTTGGTTATGTATAAATTCATGTAGGTAACACAACTCATACGGAATTACACTAAAGAAACTGATGAATTCTTGTAGGAATAGGTCTTGAGATCTATTCCTACAAGGGTGTGTCAACTGTTGATTGCGAGTTTCGGGAGGGGTGAGGTTGCGTGATCGCCAGGTGTACGCCGGGTGGTTGTGTTAAATAAATAATGTATTGTTGTGCAGTGGAGGAGGGCCACGTTGACGGTGCACTGGTAGATAATGTAGCTGAGAGTGGCGAGGAATCAGAAGACGAGTGGAACTACTTCAAGGGTGAGGGTGAACGTGAAGACCGTATTCCAAGTGAGGAGCAAGAGGAACCGCCTCGGTCTGAAACACCGTGCCAGGATAATGTGAGTCAAAATAACCTCCAAATACATAATTTCACATCATTATTACGTCTCCTAATTATCTTTGCAGTTCCAATATTACAGAACCAAATGTATCCCACCACATACATACTTTTTGACAAGTGTGTCAACCCACATTAATGTAGGTTAGGAGTGTAAAATGATATTAATATAACTTTCAAAATCCGAAATGATATTTGAAATAGTTGTTATATTATTATGGCAAAGTAGATGGCCTTCAAATAAAGTGATTTATTCAAATTGAGAGTTACATGTTTCAAATGTATTCAGTTGTCAGTGTTGGCTTCTGATAAAGTTTTTATGGGCTTACTGGACCTGGTTGATGAAAGCACAATGCTATCATTGTTGCTGTTTATATTCAATATTAATTGCAATGTTTTTCTATATTTGGTAGGTAAACAATGAATAGCCTTTTATGGATGTTATTAAATATAAAAAATGAATAAGAAATACTAACATCTATAGATATTATCCTTGAAATGAACATTGAAAGTATTGAAATTTTTTAATTAATGATAAATCTTAAAGCCTTGTGCATATAAACCATAGAATTAAATGTTTCTTATTTCTCATTTCAAATGTTTGCTGCAATTTATGTTAATACTTACCTATTTAATGAGTATAATAGTATAAAAATTATCAACAATAGATGCTACCTATAGCTAAAAATGTTTTTCTATTTGTATTTTATGGCAATAGTATCATGTTTTATTTATTATTTTGTAATAGATGATGATTACAATATTCTCTATTATTATTTTCAGTCTGCGTGGGAAACTAGCTCCGTAGACATGAATAGTTCACCATTGAACCCTGATGCACCTGTGTTTGTGCCTGGCTCAGTTGCGGGCAGTGATCTGTTACTGGCTGAGTCACCACGTAAACCACTTCCAATGGATGACATTGAGCTTCCAGATGTAGCACAATTTGAGACTGAAGCCATTGTTCGGCCTGCAGAACTGCTAGACTTGGATAATTGTGATCAACTAAATGGCCATCATGTAAGTTTCACGGATTATTTCTTTACTTATATGTAAATATTTTGCATTTTGTGATCATGAGGATCCTATTTTACATTATTAATTTACTAGTTTCTTATATATATTATTGTTTTAGATCTAATTTTTGATAAAATCTTATAAAACATGTTATTGCATGGATTAATATCATTATACTTATTTAAATATCATTAAGTGTACCCATGATATTAAAGTGAATAAACGGATGAAAAAAATTCCATCAAATTGTAATGGCCTGTGCAAAAACCTAATAATTTAATTAGTATTAATAATATTAAAGTAACTAATTATGGTCTGTTTTTTTTCCAGAATGTAACATTAGATGAAGTAAAAGAGCAGTTGAATGGTAACAATAAGTACAATATGGATAGTCTAGGATTTGGGTTTAATGTGGGCACAGATCCAGATAAGGGTACAGATACTGGATTAATACAGGACTTCGATAGAATACAGAAGGACACTACAGACTTCTGCAATATACAGGTAACAAACTTCTATACCAATTATATATTTTTCTCAGCATTAATTTCAAGGATCATTTTATAGTGTTTTTTTTTACTGGGACACTATGAGATAACTTGGACCAGTAAAAATACGGGAAGAATATCTTAGGAACTATTAGAATTTTTTTATGAAACCATCTTTGGCAAAATATTTTTTTGGATTAGTGTGAGTTATCCAGTATTTTTAGGATAATGAATTGTATACGAAAAATAAATTAGAGCAGCAAAAGTTAGTAAAATTTAATAAAATATTACACATGTTTACAAATAAATGTCCCATGTGGGGATCTTCCTGTATGCAGGTACAGGTGCGTTTCTGATCTATTTATTAAGTATTATTTATTAGAATGTGATAGATATTTGCCAAATTTAATCTACTTCAACTGTCTAATATTTGTTGACAAAATATGATTATTAGATTTTACATTACTCTGCATTCTATAAATTTATGCATTCCTTACTCTTTTAACAATGAAATCATCACCAGCCCTATAATCTCCCTATTGCTGGGCCACAGGTCTTTCCTATGAATGGAAGAATATAGGGAGAATGGGCCAAAATCTAATGTATTATCTTGGGTTTCCTCTGTGCTTAGAAAGGCACAATAAGCCAATGGTCCTGGCTACATCTGCAGTTGTTAATACCCACCAATCCGCAATGGTCACCCATCCAATGAGCGGCCTTAGTGAACATGGTTTAGTTTACGCAATAGCTGGCCCAGCACGCACAGCCATTATGCTAACAAGGTCCTTTATTCCTATTAATGTTACTCACTAAACTGTTTTCATTTTCATAGTCATAAATTCAGGTTTATTTATACATTTCAGGTATTCCAGGCGCATTCTGAAACAAATCCTTTTGCATCTGAAGACAATGATGAGCTTCTCGAAAGGCTGAAAAATAAAGAGAGGGATCCAATGAATATGAGCTTTTACCAAGAAAAGGATGATGATACATGTGAGAGGCTTGTTAAAAACAACCCAGATGACCTTAACGCTGTTCAAACTTTACCCGACAGTGATGATGAAGATATTCAAACAAATGGTGTCTGTGAAAACCTAGTGACAAATGATAAAGAAAATATTGACCCAGAGCAACACCTAAACCTACTAGCAGAAGGTGATGATGATAACTCTGAACCAAACAATGATATAATAATGTTCGAAGAAAGAAAAGATATGTCATCAAATAATACTGGATTAAACTTTGCACAAGGTGATAATTTTATGGATTATGATAACAGCGGCAGTAATGCACAGGGATTTTCTATCAATGAATTTGAATCCAGTAATATCTCACAAGATGTGGTGGCGCACACAGATACACCGGAATCTCACAAATTATTATTCGAACAAATCCCCGAAATACCCGACGGGAAGAGTTCCGAGCTAGGTTTCTCAACAGAGGATTTATTGGATCAGACAGAAAGTGAAAAGGATGCAAGAATTCTCACACCACAAGATGAAATTTCACAGGATATTGATATGGAGAGCAAAAACGAAGATTCTCCCTGCATAGAAGGGCAAGAACTCATGTCAAAGGCTGAAGAAGAT